>CM043021.1:47931585-48286319 GCA_023690525.1 Holotrichia oblita
AGCATTACCTAAGTAAAGAACTAATTATACTATTAGAATTAACAACATTTATATTTTTATCATTTCTTGTAAATCTATCAATACAGTATTGTTTCTTTGTACCTGATTCATGAAGTTCTATATGACACGTAGCTGAAATAAACAAATATACTAAAGGAAACATATTTTTCTATAATCTGAAACATACTTTCATCCCATTGTATATCATCCAACGAACTTGTTAAGCACACCTGCTCCGACTGCACAGGATGATTAACTTCAATGGTCCCAGCACTTTCAAGTACGATTACTATGAAATAGCATGAAACAATAGCAAAAACATAAAATGGGTGTATCTGTGTATTACCATTTTCGTTTACGCTCCCAAGAGTGTCTGGAATTAGTAGTTCTCATAAATGAATTTTTGAAAAAATTGTTAACAATCTTTCTTCTAAGTCACTTAATGTTTTTTTCGTAGCAGATCCACCACCTGTAGTATTTTGCGAAACAAGTATTTCTCTACTCTTTCTTTTGGTATTAACCTTCCTTTGGGTTAATATCTAATTCAAACAAGCAATAGTAGATAGTATAGGTACTTATAAAATTATTTTATTAATACAATGCAATTTACCTACCCTGCTCAGCACTTTTAAAAGCACCTATATTACATATACAAATTTTTTATTTTCAAGGAATCGCTCGGTTTGTTTTTTCCTCTCCTGATACTTGGATTACTCTCCAGAAAGGCTATTAGCTCCTCATATTGCTTTCTTGTTGTACGAGCTAATCGGGCCTTCTTATCGCTCATTTTTCTCGAACACTAGGTACAATCTACTTCTTTTAAACAATCATTCTCCTTTTTTACCTCAAAACACAAAATTTATACTTACAAGCACAGCAAAATCCAAAATACTGACACAAACTTGACAGTTATTCAATGGTCGTTTGAATAGTTGTCATCATAGATAATATATACATTTCATTCTCTATAGATTGGACACTTCTAATAAAATTTTGTTGGCGTGTTTCTGCGCCATCTAGTGAAATGTGTTAAATTTAAAACAGACCATACTGGGGCACGAAAAGCTTGTTTATTATTGAAAATTGAATTTCTAACTGTTAAACTAAAAAACAAAACGCATTTATATAGTTTCTGAATATTGTCCTATATTTTCATTAAAAATATTTTTACAAAAATGTTATCTTCGTGGAACACGACGAAATAAAATTTTATTCCCTAACGCTTCTCGTGAAGTTTCAATTTGGATGATATATGTCACGTATACCTGCAATATCGAAACCGAAGGTTAGGTAATTTATAAAAATGATCTCAAAAGATATTCAAGTTTTAACAATCTCCGAAAGCCACTAAGGGGTACTATTAGAATGTAGGTCTAAACCATAACAGAATTTAATAACACATCTTGTATTTACCTATTAATTGGATGTTGTATACTGTACTCTCCTTGGCGAAGTATATTGTATCTGGTGCTATCGCCTTGAAGACATTAAACATTTCTTGTACTGCTTCAGTTTGTATGGGATAATGCGATATGGAAATAAAGTGTCACTGGTTTATGTCAAAACTAGTATGTCAGCTCTTGTCAATTCAATAGAAACGATAGTTTCATCCTTAAGCGGTATTTAACACTACTATTTAAGGTTTAAACTAAACCACGTCCAACATAATCCTTCATGCATACATACATAATCAAAGATCTCTTATACCCGAAGGTGTCGAGGTATAAAGTCCTCTTAATTTAGTTCCACAGATTCAACAAATTCACGCCACTCTATCCTGTTTCTGGCTAGGGCCTTCGCCTCGTTCCATGTTTTTCCTCTTTTTTCAGAAGTTCATCCGTACTGCTGTTCCACGTTTTTCTGGGTCGTCCTCTTCGAGTTTTCCCGATTTTCCTTACCTCCCATACCCGCTTCACCTGTCTAGTTTCATTCATTCTGATCAAGTGTCCCCACCATTACAGTTTCATTTCTTCTACTTCAGTTCTTAATGATTTTGTTGTTAGCATCTGTCTAAGGTGTCACTGGATTGTAGTCGTTTTGTTTGTCTTTCATCAAGTATCCAATTTTCTGCTCCATAGGTTAAGACTTGTAAGTATACTGCTTGAGACACCGTCATTTTTGTTCTTGTTGTTATCTCTTTTTTATTCAAAAAGTTTTTGTAGAGTGCATAATCCTTCAACTAATATTATATCTTCTCCAAGAATATCACAAAAATTACCATATTCTACTAATACTGTTTTTAAAGACGCTTGTGACACAACATACAAAATCAGTATGACAATATAATGTCATAATGACACTCAATTTCGCGCTTGTCATATTTCAAATTTGAAAAAGCAATGCCTGCGACACCTGGTGAAATGTGTGAGTATCAAAACTTTGACGACAGTACACGGGACCTTCTGCCGTATCTATAGTACGTTAGTATTATATTATCTATGGTTGTCATCGCTTCAATCGTTGCGTCGATCCTTTTTAATCTGACGCAAATATATATAATATTTATCTTATTTTAGTTAGTACAAAATTTAATTCTATTTTTACATTTCCATATAAACGACATGGCTTCGACATGAAGATACGCGATAGGATCAATTTTTCAAATTTTAACATATACGTTAACATATATCGTAAAGTAACTTAAAACGATTAGCGTTAATAAAAACGACATTGATACGCAATTGGGCTCGTATGTATACTTCCCTTGTCTTGACAGTGTTGATAAACTTCGGATACAATGAGTACAGAACGCTTGTTTAAGGTTTATTTATGCTATACGTCGGTATGATCGCGTTTCTCATGCACTAAAATGGGCTCATTGGTTTAATAATAATAATAATGGATAGAATTTCTTTACATTCATTTCACACATTTTTCCATAAAATTATTTACTTTAAAATACCTAGTTATTTATACCGCAAGATTGTTTTTCGGACAGGTGTTCATAACATCAATGTTAGGACTAGGGGCGTGTTAACACCTCCACTAGAATGTTTCAAAAGATCCTTCCGATGTTCTTTACTGGATCTCGTGGAGCAGAAGTAGAACACTAAACACTTTAACCCACTAAACACCAAACAAGTTTTAACTCAAAACAGCAATTATTATTATCAAGGTGATAATAAAACTAAATTAAAATAAACCTACAAATAACAGGTAACCTAAATGTTATGCACGGTCAATCCGATACGCATCATTAATTTCCGATTAACGATAACAATGACGAATGCGGGATAGGGCTGTTGTCACAGTTCATTACACATGACTTATTTTTATATGTTTCTATACTTTCGAAAACATTTAGAAACTTACAATTGTTTACTTGTCTAATTAATTTAACATTCGTATGATCGATGTGATTTGTTTCAAAAATGTGTTGGGCAACGCTCAATTCTATTAAATCTAAGATTAGTCATATGCTCTATAAATCTAGTTGAGACTGCTATCCTAGTTTGCCGATGAGACTTCGTAAACTAGTCCCAGAACTGTAAACTATTCTGAGATCTAGCTCTTTGAAGACTTTACTCAAACCTTTAGTGATAAAGGGAGCGTAAGGTAGGGTCACAACGAATTTAATAATTTGCCAATACAGCAACCCAGTTTTGCAGTAAAAAAATTCGTTAGAATTTATTAAAGAAATTCAAAATATTCAGTTGCTGGAGGGTGAAATATTGATTTCATTTGATGATAGTTCTCTCTTTCCTAGTGTACCGATTCCAGACACCTTGACATACCTCGCGGACTTGTTGCTTCAAAATAGTTTGAGTCAACAATGTGTCCAGGAATATATTCGCTTAACTGACATCTGTATGAAACAGAGCATTTTTCAATTCAACGGGAGTTTTTATGAACAGCTGGAAGCAACGGCAATGGGTAACTCCTTGTCGCCCTTTTTGGCTAACCCTTTCATGAGTCGTTTTGAAAAGGACTTAGAATCGGAGAGCGAATACTTTCCTAGGGTTTGGTTGAGGTATGTGGATGACATTTTCGCTATATTTGACACTAAAAAATGTAATATTGACGATTTTCTCAATAGATTAAATGATTGGTTCGAAACCATAAAGTTCACTTGTGAAAGAGAAGAAAACAGTTAGCTACCCTTTCAAGATACTTTAGTAATTAGAAATAACAATAGATTAGAGTTTGACGTGTATAAAATGGAAACCAGTACACTTCACTACATTCCTTCAGATTCCCATCATTGTGTTCAACACAAAATGGCAAGCCTGAATTTTTTGATCCACAGACTTCTCACTTTTCCCTTGCACAAGGCGAGGTATGAGAAAGAGCTTAAAATTATAAAAGATGCAGCCAAGTGTAATGGTTTCCAGCCTCAGCAGTGTTGTATAGCCAGTCAGATAGATGGCGCACACACACAAAATACACGCTGACAACACACACAGCCAGAACACCAATGTAATGAACAGTTAAGAAATTGCATAATTGTTTTATTAAATCAATAACACATACAACATGGCGCTGAGAATAAGCGAATAAACGTGTAGAGTGGTAATAAAAAGTGGTGATCACGTGAAAAGAAGCCAACGGTGATATATAAAAAAAAAATAAACGTACCTACTAAAAAGCTCAACGAAAAAACAAAATGGAGTTCAAGCCGCTAAGAAAATTGAACCTTGAAGGGGATATACCTGGTAATTGGAATAAGTTTAAACAAGCCTATGAAATATTCATGACGGCTACAAACAGACAAAATACAGAAAAAGAAATTATAGCTGCTATATTTCTAAATTTAATTGAGAGAGATGCAGTAGATTTATTCAATACATTTAACTTGACATCAAAACAGAAGACGGATATAGACAACGTTATAAATGCATTTGAAAATTATATACAGCCTCGTAAAAATATAATCTACGACAGATATTTATTCTATAATAGAAACCAAAAGGAAAATGAGACATTCGATATATTTCCAAGACATAAAACGACCAGCCGATATGTGTGAATTTGGAACAGAAAAAGAAAATATGATACGGGATCGAGTAGTGATAGGCATTAATAAATATGCCAAGAAAAAATATTAAAGTTTGAATTTTGAATTTACCGCATTTATGACGTGATAATGGTAAATTGACAGAGAAGCTTGTCAATAGTATGATATGGAAAGAGATAGTAACAACACGTCAATCTTTTCTTAATCAGAAATGTAATCTTTTTTTTTATGTTAGCTACGTAAATGTCAAATAAAATCAATCTCCTGTCAATCTGTATTGTGTCATTTTTGTGTTCACATTTATTTTCATATTTGTTTGATAAAATTTTGTGTTGTTATTATTTTGTGGTGTGTTTAGAGTTTTCAGTTTTAATTTGCGTATTTTTTAACATTATCACCTTTGCAATCGTGTTTTATGTTTATTTGAATCTTATTTGATATCAATCATGAAATGTTTTGTACCTCGTTGCAAGAACAATTTTATCATCAATCCGGAAAAGCTATTTGTAAGAGTGCCGAATAAACCAAATATTCGCATGAAATGGTATCAGGCAGTAGGAGTCTCAGAAAATGCGAATACGCAATCGAAGCAAGTGTGTTGTGAAGATCATTTTGAAGTAAACTAAATTACTATTGTAAATACTATTTATTTACATTTCCTGAATTTCAGCTTGAATTGGATGTAAAAAATTGGCAATTTTATAAAACAGTAGGACAAAGAATATTGTTAAAGGAAGATGTTGTTCTACATAAATATGTTTCCGATAGTCCACCTGCTGCAACAACATCTGAGTTAACAGATTTTGCTCGCAAGAGAAAATTTGATACCTTAGGAAGTATCGATGAATATGAAACACCGAAATATATAAAACGAATTTTATTTGATAATACAAGTAATAAAGTGGCGGTTATTGAAAGGAAAATAATTGAAACTACATCGACAGACCAAAGTGCGCAAATTGAATTTATTAAATGCTCATCATCAGTGGCAACTACACTTCTAAAGACTGTTGGCAATCAAAGCTCGAAAAAAATTTCTTCGTCTTCAAGCACTTCAAGCGATCATTCTGAATATGAACCATCAGGCATTTCAAGTGATCATTCTGAATATGAACCATCAGGCTCATCAATTTCTTACGACACTGCAGAAATAGAACCAGAAATTAAGAATCAACAAAGGCTACTCTCAACAATGAATATGGTAGAACAAAATTCCAAATTTTATCTTGGTCTTCCACATGATGTATATAATATTGTTAAGCTGATTACAAATTATGCAAAAGTTACACACAAAGACGTGTTTATTTTACTAAAAAAACTGAAACTTGGTGATACTTATACAAGACTTGCAATAGATTTTGACCTGAGTACATCAAATGTTCAAAGAATCTTTATTCAAACAATTCCTAAATTGGCAAATCTTTTCCAAAATTTAATATTTTTTCCTCCAGAAGGTCTTACAAAAAAAACACTACCAATTCCATTTCGATTGAGATATAATAAAATTCAGTCTATAATCGATTGTTTGGAAATACAAATTGAGAAGCCATCTGCTCCAGTAAATCAAAGTTTGACATGGTCTGAATACAAGAAGTGTAACACAATAAAATATTTAATTTCATGCACACCCCATGGTTTCATTAACTTTATTTCTCATGGATATGGTGGAAGAACAACAGATAAAGAAATTGTCATACACAGCCAATATATTAATAATTTACCCAGAAATAGCAGTGTAATGGCTGACAGAGGTTTTAAACACGTTGCAGTACTGTTAGCACAAAAGAATTGTATTTTGGTTCGAGCGCCTAGTGTTACAGTTGGTGAAAAAAGTACTCTTAATGAAATAAAAGAGAGCAAAAGAATAATTGAAAGGTTGTGAAGATTTCAAATGTTAAGTCCCCACGCATACATAGACCATCAGCTGCTATATTTAATGGTCTATTTATTAATTATAGCATGTGGCATTGTAAATATACAAGGAGCACTAATAAAATAAACCATTTTTAAATAGTCAATAAATCTTTGCATCAGTTAATTTAAATATATTTGGCTAATTATAAAATGTCCGTTATATTACGAACACACACATTTTATATAGAATATAGTTAATGTACTAGAATAAAAATAAATAAATTAAACACTGCAAGAATGTAATTAACTTTTTTACATATTTCGAAATAAGGGATATATTACATCAATCCAATAGTTTTCTGCAGAATTAAAATATTCTTCGCACTTCTCTTTATCAATTTTGATATTATAAATATCCACTACTTTTGTTGTTTCAAAATCTGGAGCAGCCACACAGAATAAACCTTTCATTTTATGTGCAAAATACATTTGCATTTGGATTTGCATATAATATTTAGTTATAATTTGTCCATCTTTTACATAAGAACTAACTGTTTTTTCTTTTGATGGACACTTTACTTCTACACAGTAGTCTTCAAATATGCCATCTGGAGTTGTCCCAAATATTGGATACTTTCTATTTAATAAAAATCCAGGTTTATTCAACTTAATTTTTTTAAGTTTTTCAACTTCTGCCAAAACCAATGGCTCTAGTTGTCTTCCCCTCGACATGGCCGATATATCAAATGGTCTTGATGCACCCATGATTAATTCTGGCAAATATCCCTCCTTCCTTTTCGACCTAACGACATCATAGAGTCTAGAAGCAGTTATACGCCCAAATCTTAGTTCATACCATTCTGAACTGTTAGATTGTTCTTTTGATTCCATCCCAGCATTTTTTATATCAATATCTGACATGATGATATATGTGCTTGCTTAGATATTTAATAAATTCGGAAGCATTTTCATTATCCATATTTTTATATTCCTGATACATATGAAAAATTCTAACTGTCTTTAGCTTAGGTTCTTTAAATAGATCAAATATTCCCCCACTGCTATTTGGAAATACTGACACTACTGCCTTGTGAAATATTGTTGTCTTGGGTTCTAGTGGAGGCGGTGTCTTGCCAGTTAACATAGCTAATGTTGCATATTTTGTTGATTGGCCTACTTCTGCAAGGGCTGGCTTCTTCCAATAACATGTTGTTGATGTTACTGCTACTTCTTCACTTCTTCTGTGTAACCACATTAAAAATGCTACTGCATGTTTACAACCCCCTACAAATATAAATTAAATAAATATTTACAAATCCTTAATAAACATACTTTCTGCAGCAGCACAATCTATACATTCACAGCTAATAACGTCTTCTTCAGTTTCATTTATAACAGCTGACACTTTATATTGTTTACTATGAATTTTATGTTCAGGTGCTATTCGTGCATTTACAATGCATATATTACCATCTCTTTTTAATTGAACATAGCCAATTGCTTTATCTCCATAATCAGTTTTACTGGCCCTATTGTGAATATATTCGTTACAAATTACAAAATAGTAATAAATGCAACCTTATTTACTTACTTATACGTTTTTACATTCCGTATTTCGGTACTCAAAAACTTCGAATTTGTAGCAAAGAAAGCGGTTATCATATCTAGGTCCACTGCCGGTAAACTATCGGATGAAGCTTTCTCGAAACCTCGCTCCATTTTATTATGATTCGTTAGATATGTAGATAAAAATAAAATATCGTCAAAACGAACTGAAACATTTGATTGCTCAACATAAATAATATAAACGTCTTATCGTCAAAACGTCTTTTTTTAAATAATTGTCACTGTCAACACACCTTTCATTCCCCATAGCTAATGCTATAGGCTAATGCTTCTACACTACTACGTTTGTCTTTGATGTATTCTTACAAGTTTGAGCCAATAAAAAGAAGTACCATTATCACGTCACTAAACACGCGATTTACAAATAATCGGTTTTATTTATTTTTTTGTGCAATTCCAGTAACACTAAAATTTTAATTTTTGCTGTTACCTACATCAGATTATAATAATCTTTCATAATATAATATTTATTAACACATTTAAAAAAACGGGACGGCCCCATTGTAGGCTGCGTTTTGCTGTTCAGACACCAAACGGCCATTTCGAGAAACTTTGTCTCATTATCACCGTGTGATATGTAGCCTTGATAGTGCTTGTAATTCCCGGCTTTGTACATCTGTCTTACTTCCACACCATTAATCTCGTACCTAATTTGATGAAACAAGAAGGCGATGAATGCTGAATGGAAATGCGTATTTCATCGCTCGTTTTAAAATTACTCACTCTAGAATAGTAAGTATGGAGTTGCTTCTTGGTTATTGCTTCGTAGAATTGATGACCTTGGAATATGTCGAGCGTATCCATAATTTTTTATTTGAAACCCCAACGATACAAGGAAATCACGATTTTCACGTGTTAACTGATTAACGTAGCATCCACAACTGCTGAGCAATAAGGATAACGGAGAGTTTTTATAGCGATTAAAATCCAATCCCATATTTCTTCAATTCCAATCTAATAATGATTTCTTCGCCACTAAAATCTACAGAATCACCGTCTTGATCCACCAATCGGAGAGAAATATTATCGATGCGTGTAGTATTGATTGGAAGATAAATAATATTTTTAGGTTCAATGTTGATACTAAGTCCAGGTTCAACTGAAGGCGCGAATTCCAATAATGTATGCGATAAACGTCCGTCGTAGTAGGCTGCCGTGACGATATTACACTCTACGCGAATGGTGACCACTTTACTAATTCGGATTCGAATATCTGACACATGTTATACGTTTGGTTGAAGCACTTTCTTGCTGAATCCCAACATCCTACCAATAGAATCAGGTTTTGTAAAGTCGATGAAAAATTTGCTGGATAATTCACATTGCTGAGTACTGTTGTTTGGTTTTAAAGAAACTACAGAATTCTTGTTGGTATCGTTCGCAGCTAAGGAATTTTGTAAGAATGTTCAATGTCAGTTACTTCGTAGGCCCCTGTTGGTATTGTTAAAACTTTGTCATCATAATAAATCTTATTTTGCCCATCATGAATGTGGGGTATTGTGTTATAAGTAAGTAAACCAATCAATCCAAGCGCATATTCATATCTAGGATCTAATTCAATCGGTGGATAGTAAGTAGAGTTGAACGCATTGCTCGTACTTCTAAATGTAAACGTATGCGACATGATTATTTATAACACTTCTCATACAAGAACTTTAAACCAAGGTGTCCACAATTGATACTGCCGTAGTTTTGATATGCATCATGATTATATACAATATAGCAATTTTTTAAATAATTCATTGGACCGTTTCAAATTTCCAAATAAATCAAAGTAATCAACAATCGATCCCTCCTTAAAGTATGCTACCCAATGCGTTCCGCGTCCAATATTTGAGTCCAAATTAACGACTGCACACTCAGTATCTTTAGGATTCGGTAAATTATCCCTCATAAATATTCCGCAAAAATAGGGAAGATGTGTGTTACCGAACTTTAAAATGTCAATGTTGGTCAATGCTCTGTGTGGCAGTCGGTTTAGAAGTTTTTTTTGTTGGAAGATGACCTCACGCGATAAGGTCTCAAATATAACCCCATACCTTTGCGGTAAGGTCTCAAATATAAACCATCACCTTTTTTCCCTAAAGGAATAGCTTCCATAGTTTTATTGTGTCTCTGTGATTCAGCTAGTTCTTTCTGTGGCTTTCGCCTTATTAACAGCTTACGCTATTCCAGCTGCTTCACCAGCCAAACCCCCCAATGCACTCAAAACAATGGTATTAGAAATGGCAAGAAACCACCAGTTTTCGGCAGTTGTATGACTCGAGGTGTTCGTACGTTTCTTCTTCCTCTTACAGTTTTTACCGTAGCTCTAGCTGCTACAAGAGCTAATTTAGCACCTTCTTTCAGATTTTCGATTCTATGCTTTTTCAAAGCATTCTTGGCTGTCAAGAAAATTAACTTCCTAAATGGAACACGTCTTCTTTTCATTCCCATACCGAACTTTCTTTTTGCTTTCATTGCGTTAGTTACAACCCACGCAGCTGTTTTCTCTCCTAAACTGGCGTCGTTTGATTTTATACGGTTCCAAAAGCACGTTCTTGAAGTATACGATCAGCGTCTTGAGGATTTATGCCACGATCACCACGTTGTAGTCGTTTCTCAAGCTTTGTACCGGGTCCGCAATACTGGTAGCCAGGCAAATGCAATTCAATTGGCAATTTGTTAATTAAGGAATTAACAAGACCACTTCCTTCACTCGTCAACAACATTGATGAAATGTTATAAAATCTTTCTTACAGTCTGCTTATATTAGTCTTAAGCAATGCGTCTCAGCAAATAGAAGGATGTCGTTCAAATAAAAAACTTAGATACACTCTTTAGTAATAATCAGTCAACGCAAAAACGTCATGGTCGACTATTACCAAATACTATACGCTGTATTCTAAGCGCACCAAGCGGTGGGGGAAAAACTAACGTTATGCTAAATCTATTAATTCACAAGAATGGTCTTCGCTTTGACAATATCTACATCTATTCCAAGTCTTTACATCAACCAAAGTATCAATTTGTGCGGCGAGTGTTGGAAACTGTACCACAAGTGAAGTACTTTGCCTTCAAAGAGAGCGAAGACATATTAGATCCGTCAGAGGCACGTAAAAATTCTATTTTTATTTTTGATGATGTTGCAACAGATAAACAGAATAAAATTAAGGAATACTTTAGCATGAGAAGACATAAATCTGTGGATAGTTTATATCTATGTCAAACTTACTTATAAACATCTAATCCGAGATAATGCCAATTTTCGAATTTTATTTAAGCAAGACCATCTAAATTTACGGCATATTTACGATGAACATGTTGGTTCCGATATGACGTTTGAGAAATTCAAGGAAATGTGTGAAGGCTGCTGGAAAGACAAATATGTTTTTTTAGTAATTGATAAAGAAAGCGATTTGGATAAAGGCCGATATCGGAAACTTTTCAATCACTATACAGGGTCTACCACGGACCCCGTTCATTAAAAGTTTCCAGGGCACCTTACTATTTATAAATTTGAAACTTTCAGGTTAAGATTAATTCATAGGCTTCTTTTGTTCTAAAATATTCCCGATGTTGTACAACTTCCGGAAGAACCGGAAATTGGTAGCAACTTTCTTAATTTAAATGGAATGCCGTGTATATTATTGCATTTTTGAATTGAACTATCGATTCTACGATACACTGTATTAGGTTACCTTCAACTGTTTTTGAGTTATTGTGATTTAAAAAAAAATGCGTTTTGCGGTGGGATGTTTAATAGTCTTTCTTTTGCTCTTCTTTAAATGCAAAACCTCGATATTTTACAAACAGCAAGTAAAACCATAAGGGTTCACAAAATACATTGCAAATGTATCACAGGTTATACAGGGTGTTCAAAATTTGGTGGCAAAGCCGAAAAAGTTCAAACACAAAAAAAGTCATTTTTTTCAAATGGAACACCCTGTATATTTTCACATTTTAGCGTAACCGGTATCTTAAACCTTTAAAGTGATTTTCCACTGAAATCCACCCAGGAAAGTTTACCAAAAAATATATGCTTTTTAAAGCTAAGCTTTACTCAAGTAATTTTTGTTTAACCCTTCGTTGGTCGCGCTACTTTTCACTACAAGTTTGGTCGCGTGGGCTACATTTGTAGCCCATCTTAATTAAATGAAAGAAACACTCAGATGTGTTTCTTTATTGTTATAAATATATAATAAATCATCTTTAAGATCTATTTCAACATCACATCATATATATCAGGCTAAAAAAAATCGAGAAAATTAAAAAAATACATATTGTAGAAAACACCTTTATTTTCTGTTTTTTTTTTTTAAACTTGCTCGACACAACTAAATATAAATCATTCTGTTGAACAAATACAACGTAACAATGAAGTTCTTATATCTAAATAACAACAAATAAATTTATCAAGAGGTAGTGGCAATTTGAAATAGCAGTGTAACTTATTCTACACAAGTTGTACAAATAGTAGTGGAATGTTCAGTACACACAAAACGTCCGCATTTATTACATGTCTTTCTTGTTGATTTGTCTTTGTTTCGCGGACATACTGAACACCTACGAACAACATTTGTCTGTTGGACATTTTGTACAGGCTGTTCTTGAATTCCCAGCAAGTCACGGGCGCGTCTTCTTATTTTTGCAGATATGTTCTGAATTGTTGCTCTGTGTTGGATTTGTACAATAAGTGTCCATGCACAATTTTCTATGAACTTTCTTCTTGCCATTTTTTGTTCTGGATTGTTAAATTTGTAGATACAAAGGGCATTTATGGCTGAAATGTTGAGTAAATTATGAAACAGAACCATTGGCCAACGTCGTGTATTTCTAGCAACGTCGTATTTTTGGCATAATTGATCCAGGAGATCTACGCCAATTTTTGTTCTATTGTAGAATGTAATCATTGCCGGCTTTCTATCATCACCTGTTGCTGTATCTATCTCGTTATCGTGGTGCATACTGGATACAACCAATACAGACTTGCCTTTTTTGGGAACGTATGATAATAATGTCAAGTCTTTTTGGAATCCAAATAGTGAAGTTTTAGGTTCCCTGCTTCTATTTGGTAAAAATTCATGTGGGATTCCCACTTTATTTTTTCTTAATGTTCCCACAAATGTCAGCTTTTTTTCTTCCAACAACTTCTTGATAAGTGGAAAACTGCTAAACCAGTTATCACATGTTATATTACGATTAGATCCTTTGATTGGTTCCACCATTCGAAGAACAACATCTTCAGCAGAGTTGCTCTGTCTGTATGGACCTTCTGGCTGTATTCCAACGTATGGTTCAAGTTTCAAAGTGTATGCTGTGTTACAATCCACTAATGCAAACACTTTCAGGCCATATTTTGCAGGCTTTGAGGGAATGTATTGTTTAAACGAGCAGCGTCCTCTAAATGCCAGAAGTTGCTCGTCTATAGTTAGATATTCTGATGGACTAAATTTAGTGCGGAAACTTTCTAGAAAGCCATCAAGTAACTGTCTAATCGGTGCTAATTTGTCTACTTTTTTTCTTTCACTTCTATTTCTACAATCATCAAATCGTAGACACCTACTTATAAACCGAAACCTTTTCTCGCTCATGGCGAGATAGCAAAGCTCAATTCCGCTGCCTTTAGAATTGTCGAATATTTGTTGTACATTTTGTCTTGAGCTACGTAGACTTCCTATAAGTAAGAGTATACCAATATACGCACGAATTTCTCTTTCGTCAACTTTCCTACAATCGCGGTCTCTTCCGTAATTATGTTGTTGCTCTTGTATGTATATGTTTGTTGATTCCGATATCATAGAAATAACAGAATCACTTATAAATAACTTCAAACAATCCGTTTCAGATTTTGCATTACGAGCATCGCCTTTTGATCCTGGAAGATGTAATATTATGTTGTGAGACCGCGTACGAGTCGGGTTGGGTACTTCTTTGCTCCATTTTATTTCTCCGTTATTTTTCTTATCGACAGCTACAAAATAATTATTGTTTTGGTGTACGCCTTCCTCTTCTTCATCAGATAAATGCTCTTCAGTCTCTGAAAATTCCTGAAGGGAATCAGAATCATGTTCGCTTGTCTTGTCTTTATTTTCATGCTCTTCTTCATCATCACTTTCATCGTCGTAGTCTTTTTCCTCATCACTTAGCTCATTCAGCCATTGCAGCCATATATTTGGATCCCTTGATGTTTCTGCACGTTTTCTTTTCGCTTGTGACATTTTAGGTTAGGTTACGTTATTATTGATGTTCTGTACAAATGAAACATTTCATTATTTACGTAAATATATTTACGAATGAAAATCTTACCAAATTATCCCTAAAAACGTTGTAATTTTGAAATCTAACGGTATAGTAAACAGTAACACAATTGGTCGCGTGGGCTACAGTTGTAGCCCCGATAGTTTTATACCCTCTTAGTTCAGTAACTAACGCAGACTGAACAATGCGCGTGCTCTGGGTAGAACATTGTTATGTTAGCGAGGAATACCTGGAACGACGCAGCCGCAGTGCTACTAATGGCAAAGAAACAAAACTTTATACAGACCTGGGCTACACCGGTAGCCCACGCGACCAACGAAGGGAACACTTTTTACGTAACTATTAAAATAAAGTGGTAGAGGGTAACTAAATGTTTTTTTAATAAACAGCTGTAACTCTTAAACGACTGAACTGATTTTAACAAACTTGGTCTCATTGAAAAAAGCATTTATTGTTCCATCAAACCTATCTTACCTGTGATATGTCTATTTCTTAGTGATGCCGCTAGAGCGCGCTTTATGATATAACAACAGAAAATTGCAAAATTCTCTAAAATATTAAATGCAATAATATGACTTTTTTTCATAAAAAATGTAGCGAAGGCTTATTCGTAGCCTGAAATATCGCAGATTTAGGTATCATATAATTTAAAAAAACACTATTACAGCGGTATTTATTATTATTTATTTGTGTTTTTTCAATATTCAATTGCATAATTTATCATTTTTAAACAATAAAAGTATTCCTAGTTCAAAAAATTGTAAGAAAAACGTGTACATTATGTTTTGTCATATTGTCGTAAGTTTGCTCGATATGTCCATACTGATTATCTGCTGTCAGGCTGTCTGAAAACAGATACCTGAAGAAGCTAGCAGCCTGCACAACAAAGCGTCGAGCACAGTTACAACAATACAATGAAACATCGAAGGTTACGTTAGAACTGATACTGGCCGTAAAAGCCAACGAAATTACAGCATTTACATATGCGAAACAGTAAAAAATAAACACAAATTGATGCAATAAATTGCTTCTACAAAACTTTCTATAATTTAACTAACCACATTATTGGTAGTATATACATAATTTTTATAATATAGTAATGATTTAAAAGCAATAACTTAATATTTCTAGTCCTTAGACAACATATACTTCTATTGTCAGGAGAATAACGGATATATTACTATTTACCTTGGTTAATTTAGAAAAGGAAATAAATTACATTAAAAAGAAACTAATTCAGATAAAAATATAGACACGTATCGCAAGTTATACGTAAGTTTTTTACTAATTTAGTGACAATGCATTCTAAGATGGAATAAAATCAATAAATAACTATTATTATTAATTATTAAAATATAAAACTAATGAGCGCAATACGTAGGATACAATCCGTACACGTATGTATATGTATCGCTCGCAGCAGCTTTCATGCGTATTCCTCTAATTTCTCGGAAATGTAAATTTAACTCTTTGCAATAAATCCTTCTAGGCAAATATGTAAATGAGACCCCGACTAGCAACAGCGCTTGAAACACAAGCCACTCCCATTAGGAAGAAAGGTTTGATTTCGGGTCTCTGGGGGGAGACATTACTTCAGACGAACAGTGTATGTACAGTCTCTTTCTAAAGTAATGTCTCCCCCAACCGTCGGGTTCATATCAATAATACCTTCCACTTAGCGTATTGTATTCATCGGATATCTTCGGCTAAGAAAGAGGCCACATGGGATACGATACTGTTCGAACATGTATATAACCTGTGTAATTATAATTTTAAATCACGATATGCGTATTTACCTGCCAGCGGTAAAACATAGGACTTTATTAAACCCTACTTTTATACCTGTGATGGTCAGTTTTCCTAAATATGTAATATATAACGCATACTTTTAGTTATTGTTAGTTTTTCAGACTTTTATTAGAGACAATTTTTAATGTATGTTATAACAACATACTTATTTGAATATTAAAATAATATTCATTTTATTGAGGTATACACCTTTATTGATAAATCTTACAAGAAATCCGTCCCAACAAAGATCTTTTTTTATAGAAAAACAAATAACTCATATATTGCAAATCCATTATTATCCCTTTAATAGTGTCGTTTCGAAGAGTCTAGTACATCGTTAATCTATTTCTATTATCTATTTCTTGAGTAGATAGATGATAACGCGCTTAGACAATAAAGCTGCTTACATTAATGCCTAGTTGTGGAGTTGTCATTATAAAATATAATTTTATAACATAATAGTGCTTAATCTTTGAAATCATTGAATATATCCCTAAATATTAGATTTACATATTCGTTAATTTAAATTTTCAAACATTTTCTGTGTTTAATTATAAGTGGATTAAATAAATCGGTTTCTTCTCTGTTTAAAGTGCTGGAATCTAATGTGAGAAAATAACACTTTCTTTAATAGATACATATGTTAATTATTAGAAAAATCTTGTAGACTCGGTAAATATATGAGCGCTCGCCAGTCATCAAGAGGCTGTTCATAATGTTTGGGAAAATCTTCGTGGGCAAAATTATTGCAAAAATATCGTGAACTCTGTATATTGCTATATTTGTATTATTAATTTTTTGGAAAAATTCTTAGATAATCTGAATTTTTTACACTGAGAGAAACGTATTGTACCGAAGCTACAACAATCTGTATGTTATTACAGGTAAAATAAAAATTACAAGAAATACTAAGATTATAATACGTTTCGTAACAAATATAATAATTTTTTTTATTGGTAAACTATTTTGCTTGTTTAAAACATGCAAACGCGTGAGTAAATCGATCATTAAAACGCGCATGTTAAAGTTACAACAACGTCAACAATTCAAAAATAATGTCAACTAATTGAACTCACAAAACAACCTTTTACAAATAAATAGTTATTAATAAATGTGTCAAAAACTGCAATGAGATATGTTATATTAATTTTACCGAAAAAACTCTTACTTTAAAGGAATGTGAAATGTGCAATTGATATTATATGAAAGATTAAATCCTCGGTTTTTTAAATCAGATGCACTTGCTATATTTCAAGCACTCTGTCTTCACTGTCGTGCTTCAAAAATGGCGCGTGTTTTAACGACTCTATTGTCCACTCATACTTTAATATACTATTCTTATTGTTGTAAAATACATTCTCGTATTGGGCATGATAATTATTATACCGGTGCAGATATATTTCTCTGTTATGCGAGAACGACTAACCAAAATGATAGACATCAAAATAAGTAGTAAGTTAGTATGTAAAACAAATAAGCTAAGCATCCTTCCTTCCGTAAATTGACGTGTCTGAGCATTTTAGGTACGGAGGCTAATTAAATCGTTAGAACTTATTCACCTTCCATTTTAGATTTTTTTTTTTTTTTTTTTTTTTGAGTGAGGAAAAATGCCTAAACGCACCATCAGGGACGAGACCCGTCCCCGGTGTGTGAGGCTCGCACCCACTAAAAAACCTCACTTTGTCAGGTGTAGAATCCATCCCGGAACCGCTGGTCGCATTACTTCAGGATGGCACCTCGTAGTTAGCCTCGGTCGGCTGCCTCCATTGCTTGGGTCTCTCTCTTCTTCTCCTTCAGCACCTTCTCGACGAACGTGGCGATCTTCTGCCAGCGGTCGTGTCCGGACAGCATCGTTTGCACGACGTTATCCGGCGTTAGAGGTCCTACTTCGTCTTGTAGAGCGTCCCTGTAGTCACTCCACCTCTCGCATTCGAAGAAGGTGTGGTGAGCATCATCTTCCGCAGAGTCGTGATACTGGCATGTCGCGTTCTCTGCTATACCCATTCGAGCCAGGTATGCGTTGAAATACCCGTGTCCGCTAAAAAACTGGGTGAGGTAGTAATTTACCTCGCCGTGGTCTCGGTCCATCCACTCCGTTAGGTTGCGGATGAGTCTGGCCGACCACCGTCCTCTCGTGTCGTTCTGCCAGCGCTCTTGCCAACGTTGTCGTGTGAGCGCTTTAGCGTCCGCTCTCGCTTGTCGTGCACCGACGTCTCGTCGTGTCTCGTAGACTCTCTTCTTTTCTTGAGCTAGTAAGTCTATCGGGGTTACTCCTGCAATCACGAGCACCGCCGGTTCGGAAACCGTACGATATGCGCTGGCGATCCTGAGTGCTCCCCGTCGCTGTACTGAAGCCATCCGCTTTCTGTACTTGTCCTGCTGTAAGGCGTCAACCCAGATCTCGCTTCCATACAACAATATGGAATGGGTGACGGTCATTAGCAGCCGGCGTTTACTCGCCGTCGGTCCTCCTACGTTGGCCATTAGTCGGCTCAACATCGTCGTTACCTTAGCGGCCTTATCGCTCGATGACTGGATCTGTTGCCAGAAGGTCATCTTGCTGTCGAGCCGCAGTCCGAGGTACTTCACGGAAGTTGTAGTGGTTATGACTTCCGTATCCACCGTCATCTCGATCTCCTTAGGGATTCTTCTCCTGGTCAGTAGAACGACCTTGGTCTTCTCCGTTGCCAGGGTCAGGCCGTGTTCGTCCATCCATGTGGTGACTCTTCTCATGACCTGGTTGAGCCTTCTCTGGGCATCCGCCTCGTCACGCGCTAGGATGACTGCCGCTACGTCGTCTGCGTATCCTATCAGATACGCATCTTGCGGCAGCTCCATTCGGAGGATCCCGTCGTAGGACACATTCCATAAGTCGGGGCCGAGTATGGAACCCTGCGCCGCTCCCGCTGTTATCTTCTTCGTGCACGGCCCGCCTGCGGTGTCGTAGACCAGCTTCCTGTCGCTAAGGTAGCTGCGTATCATCCTAAGTAAATAGGATGGCGTGTCGAACGTGTTCTGCAGGGCGTCCAACATGACGTCCCATCTCGCCGAGTTGAAGGCGTTTCTTACGTCCAATGTGACGAGCATCACCAGGGGTCTCGAGTAATGATTTCCCCGTTGAGCGGCTTCGAAGGTTTCCACTACCTGCGCTACGGCGCCGACGGTGGAGTGTCCCTTCCTGAAGCCATGCTGGCTCTCGGACAGGTCTCCCGCGTCGTCTATGCTGCTCTCCAGTCGCGTTTTGAGCAGTCTTTCTAGTAGCTTTCCAGCCGTGTCCAGCATACATAGCGGTCTATATGCCGATGCCGTGGTCGGATCGCCCTTGCCTTTGCTTATCAGCACTAGTCGCTGTACCTTCCATCTCTTACAGAACGCTCCTTCTGTTAAACAGCGGTTGTACATGTTCAGAAGGAGATCTGGGCAGACGCGCGCCACAATCTTGAGAGCTTCCGTCGGAATTCCGTCGGGTCCGGGAGCCTTCCGGTTTTGTAGGGAGTTCGCCGCTCTTGACAGTTCATCTCCGCTGAAAAGCGGGATGTCGTTCAATAGCTCGTCCTCCATTTCCGCAGTTCTCTCCGGATGGGTAGGGAACAACGTGTCAACGATGTTCCGCATCCGATCTCGTTCGAGGACTGGATTCGCCGTCTTCATCGTAAGCTTCTGCATGACGATCTTGTACCCAAGGCCCCATGGGTCGTTGTCAACGTCCTGCCGCAGCTCCTCCCACTTACGTTTCTTGCTCCTGTAGATGGCGTTCTTGAGATCTCTCTTGGCGTTCCTAAAGTCCTCGGACTCTAGTTGTGCCGCGTTCGGATCTCGTCGTCTCACTCTGGTTATTCTCCGCCTAAGCTGTAAGCATCGTTTCCGGAGGGTCGCGATTTCGGCGTTCCACCAATACGCAGATCTTCTATTGTGTTTCCTTCTCCGCGGCATAGAGGCGTCGCAGGCGCGACATATGAGGGCCATGGTCACGTCCGCAATAGTCTCCGCCGAACCGGTACATTCCATGACGGCATCCTTTCCCCAAGCGATTGCATGAGCCAGGGCGTCTTCATCCAGCTTCGCTACGTTCCATCGAGGACCGGTCGGAGCAGGATTTCGCCTGATCGGCTGCTGCCTCGTCACGTTGTAGCTTATGTACTGGTGGTCACTTCCGGTGTAGTCCTCCATGACTCGCCAGTCCGCGATGTCCCGCACAATGTCCTCCGAGGCCAATGTGATGTCCGGTATCATCTCTCCGTAGCCTGGTCTTCTGAACGTGGTAGTGTCTCCGACATTTACCACGTTGAGTCCGAGTCTGGCCGCCATGTACAGTATACGCCTCCCTCGCGGATCGGTGTATCCCATACCCCATTCCACGGCTTTGGCGTTCACGTCTCCTCCTAGAATAATGGACCCTGCCATTTCTCGAAGGTCGTCTTCCAGGTTGTCGAGTTTGCCCTGAAAGTCCGCTATCGGCTCGTTGGGTGTGAGATAGCAGCTCACGTAGGTGATGGTGCCGCTCTTTACCCACACGTATCCCTTTCGTGCTCCGTGGTTGTCGACGATGATGCTGTTCGTGTCCGGGATCCATATAGCTGCAGTGCCGAGTGTGTCCCTGTACCACCCGGTGCATTCCTTATCCCGGTATTGTTCACTGATAAGCAGCAGATCTACTCTGGTGTCCAGTTGTAGTTGAATGAGTAGATCGTTCGCTGTTCTGCTTCGGTGCATGTTACCTTGTAGGATTCTGATCATTGGCTCTTCTTCGCCTGATCTAATGCCTTTCTGAAGGAGGGACATGCGCCGGAACCAGGGACATGGCTGCGCGTCGCGGTGTCTCCCGTGCAGAGGAAACATTTAGCTTTGTTCTTGCAGTCCTTCCGTTGGTGGCCTTTTTCTCCGCAGTTGATACAAAGGCCTTGTGTTCTCCTGTCTGGCCCGGGACAAGCAGCCTGTCGATGTCCGTAGCCGAAGCAGCGGAAGCACCTGACGACTTCTACCCTGCGTCTTATTCTGCTGTTTATCCAGCCGATCTTTATTCTTGGAGTTTCCAGCAGCTTAAGGGCTTGACGCTGACTCAGTTGGACTATAGCCATTCTCAGCCCTCTGCTGTTCGCGTTGGTAAGGCTGATCTTCACGTCGCCGTCACTGACTCCCAACTTTGCTTTGACTGCTGCGCAGACTTCCGCCGTTGTCGTTAAGCAGTCTAGATCTCTGAACTCTAACGTCTCTTTCGGCTCTAGGGTGCTGATATTAGCCTTCTCGCCGAGGATCTTCTTCAACGCGTTGCTGAAGCCTGCTGTGTCTTTGGTGCTGGGTCCTAGTTCCAACAGCATATCTCCCGCGCGTGTTTTCCGCACCGCCTTGATCTCGGTGCCTGTCTCTTCTGGGTTCGCGTTGCCGCGCAGCTCTCGCAGTACGTCGGCATACGACTTCCCTTGCGCAGGTTTTACGAGAAGCGCATCTAGTCAAGGCTTCGTGTTTCGATTCCTCTGCTTATTCTTCTTCGGCTTCTTCTTATCGGTGCCATCGTTCTTGCTCTGACCGCTGACTGTCTTCTGCTGCTGTTTGCTGTCAGAAGCTTGTGCAGCTGCCTTCTTCTCTTCTTGGCCTTGCTTTCTCCTGGCTGCTCGGTCCTTCATCCACACGTTCTCGGAGGGATGTATATCCTTCTTCTCTACGTTCTTGTTGATCGTAGCAGAAGTAGCCTGCGTCTCTGTTGTAGGTGCTGGAGCCTTTTGCGCGCGCTCCCTTGCTTGTAGTTCAGCTTTCTTCCATCTGTTCCTGCAGTTGGAAATCATACCCACTGCTTCTTCTAGCTCCTTTAAGCCGTTCTTAACGTCCATGGAGACGTTCTTCTGCCTGCCAATAGCCGTCTTCATCGTCTTAATAACGCTCATGCATTTCTGCAGTTGCTCCTCTTCGCGACGCCGAAACTCGGAAATCAGTTCGGAGTCGTCGCGGTTGTCTACTGGTTGCACAATGTTGAATGTCGTCAGATCTATGGTAACTGGCGACCTAACGTGCTGCGCTGTTGGTGTTCTGAAGCCACCGTCGGGGCTTTCTTCTGCGTTGTTCTTCGGTGTTCTCTGTTGGTTTGATGATGTTGCCATGATGGGTTGTTCGCCAGCGCTTCGTGTATGGAGGGGCGGGCCGAAAAAATCAGGAGCGGGTATACCCTCAGATCCTCGGATCCTACCCCAGTTCCCTGAGGCCTGACCTTCGCTTCACGAATCCCGGAATACACGGACGGACTGGAACTCGCCCGGGGCAATGCAGATTCCGACATCTTGCATCCACCATACACTACCTGATCAGGGCCCGAAGTGGCTGGTTCCTCACAATGCGTCGCGGATCCTCGTCGGCAGAGCAAGCTCACATCAGCCTACTCCCCAGCCGGATGAGAAGACCAGTCGGTTCGTAGACACTCCCGGGGTCGCCGCAACGCTTGCCGATCTGTACCTGGGAACAGAAAGGAAAGGGAAAAGGAAGGGTGGGGGTCAGCGGACAGCTGGCGTCACTGGCTGTACCGTTTTCGCATACGGTAGCAGCACTGGGGCCGGCCAGACACGGCCATTTTAGATATAGGAACACCTAATATAGATTAATAACAATCTTTTCGAATTTTGAAGTTTTTTGTAAGCAAGTGTTTTTAAACACCCTGTATAATATTGCAACTTCAAACTCTGTATAACTACACGATATCAGCTGTGTATATGAAAATTTCATTTGTCTCTCTTGATCCTACGTGACGTAATATCAGTATAAAGTAAGATCGGTATCTGTCACTTTTTTTATTTAATTGCGAATAACTCAAAAGGAATGGTATCATATTTAGGTATAGCATAGGATACATGAAATATGTGTAAAATGTATCTTAGAAGCTGAATTTAAATTTATAGCATGCTATTTAAAATATCGAAGTTGATGCCCACTTCCGGTTAACAGGAAATCAAATTCAATATTTTTATACAAAAGTATTCTCACGTAATACTTCATACTATTGATAAATTGATATATTATATCATTCAATTGTAATATTTTTCGACCCGATTTTGGGCTCTCGTTTTAACTACCCACGCGTGAACGAGCGCCCAGCGAATCCATCAATGCGCAAGACAAGGAAATCAAAGAGTGAGATAAATTGCATGAGGCGGAGTCTTAAAGCATTGATAAACTTAAAGTGCAAAATATGCTATTTTGATGATTTATTCATTCTGTCGTATTTTAAATATAGATACAGGTTTTATATTTTCTTAGAGTTAGTATTTCATTGCATTTGTGTTGAAAGCATTATTAAATTACCTACTTTACTTCACTTGCTACATGTTCGAATTCCGATCTAATAAGTATATACGGCATATATGAATAAAAAATCTTGACATATAATATATAAAATATATAAAATAGTGTATATTTTATAGTCATTTTGGTAGAGAAAAAAAATTGACCCGTTTAGGAGGGCGTTGGAACTTGGAAGTCGGTATTGTTCATTGATTTTAGTTTTATGTTTGCATTTCTAGCATCTTTGCAATTTGTAAACAGATACAGGGTATCTCAGCGAGACCGTTCATTAGATTTTATGGAGTTCTGGCCAAAATATAAATTTGAAAATTCAGACTCGTATATAATCGATTGTGTTCTCGTCATTGAAAATATTTTTAGATTTCTAGCGCTTTCGGTTATACCGAAAGTGGTGATCTACTTTGTTATTTTTAATGGAACAATCTATATATTTTTACATAAATTTACCTTTTGTCGTTAGAGGTAAATGTGGATAATTTTCATTAAACATTCTGCAAGTTCTACTAAGAATTTTGTCGCATTTTCCGCACTCAGAAAAATTCATGCATTGATTTAACAAAACGTTTTTTGTTATTTTATTTTATTTGAACCAAATACATATTCAGTGGTTCCAACAAATATTCAGTTATTAAATCAACATACAAGTTGTGTTAATATTTTAATGTTGCTGCAACATAAAAATTACGTTGTAATTTCCTTAACTACTAAATGGAACGTTTACTTCAAGCTAATTTTACTTTTGAACTAACAGAAATAACGTAACATTAATTTTTATGTTCGTTCAAACAAAAAAACCTCTGTGCCGTATTTAAACGAAAATTTTTCTTGGATTTATCATTTTTTTGTTGAATCAATGCATGAATTTTTCTGAGTGCGTGAATAGAAAATAAATTAAGAAGTTCTTGATATGTGTAAACATTATCTTCGTTATTGTTATCCATTTTAACTCTTTATATCAATAATGTAAAAACACTTAATATGCTACTTAATTATTAACAAGGATCAAACGACGAAGTATGATTTTGCGCTAGACTTTGACAATAAATATTAAATAAAAAATTTGAGAACGCTTAGTTTCCATGGCAACGTGAATAAATATCGATGAGTTGTGAGTGCATTTATTTTTAATCTAATTATCTCGTAAACTATCAATTTCAGGTATTTTTATTTCCCCATCAGGGACGAGACCCGTCCTCGGTGTGTGGGGCTCGCACCCACTAAAAAACCTCACTTTGTCAGGTGTAGAATCCATCCCGGAACCGCTGGTCGCATTACTTCAGGATGGCACCTCGTAGTTAGCCTCGGTCGGCTGCCTCCATTGCTTGGGTCTCTCTCTTCTTCTCCTTCAGCACCTTCTCGACGAACGTGGCGATCTTCTGCCAGCGGTCGTGTCCGCACAGCATCGTTTGCACGACGTTATCCGGCGTTAGAGGCCCTACTTCGTCTTGTAGAGCGTCTCTGTAGTCACTCCACCTCTCGCATTCGAAGAAGGTGTGGTGAGCATCATCTTCCGCAGAGTCGTGATACTGGCATGTCGCGTTCTCTGCTTTACCCATTCGAGCTAGGTATGCGTTGAAATACCCGTGTCCGCTGAAAAACTGGGTGAGGTAGTAATTTACCTCGCCGTGGTCTCGGTCCATCCACTCCGTGATGTTGCGGATGAGTCTGGCCGTCCACCGTCCTCTTGTGTCGTTCTGCCAGCGCTCTTGCCAACATTGTCGTGTGAGCGCTTTAGCGTCCGCTCTTGCTTGTCGTGCACCGACGTCTCGTCGTGTCTCGTAGACTCTCTTCTTTTCTCGAGCCAGTAAGTCTATCGGGGTTACTCCTGCGATCACGAGCACCGCCGGTTCGGAAACCGTACGGTATGCGCTGGCGATCCTGAGTGCTCCCCGTCGCTGTACTGAAGCCATCCGCTTTCTGTACTTGTCATGCTGTAAAGCGTCAGCCGAGATCTCGCTTCCATACAGCAGTATAGAATGGGTGACGCTCATTAGCAGCCGGCGTTTACTCGCCGTCGGTCCTCCTACGTTGGCCATTAGTCGGATCAACATCGTCGTTACTTTAGCGGCCTTATCGCTCAACGACTGAATCTGTTGCCAGAAGGTCATCTTGCTGTCGAGCCGCAGTCCGAGGTACTTCACGGAAGTTGTAGTGGTTATGACTTCCGTATCCACCGTCATCTCGATCTCCCTAGGGATTCTTCTCCTGGTCAGTAGAACGACCTCGGTCTTCTCCGTTGCCAGGGTCAGGCCGTGTTCGTCCATCCATGTGGTGACTCTTCTCATTACCTGGTTGAGCCTTCTCTGGGAATCCGCTTCGTCACGCGCTAGGATGACTGCCGCTACGTCGTCTGCGTAGGTATCCTATCAGATACGCATCTTGCGCCAGCTCCATTCGGAGGATCCCGTCGTAGGACACATTCCATAAGTCGGGGCCCAGTATGGAACCCTGCGCCGCTCCCGCTGTTATCTTCTTCGTGCACGGCCCGCCTGCGGTGTCGTAGACCAGCTTCCTGTCGCTAAGGTAGCTGCGTATCATCCTAAGTAAATAGGATGGCGTGTTGAACGTGTTCTGCAAGGAGTCAAGAATGACGTCCCATCTCGCCGAGTTGAAGGCGTTTCTTACGTCCAATGTGACGAGCATCACCAGGGGTCTCGAGTTATGATTTCCCCGTTGAGCGGCTTCAAAGGTTTCCACTACCTGCGCTACGGCGCCGACGGTGGAGTGTCCCTTCCTGAAGCCATGCTGTCTCTCGGACAGGCCTCCCGCGTCGTCTATGCTGCTCTCCAGTCGTGTTTTCAGCAGTCTTTCTAGTAGCTTTCCAGCCGTGTCCAGCATACATAGCGGTCTGTATGCCGATGCCGTGCTTGGCTCGCCCTTACCTTTGCTTATCAGCACTAGTCGCTGTACCTTCCATCTCTTGCAGAACGCTCCTTCTGTTAAACAGTTGTACATGTTCAGAAGCAGATCTGGGCAGATGCGCGCCACAATCTTGAGAGCTTCCGTCGGAATTCCGTCGGGTCCGGGTGCCTTCCGGTTTTGTAGGAAGTTCGCCACTCTTGACAGTTCATCTCCGCTAAAAAGCGGGATGTCGTTCAATCGCTCGTCCTCCATTTCCGCAGTTCTCTCCGGACGGGTAGGGAACAATGTGTCAACAATGTTCCGCATCCGATCTCGTTCGAGGACTGGATTCGCCGTCTTCGTCGTAAGCTTCCGCATGCTTCTGCTGTCGTTGTCAACGTCCTGCCGCAGCTCCTCCCACTTACGTTTCTTGCTCCTGTAGATGGCGTTCTTGAGATCTCTCTTGGCGTTCCTAAAGTTCTCGGACTCTAGTTCCGCCGCGTTCGGATCTCGTCGTCTCACTCTGGTTATTCTCCGCCTAAGCTGTAAGCATTGTTTCCGGAGGGTCGCGATCTCGTCGTTCCACCAATACGCAGATCTTCTGTTGTATATCTTTCTGCGCGGCATAGAGGCGTCACAGGCGCGACGTATGAAGGCCATGGTCGCGTCCGCAATAGTCTCCGCTGAACCGGAACATTCCATGACGGCATCCTTTCCCCGAGCGATTGCAAGAGCCAGGGCGTCTTCATCCAGCTTCGTTACGTTCCATCGAGGACCGGGCGGAGCAGGATTTCGCCTGATCGGCTGCTGTCTCGTCACGTTGTAGCTTATGTACTGGTGGTCACTTCCGGTGTAGTCCTCCATGACTCGCCAGTCCACGATGTCCCGCACAATGTCCTCCGAGGCCAGTGTGATGTCCGGTATCGTCTCTCCGTAGCCTGGTCTTCTGAACGTGGTGGTGTCTCCGACATTTACCACGCTGAGTTCGAGTCTGGCCGCCATGTCCAGTATACGCCTCCCTCGAGAATCGGTGTATTCCATACCCCACTCCACGGTTTTGGCGTTCACGTCTCCTCCTAGAATAATGGACCCTGCCATTTCTTGAAGGTCGTCTTCCAGGTTGTCGAGCTTGCCCTGAAAGTCCGCTATCGGCTCGTTGGGTGTGAGATAGCAGCTCACGTAGGTGATGGTGCCGCTCTTTACCCACACGTATCCGTTTCGGGCTCCGTGGTTGTCGACGATGACTGTATTCCTGTCCGGGATCCATATAGCTGCAGTGCCGAGTGTGTCCCTGTACCACCCGGTGCATTCCTTATCCCGGTATTGTTCACTGATAAGCAGCAGATCTACTCCGGTGTCCAGTTGTAGTTGGATGAGGAGATCGTCTGCTGTTCTGCTTCGGTGCATGTTGCCTTGTAGGATTCTGGTCATTGGCTCTTCTTTGCCTGATCTAATGCCTTTCTGAAGGAGGGACATGCGCCGGACCCAGGGACATGGCTGCGTGTCGCGGTGTCTCCCGTGCAGAGGAAGCATTTTGCTTTGTTTTTGCAGTCCTTCCGTTGGTGGCCTTTTTCTCCGCAATTGATGCAAAGGCCTTGTGTTCTTCTGTCTGGTCCGGGACAAGTAGCCTGTCGATGTCCGTAGCCGAAGCAGCGGAAGCACCTGACGACTTCTACCCTGCGTCTTATTCTGCTGTTTATCCAGCCGATCTTTATTCTGGGTGTTTCCAGCAGCTTAAGGGCTTGACGCTGACTCAGTTGGACGATAGCCATTCTCAGCCCTCTACTATTCGCGTTGGTGAGGCTGATCTTCACATCGCCGTCACTGATTCCTAACTTCGCTTTGACTGCTGCGCAGACTTCCTCCGTTGTCGTTAAGCAGTCTAGATCTCTGAATTCTACCGTCTCCTTGGGCTCTAGGGTGCTGATATTCGCCTTCTCGCCCAGGATATTCTTCAATGCGCTGCTGAAGCCTGCTGTGTCTTTGCTGCCGGGTCCTAGTTCCAACAGCATATCTCCGGCGCGTGTTTTCCGCACCGCCTTAATCTCGGTGCCTGTCTCTTCTGGTTTCGCGTTGCTGCGCAGCTCTCGCAGTGCGTCAGCATACGACTTCTCTTGCGCAGGTTTTACTAGAAGCGCATCCAATCGAGGCTTCGTGTTCCGTTTCTTCTGCTTGTTCTTCTTTAGCTGTTTCTGGTCGGTACCGTCGTCCTTTCTCTGACCACCGACTATCTTCTGCTGCTGTTTGCTGTCAGAAGCTTTTGCAGCTGCCTTCTTCTCTTCTTGAGCTTGCTTTCTCCTGCCTGCTCGGTCCTTCATCCACACGTTCTCGGAGGGATGCGCTTCCTTCTTCTCCACGTTCTTGTTGCCCGTAGCAGAAGTAGCCTGCGTCTTGGTAGCAGGCTCTGACGCCTTTGGCGCGTGCTCTCTTGCTTGCAGTTCGGCCTTCTTCCATCGCCTCCTGCAGTCAGAGATCATATCCACTGCTTCTTGTAGCTCCTTCAAGCCGTTCTTTACATCCATCGAGACGTTCTTCTGCCTGCCGATAGCTGCCTTCATGGTCTTGATGACACTTATGCACTTCTGCAATTGCTTCTCTTCGCGGCATCGCAGTTTGCAGATAACCTCTTTTGAGGACGACATATCTGGAGCTGATGTCGTGTCGTCACTGCTACCTCCTGGTTGTACGATGTTAAATGTCGTCAGATCTATCGTAATCGGCGACCTAACGTGCTGCGCCGTTGGTGTCTTGAAGGCACCGTTGGGGCTCTCTTCTGTGCTGTTCTTCGGCGTTCTCTTGTTGGTTGGTAAAGTTGCCATTTTGAGTAGTTCGCCAGCGCTTCGTGTATGGAGGGGCGGGCCGCAATAGTCAAGAACGGGTATACCCTCAGATCCTCGGGATCCTACCCCAGTTCCCTGAGGCCTGACCTACGCTTCACCAATCCCGGAATACACGGACGGACTGGAGCTCGCCCGGGGCAATGCAGATTCCGACATCTTGCATCCACCATACACTACCTGATCAGGGCCCGAAGTGGCTGGTTCCTCACAATGCGTCGCGGATCCTCGTCGGCAGAGCAAGCTCACATCAGCCTACTCCCCAGCCGGATGAGAAGACCAGTCGGTTCGTAGACACTCCCGGAGTCGCCGCAACACTTGCCGATCTGTACCTGGGAACAGAAAGGAAAGGGAAGAGGAAGGATGGGGTCAGCGGACAGCTGGCGTCACTGGCTGTACCGTTTCCGCATACGGTAGCGGCACTGGGGCCAGCCAGACACATATCAATTTCAGGTATAGGACATGTGGAATGTAAAATATGTAAAATGAGATGCCGAATACGACTAACAAGGGAAGCTCCCGAACCCGAAAATTCAAAAAATTATGAAATTTTGGGAAATTGTACATCATATATAGGTATACACTACGCAACTTTTTTTTCTGCGGAGAAACACTCTGACTGGTAAAACTAATTTTTGAAAATTGGTAATTTTCCATTCTGACTGCGCATAACTCGTTAACGGTAACAGGTAAAAGTTTTTAGCACAAAAAACGTTTGTTTGAAGGAGTTTTATTAAGCAGGTAAGAAATAAAGTTAAATTTATTTAAATTTTTATATATATATTTTTTTTTGACAGGTAAATATGTTTGTGATTAATAATAATCGGGGTTTGTTTGGTTCTGTAACATACCTGTAGTTGCAGTGTTGAAATTAATTTGAAAAACTAACAAAAGTATCGATAAGTACATTATAAATTATTTTACATTAGAATTAATAATAATATATCAGCACCATTCTGTTTTTTTTTTTTATTACAACGAAATGTTTAAAACACCGGAATTTTGAATATTTATTGTAAAATGTGTTATATTGCGTTAAAGCATGTACCGATACCCTGTATGTTTTTGCACATTTTGAATGACAATTTAATTTCAAACAAAATCTATTAATACATAGACACCCAAAAATTAACAAATAAATGAACTAGATTTTTTAATATTTAAAAATACAATGGATTATTCTGCATGGTTATTCCATTAGATTTTTCAGAAACTCCTCAACGAAATGTTTAAAACACTATTTGGAATTTTGAATATTTATTGTAAAATGTGTTATATTGATGTTTTGTATTCGAACTTTTGAAATAAGATTAATATTGGCTTACCTAAATCATTAGAAATTAATTACCGGTAAAAGTTTAACATTTTGTAGTTGGGTATTCGTTGTATATAAAAACAAGTTTATCTCAATTTATGATTTAATAGTTTTTTTAATTATAATTTTTTCTTGGCTAATTTGACATATTACAATTATTTTGAAAAATTACAATTATTTTGCTCACCTTTCATTATGAAAATATTAAATATCTCAGAAATTACCGATTTTAGATATAGGGAGTGGTTAATAAAAATGAAGGTACATACAGTGTTCTTTCCTCTCATAATATAAAATACAGGATAATCCGTTTAAATAAAATGAGAAAATAATGCATTGTGTATTGAATCGCCATGTACACAGTTTTTGTAATATTGGCCAAACATTAAGTTGCTATAAAACTGTAACAATATAAAAAAGATATTCCAGCGAGAAAATAATTTTAAACTGTTTCGTATGGAATACACAGGACGGTAAACACGCAATGATTTTCAGACAAAATTGACCATAACTTCTGAAATACTCGGTATAGCTCAATGAAACCTGATATCCAAGGAACGAAGAAGATATGCTTAATCTAAATTTGCAATAATATATAGTATAGTATGTCCCATTTAAGAAAATGTAAGTTTGGTTCACGTTAGCGATATGAAACACCCTGTATATATGAAAATAATTTTAAAATATGTAGCTTAAGACTGACTATGGTTTTTGTACATAAAGTTTCTTGATATCTTCCATATTAATGGATATATTGAGCTTTGACGCACTAATGCCTCACCCTGTATATAAAAATTTAAATAAATTTAACTTTATTTCTTACCTGCTTAATAAAACTCATTCAAACAAACATTTTTTGTGTTAAAACTTTTTGTCTACCTGTTACCGTTAACGAGTTATGTGCAGAGTCGGAATGGAAAATGTCCAATTTTCAAAAATCAATTTTACCCAGTCAGTGTTTCTCCCCAGAAAAAAAAGTTGCGTAGTGCATACCTACATATGATGTACAGTTTCCCAAAATTTCATAATTTTTTGAATTTCCGGGTTCGGGAGCTTCCCTTGTAAGTAATAAAATATGTGGGGTGCTATTTGAAAAAGTTATGGTTCCTCAAAATTTCTAAAAGTTGTGCCACAGTAAAGGAACCACGCAATATAGACAGGTGTTCTCGGCGCTAAAATATACTCCAACATGTTGTTTAAGCATATTATGAATGATAAATAGATATCCGAAAAAATCAAGTGTTCTCTGATTTTTTGAATAAATGTCCGCTGTAGTAAATTTTTTAGAAAAAATTGAATAACTACAAAACGCCGGAATCACATTGAAAATACTAAATGCATTTATGAAGCCTAAAAGTAGGCGAATCCAAATATGTAAAAATATACAGAGTGTTCCATAAAAAATATCAAAGTAGACGGCGACTTCCGGTATAACCGGAAGCGCTAGAAATCTAAAAATATTTTAAGTGAAGAGAATACAATAGATTATATACGATTCTGAATTTTCAAATTTATATTTTAGCCACAACCCCATAAACTTCTAATGAACGGTCTCGCTGAGACAACCTGTATATGTGCTTAATAATCACATCAATTTTCTGATCGATCACACTATTAACGTTACGTTATTTAAAAATTGCAAATTTTTATCGAAACAATGTGCACAAACAAACAGTATCAAACTAAATATACTAGAAAATAAATTATCATTCTCAGCTTTTTTTTTACTGTTCCAGCTACTTATATATTTATAATATGTATGTAACACATATCAGAAAAAATTAAATACGTGTTTTCTTTGTATGTTGTTAGTAAATAATCCTATTCATTCGGAAATAATTCTGCAGTTGGTCGTGTTTAGGGCGTTGACGTATTTCGTCGGCAATTACTACTACATGTGTAACCGCAAATAAATATTCAGGAAGGCGAGGCATAACAAACATTTCTTGATAAAATACTTTTTTTCAGACTATGCAACCAAAGACACGATGGTCGAAAACCTGCCATAAGAGGATATATCAATTTATCAATGTTCATACCTATTCAACCATATCCGACCACAAAATTTGGTTTCAAAATCCCGTTTCGTTTGTATAATACTTTTAATAGGCCGTTCTCACCAATAACGCCGTTTATCAGTTATTTGTTTTTACTTTAAAAGAGATTCTTGTTGGGACAGATTTCTTGTGAGATTTGGCCATCAATAAAAGTTAATGCCCCAATAAAATGAGTATTATTTTAATATTCAAATAAGTATCTTGTTATAATATGCATTAAAAATTGTTTCTAATAGAAATCTGGAAGACTAACAATAACTGAAAGTACACCTTGTATATTATATATTTAGGAAAACTGACCATCACAGGTATAACAGTAGGGTTTAATGAAGTGGTGTATTCTACCGCTAGCAGGTAAATACACATATCGAGATTTAAAATTATAATTACCCAGGTTATATACACATTCGATCTGTAGGTATTGTATCCCCTGCGGCTTCTTTCTTGCCGAAGATGTCCGATGAATATGATACGCTAAGCGGAAAGTATTATTGATATGAATCCATCAGCAGGGGGAGACATTACTTTAGAAAGAGACTGTACATATTACGCGATTTCGTCGTTTTTTGTGCACGATTAACCTGAAAATCGCATTTTCTTTAAATCAAAAACGACTTTCCGCAGAAAAAGATTATACCAGAGTGCTTCTTTACTAATATACCCTAAGTCAAAAATCAGTCGTTTTTGAGTTATTCATTTTTTTTCAAATATAGGACCAATTGCAACGATATGTTCAAAATTCTGAGTTTTGATGCAGAATTGTATGCCCGATACAAAAAACTCATAAAAAATATACCGTGCTATTTAAATTAAGAAAGTTGACGTCAACTTCCGGTAAACCGGAAGTGGTACAATGGCGCAAATAATTTTGCTAATGAGTCCAGATGATATCAGTTATAATTACAAGTTTTCAGAAATATTGAATTTCAAGAACATCAAAAAGTTCTAACGAACCAGTTCCGTGAATGACCCCTGTATAATTTTCTAGAATTTCAACAACCCTTCAACGACCATGTTACACGATCATTGTCATTTGTGGCCCATCACAATCTAATACGTTTTCTTCAGATATATACGCATATAGTTAAATACATCGAAAATGGTAATTTAACATACTTTATGTGTTTCATTAATCACAAATATTAAAATATCTGTTAAAAAGTTTAGTTTTGATCATGACACATTAGTTATTTTAACAAAATCATTTGAGTTAATGTAAACAGAAAATCTATTTCATTCATCAAATAACTAATATTTTTCTTTATTTCAACAAAAAAACTTTTAACCAAAAGAAGTTTTACGGTACCTAACAGTAAATTTATGTCAAGTCAAAGAAAAATATTGTTACATCAACGTGTTTGAAGTTAACAAAGTGATTTTGATTAATTCAACGCCTTTCTTTCTCTACGTGTAGTAAAGTAAGTATAAATTATAAAATAAATGTAAAAATAAATCTCAAAACAACAAAAACAATGTTTTTTTTTATTATTTATATTTTATCGGGGAAAATAAACTTAATGTCCAATACAAATTAAAAGCGAACCTTTGTTGAATCTAATGATAAGGTATATTCGGTTAATATTTCTCTGATGATCGAAATTTTAAATTGTTGCGGTTTTTTCCTCAACACTTTCACTGTCCCTTTTTGTTTTCCACTTGTCACAGTATGTTGCACGCAAAATACGGTTGACATTGTAACGAAGGCAGAAATTAGAATTACCGCGAAAATATTCTTCCAATAAGATTGCTTCTGAGAGTTTTTCTAATAACGTTCGCATTCTGCGCAAATGCATATTCTCTAGTACCTAAACTAGCACCATCGACCATTTTGATTAAGTTGTGAGCATGTTTCTTCAGATCAGTTTTTTTTTGTGTGAGACGTAATTTTAGTTAACAATCAATTTACTTAATGAACCCGTAATTATTGAGTATACTAAAAGCATACCATGAAAGGGGAAGAAGATAGTATAAAAGATTATTGGATAAAATTTTGTTTTTTAATGTACAAGAGGCTGAGAAATACATCTCAGGAAGCGTCCTTTATTAATTTGGCCGGCGATACGTACCAATTCACGCAACATGACTTGATGCGTATTATAGGTATGTAAAACAAGTACAAGTAATTCTAATATTTATAAATTTAGCATTTAGTTTGCCATAATCTATTTATTAGTCCTTGTTAACATGGCATGTATTAGAATTTCTGCATCTCTACCTAGAATTTACTATTCAAGAAAGCGGCGCATAGGAAATAAAAATAAATAAATTCATTGTCATAAGTGTTTCAGCATCTGCTGTCATTCATAAGAAATGTGAACAAAATACGTATGTACTTAGAGGGAATATTAAAAATCTATTTTTATAATTATCGATAATTTAATGCAAAACAATGATTTACAATACGCATCTGTCCATTACGCAAACTCCAATATTTTTCGATTTGATTCTAATTAACAACAATAACAAATGCTTACAAATGTGTGGCCGCCTGAGAGAAATATAACTGTAAAATCAAATATATTTTTGTAAAAGTATATAAAAAACAAAAAGGAAATGTAAGCAATTCGAAATTATTAATCCATTGCTACATACAGGATGATTGGTGAGAATGGCCTATTAAAAGTATTATACAAACGGAATGGTATTTTAGAACAAAATTTTGTAGTTGGATATGGTTGAGTATGAACTATCACGTGAACATATTTTTTAATAAATATCACTTTCGGTTAACCGGAAGTGGGCATCAACTTCGATTTTTTAAATAGCATGCTATAAAATAAATTACAAATTCAGCTTTTATGATAAATTTTACACATATTTCATGTATTATAACATATGTGCATGAACCTACTACAGTAAAATCTCTTTTAACCGGCTTTCTAACAACCGGCACGCTCTATTAACCGGCATCAGCTGAGCGAATCACGAATGACTTTTTCCGGTTACGTTCGGGCCGTATCGGGCACTGGCAGACGTAAATAAACACTTCTCACCAATCTATTGGCAACCTATTGGTCTTTCCACGCTATTCTCTTTGTCGTTTAGTGTTCCTCAGTTCTACGTCTGATGCAATACTTAAAATACAGATTGTGCACAGTGCACTATCAGTGATTTGATTAGTTTTGATCGTGAACATCACTGATTAAACCTAATTCTATCTATTCTACCTATATTCTATTAACCGGCAAAATCGATTAACCGGAACGGCCGTGGTCCCGAACGTGCCGGTTAAAAGAGCTTTTACTGTATTAAATGTATATCTAGTACTTAACTTCATGAACAGATCACATTTATAAAAAAGTAATGGTAGTAGTTTATGCCTTTATGTTATGTTTATTAATATTTAAGTAAAGAAATACAATAATAGAATAACAATATATTTTTCAAGTTAACTGTTAATGTACATAAGAAATATTTTTATAAATATTTGTATATGATATGCTGAAATAAGAATAGATTTTATTCACAATTCAAATGTTTCAATGTAACTTTCTTCGTATTTGTGGTCATAGTAGGAATGCCCCATTACTCGTGTTATGACTCTTATTATAGAAATATTAAACGAATCAACACACATAATTTATATATATATTTGGAATAATAATATATCTCAAATATACAATTCTATATTTCTTCAACAGAATCACTATCAGTATCGAGATTGAAATCACTGTCGCTACTATCATCATTTCCAACTGAAATAATAAAGAGCTCCATTACATCATCCATTAAGCCATCTAAATTGCACATTTTGTTTTCCTCTTTGATTACATGTTCTTCACATTTCATCCAATTCTCCGAGGTAACATTTGCAATAGCAAAAAAGTTCCTTCACTTCGGCTAATTTGAAGTTTTATTTTTTGAATCAACTTCATTTTTTATTTGTGCCCAAACCAATCTAAGTACAATTTTGTTACTTTGTTTTGCCATTTCATCCACTGCATTTACATTGTAATGTTCCTTGTGACGATTTATTATTTCTAATAATTCTAATCGCACCATCAGAGGATTAAATGGTATTTGTTTTTGAAGTAGCCATTCCTGCATATCCGCTTTTCGTGTTGAATTTGTCGGTATTTTTTCTTTTTTCCTGCTATGATAGGATGCATTATCCATTAGAATGACACTATTCTCAGGTAATTTTTGTAAAATATTATTAAACCATCTCTCAAAAACATCTGCATCCATTTCATCGTGGTAATCAGCTGTTCTTCCCTCAAATGATGCTGGTGAAATTAGCCGTTTGGTTTTATATGCATGAATTATTCGGTAAACACTTGTTCTTGAAACACCTAAGTATTCGTATTATGGAATATAAATACACAGAAGTTTATATATGCTTATTTAAGTATACTACCTAAAGTGTTTGATATTTGCAGTGCTATCTGTGTCCTTTCTTTTCTAGGACAACCACCAATAATTTTCTTATACATGTTTAATATAGCTTGCTTTTCCTGTACCGACCAATATCCACGCCCCAAGGTAGGCGAGACACAAAATGTTTTCTACTCCGTGTGATGTAAACTATTTTTTCTTCAAACGATTTTCGCCGAACTCGTGAGCTACGCATTTAAATATAGCATACGTTATTATCATTGCTTAAAAGTATGCATCTGTCAAACAACTGTCAAAGTACTTCGTTTAAACTTTTATTTCTTTATAGTAATATTAAAATTACAATTATTAAGAGAACAATGTTGTACATTAAAGCCACTATTGCCCATTTCGTCAGTGTTGATAATCGTAGAAGTTGTTGCTTCGACTTTATTTGCAGTATTTATAGTAGATTTATTTATAGTAGATTTTGATTATTTCTGGTGGCGTAGATTGAAGCATGATTGAAGTTCTTCTTCGCTCATTTTGCAAATATTTGACAGTTATGAAATAATCGTTCAGTCACTTTAAAGAGTTGTGATTGGTCGGTTACATTTTTTTAATAGTAAAGAAATGAACTGTTTCAAAGGTACGTATTCAGTAACAAAATGATCATATTTTTGTACGTTTGAAGAAAAAACATATTGTAATCTTAGTATTTTTTTACAATTTTTATTTTACCTGTAATAACTTTGTTTTCGCTTCTGTACAATACATTTTTCTCAGTATATTGTGTTATAATAGATTAGCATTGAGAATAGACCAAATCAAGTAATGATGAATTTATTTATTATGCAAAATGATTGTAATCAAAAATAGTAAAATAAACGTATCGAACGTTTAATGAAAGATACTAACATTTACAACCAATGATCAGTAAAAATTTCTAAGAATTTTTAAGATATAAAAAGTTTTGGCAACCTATATGTTCGTAGAACAATGGTGAAGAACAATGTCAGTAAAAATTTTAGATTATCTAATAATTCTACTAGATACTCCCAACAAACGGTATTTCAATAATCAACATAAAGTAAATTTACATCAAAGGTCTAAATAATTAGTAATAACAAATTGGATAAAATTAAAATAACAAAAAAGATAATGTAAAAGGTACTGTAGAAAAATTATTAGAACAACAATAATATCAACATAAATAAACAAGTTATCTAAATGGTTCGATATGGCAACCGTTTCTATTGAGGCATTCTACAGATCATTTAAAGGGACTAAGGCCAGCTAGAAAAGAGATAGATCTAGAGTGGGGCGATTGTAAAACATATACGGAATTAACGCAAGCGTGCTATTCCCCCTTCCTCGCTGCGATAAGTTTCGATCTTCCTAGTAGTAGTACTTAGGCTAGTGTGGGAAGTAGGTTGTTGATGTATGCGTATGCCTGCGCTATCGCTGTATGCATTACAGATTCTAATGCTTACTACTCGATGCAAAGAAGTGAGCTTTGCGCTTCTTTGTTGCCTCCCACCATATTGACGCTCCATAAAGAATTTGGGACTGTACCACGCCAGCCATTATTCTTCTCTTGGATGAGCGTGGGCCCTCTACGTTCGGCATTAAGATCGACAGTGCGGTCATCGTTCTTTTTGCCTTGGCTATTTTTTTTTGGACTGCACGGGCAGAAGGACCGTTAGGCAAGCTCGGCCATAAGGAAGGCCTACTGTGCCCCCGTGCTGTTTTACTCCTCTTAGCCAGGTTGCACTCGGACAAAGAAGTCCACAACCTGGTCGACAGTTAGTTTTCTTAGTCCAGGATCGTCCAGACGCCCGACCCCGAAGTAACTCCGCCTCTCCCTGTCCACTGTCGAGCAGTCGGCAAGAAGATGGATTGGAGTTTCTTCCGCATTCCCACAGTTCGTACACAGGGGAGAGTTTACTATGCCCATGCGATGCAGGTGTTTAGCCTGACCCTGCTCATAGAAACTGCCTTGCGCATTTCTTTCTCATACGGACGGATTCCGAGAGTTTTACAGTGTCTCATGCCGGCAAGTGCATTCCAATGGGAGCAATGCCTAGCAGCGAGTTCGGATCTGACAAAGGCTTTGATGCTGCCATAAGAGTTCCCATATGTAGGTTCTGGACCCACGAGTGGTACCTCAGTGGCACCCCTAGCTAATTTGTCAGCCATTTCATTACCCCTGATTCCAGAGTGACCTGGCACCCATCTCAACGTAGTGTTGTGACATTCCGCCAGTTTAACGAGAGTCCTATGGCAGTGTAACACTACCTCGGAATCAAACCTGACAGCCTGTAGTGCTCTAAGGGCAGCCTGACTGTCAGAGAGACTTTCCACAACTCCATCAACCTGCCTTCAGCGCAGGTCTGGATTGCGATTACTTCGGCTTGGAAGATGGACGCAGAGCTTCCTAGGCTAAAAGATTCACCGTCGGTTGCATCATCTCTCCAAATTCCAATTCCCGTGCCGTTAGGCGTTTTAGAGGCGTCCACAAACCAGCGAGATATTTCCCGTCTAGGTTTGTGAACGAGAGCTTTTGCAGTCTCTCTATTGGAGATGTTTACATTGTATCCCCTTGCCTTGGCTATGCTTTCGTTTATGTGTACAGCAAAAGTTTTTTTCGTATCCATCCACACCCCTAGATACTTAATGGCTGTTTATGGACTTAGTATGTGTCCCAGTAGGTTGACCTGGATCCTTCCGATTATTCTTTTGCTGGTGAACAAGACGGCTTCCGATTTTTCCGGCGCCAGCTGCAATCCCCTCGACTCCATCCAGCTAGTTATACGAAGGAGTGCTCGATGTGCGAGGTTCATTAGATTTTCCTCATTGGTAGCGGCGACAACCAGAGCGATGTCATCGGCAAAACCGATCAGCTGCGTCTCCTGCGGCAATGGGGTTCTCAGAAGACCGTCATACGGTTCCATAACGTCGGCCCCAGCCTCCTTCCGCCTCGGCGATTATTACTCTGTCGGAGAGATAGGAGGCAATGATGGAAATTAACATATCTGCATAAGCATTTTTGTACGGAGGTTAATTAAATCGTTATAACTTATTCATAAGTCACTTTCATTTTGGGTATAGGAACACCTAATATAGATGAAAAGAGAATATTCTGTAGAATCAGAATATCTGAGAAAATATATACCTTTTTTATTTAAAAAAATCTAGTAGTAAGATCGGTATCTGTCATTTTTTTTTAATTGCGAATAACTCAGAAGGAATGGTATTTAGGTATAGGGTGATGATGCATGAAATATGTATAGAATTTATCATAGAAGCTGAATCTGTATTTTATTATTAATTTATGCTATTTAAACAAAGTTGCTGCCCACTTCCGGTTAATCGAAAGTGATATTTATTCAAAAATGCTTTCACGTGATAGTTCATATTCAACCATATCCAACTGCAAAATCTTGTTTTAAAATTCCGTTCCGTTTGTATAATACTTTTAATAGGCCAATCACCTGATACACCCTATCCAGTTTAAAATGCAGTACATGGGGATGTTGGAAACCGTTGGAGATACAACGTCAGTTAAATGGGAGAAAAGTAGCGTAATCATTTGTCCATGAATAATCCGACATCAGATTTTCAAATTTTTGTTTCATTAGGCAGATACTGGGTGTAAAAGAAAAAAATGCATTTTTTTAAATCTTCCATATTTTGTTTCGTAAAAGAGATAAATTTACAAAAGTTGCAGGCTAGGGACAACAAGTCATGAGGATTTTAAAAATGATTTCAAAAAAAATCTAGGTCTACTAGAGTTTGCGTGACAACAATCAACTTTTGTTTTTCTTATTGCAGCCATATTGTATTTTGACATTTTTAATATCTAAAAAAATGCTATTCAATGATGTATAACATGTTTATGTTTAAGTTAGTAAAAACATGAGAAATAGAAGAGAGAAAGAATAGAGAAAGTAAGATTTTAACATAGTTAAGCCATGGAACTTTAGATAACTTAAGTGTATACTGATAAAAAACAAAAAATAACAAGTCTCCAAGTACTGTCAAACGCTTCGAACGCTTCTGCCCTTGTATATTATGAATTTATTTTCTTTTTTTCTGTAAACTACATGAAAACATAAAAGTTGTTTTTGGATTTTTTTCTAAATGCCCGTTTTATGGATGATGTCGTCATTTTTGTATACGCCTACCGTAGACTAGTTCTCTTTAGATTTTTAGAATAAAATTTATTGCCGAAGTTGGCAAGTTGCAATGTCTGTGGGGTACCGACCATAATTAGATGCGGATGGTGTAAGAAATATTTGTGCATAATTCATTTCTTTAACGATTATCGCAACTGTGCAAGCAAGGAATTATAATATTATATTTATTATACCGTATATTAATAGAGTATTTATTGTGGTATTTACCTCAATGGAATTATATAATTTGATGTAACAATAAATAATTCAAGGATTTGTAAATTGTAACAAATTACTTTTTGCTGTGTTATGTTTGTTGGCAGTACAAATACATTACATAACAACATGCGTTGTTATTTTCTGGTTGATTGTTGATGATTAATTGTTACTGACAATCAAACAGAACAACACACTTTATGATAATAAATTATATAATAAATAATATATATATATATATAATTATATAATAAATAATAATAATAAATTACTTATAGATTTTTATATATTTTAAACTAAAGAATTTCTAGCTTAAATACAATGCGGCAATAAATTTTATTCTAAAAATCTAAAGAGAAATAGTCTACGGTAGGCGTAATAAAAATGACACCTTCCCTAAAACGGACATTTAGAAAAAAATCCAGAAACACGTAACTTTTATGTATTTATGTAGTTTGCAGATAAAAAGAAAAAAAATAAATTCATAATATACAAAGAAGGGGGGAGAGGGGTTCGAAAAATCACATTTTTCGAGCCCCCTAACAACCTGCGTGCGCCACTGTTCTTTTTCGCCCTAAAATGTAGGGTTGCTAACAAGGAACAATCACGTCTTTACCCGAACTCAATATTTCTTCTCATTTCCGAAATATTGCGAAAAAAGTATTTCTGGGTGTACCTTTGAGCCCTCATTACACCCCCTAAAACCAAAAACGGGACGCAAAAAAAAATACGAGTCAAATATATTTAGGTATTCTGTGCCCCTACCAAATTTTATCAAAATTGAAGCTGATGCCTGTGCCTTTGCTTGTTGGTATATTTGACGATGAGAAGTGAAGCAAATACCATATTTCACAACGTGAAGAAGAACTCAATTTAAAATATGTTAAGAAAATAACGAAACCATTGTACAATTAATAGAATAGACTAATTTAAGAGCAAATCAATTTTCAATAGTAGATGAGGCTATTCCAGCAACACATTTATCAGCAACCATACGGAAGAATAGCTCAATCTGAATCAAAATGCCGAGCACCAGCAAGTAAAATATTGTTGAACAACAGTAGTTTCAGAGCGCATAGCTCACGATGAACAATTTTGCGATCGTACAATAGGTATTTATTGATAAGGTTTTTCCTTCCTCCAAATTTGTTTGAAACGAATTATATCAATTTAACAGGAGTAGTTTTTGTTATGCGTGTGCGAGATATGTATAAGATTGGTGCAAGGGTTCGAAATTTTATGGCAGATTGGCGAAAGATGTGATAGGGAAGCATGTATCAAAATTTTTATTCCTATCTATTTCTTCTTACGAAGATTTTATTTTTCAACAAGATAATTATTCAGGACATAACTCTTTTGTGCTGACCAAATGACTTTGGGTTCATAAAACTAATGTTCTTAAATGATGCAGCGATATCCCAAATTTGCAGTTATTTTTTTAAAATCAGAGATGTTTCACCTACGGCAGCAGCAGTTGTTAAATGTATTGAATTTCAAATTGATACATTAAAAGACAAGGTCCGATAAGAAATATGAAAAACGTTTCATTGTAATACGGGTAATAGTTACATCTAATGGGATCTTACACTCATATTATTATTTTTTTAATAACGACAGCTTCTTGTTGACTTGGACATGCTTCCTTCATGTAAATAAATAGAAAGTACTACGATAAAAAATTTGATTGATTTTTTTCTGAACTTGTACTGTAATTTTGTAAAATTTATGATACCTACTACATTTGATACAGCACAGTTTCCTAAATAATTATAAATATATATAATTAAAAACAACAGCGCGTAGAGTGTTTGCGTGCATTTTTGGACCTTTGTAATGAAGACAAGGATGGTGTATTGAGTCGAATTGTTACTGGAGACAAAACTTGGGTTCATCATTATGAACCTGAGTCCAAACAAGACTCCATGCAGTGGCATAAAAAGGGCACAGCACCTCCCAAGAAATTTAAAGTGTCACAATCAGCTGGGAAACTCATGGCAACGGTATTTTGGGACTCAGAAGGAATATTGTTGGTTGATTATAAAGATAAAGGTGTTTCTATAACCGGAGAATATTACGCTTCAATATTAGAGCGATTAAAAGAAGCCATTAAAGAGAAAAGACGGGGAAAATTGACGAAAGGTGTGCTGCTTTTGCACGACAACGTGCCCGTCCACAAGAGCCGCGTGGCGTTAGCTGCCCTGCATAAGCTGGGCTTCGAAATTGTGAATCACCCACCCTACAGCCCAGACCTGGCCCCGAGTGATTATTACCTGTTTCCGAAAATGAAAAAAGAGCTGCGGGGTAAAACATTTATTGCCGATGATGAAGTCAAGGAGGCAGTTTCGGCGTATTTTGCAGATAAAGAGAAATAATTTTTTATGAGGGTATAAATAAATTAATTGAAAGATGTGAAAAATGTATCCGTCTTGCAGGTGAATATATTGAAAAAGAAAAATAATTTGGTTTTTTTATTTCCACCCCTTATCCTCCATTCCGCGAATATAAAAACGCTCCCTCGTACTGTATACTACATTAGTAACACATGTTATAAAGAGTATTAAGATATCGTTAATATGTTTGATAGAATGATATCACGAGACTCTTTAAAAGTATTGAATTATATAAAATGCATCCATGTCTTTGGCAAATAAAATCAAAAGAATATTTGGATAGAAATAAAAAAACAGAGGCATACGAGTTTTTTTAATTAATTTTTTTGTTTAATCACATATGCACACGCCACTGCTGCTATAGTTAAATCAACGTCATTTTGCGAGAACGTATTCACTTTTCAGTAGACAGATCAAAACTATGAAGCATGTTTGTATGCCTGTATGCAATTTTAACGTACGTTATTGAATACACGTTGTTGCGTGTACGTAGATGTTTTAAAACATAAGTATACGTTCGTGTGTAGCGGCCTAAAAAGAAAGAACAGATTTCAAACATTTATTTCTTCCGAACTACAAAAGATAGAAACATGACTCCAACGTTCATGGAGAGAGAAAAGTTTACAATTGAAACAGCGCGGGGGTAGAAGTTCTAATGACGCATGGGCGCTGTTGTTTGTTGTTTGTCTGTAGCGAAATGGCACCACAAGAGAAATCATTTTGTGTGCTGGAATTAGCAAAACGAGAATCCATTGTTGCACTTCAACGAGTATTTCGCCGTCAATTTAATAAACAACCGCCGTGTCATAAGCAAATTTACGAGTGGCATCGAAAATTCGTAGAAGATGGTTGCTATTGCAAAAAGAAAAGCACAGGACGTCTTCGCATATCGGACGAGAATGTCGAGCGTGTTCATAGACTTTAGGAAAGGACCCCAAAGAAGCATGTTTCTATCTTTTGTAGTTTGGAAGAAATAAATGTTTGAAATTTGTTTTTTCTTTTTGAATAACCCTCTATTTCACCATTGCATGTAATGCTATTTACAATATGCCGAGTATCTGGGTTGTTCAACGTCTATATACCCTCGCGCGTCTATTTTTCCTTGTCAGAAGGTCTTCGCCTCTAGCACAACTTACACATCGAGTTATCGAGACTCTTACCCGCTTTCGCTCCTAAAGAAACCAGTTACATTAGTGGTGAAACATTGAGTTCAGTAGGTTTTGTATACACATTGAGGCAGCGAACGGTTCCCGTTCGACTTCAAATACACACACATAGCCATGTACACTGCTCGTCAGAAGTAATGTCTTCTAGAACATCCCTGTATTGCTCTGCCGTAAAACGTCCCGCAATTGGAACTATTTCCCCTGGTCCTGCGGCACACATCCATCCCCAAAAACCACAAGAAATTCTACCACTTCTTCGAATTGCCTGAATATTTTGAATATCATATCTAGAATTATTTCGCCGCCATAATATTTTTCTTGCTTCATGGGATGTCGTGAAAACTTTCTCGTCGGAAAAAAATAACATTTTGCCAACATCGATCAATGGTTCGGTGTGCAAAAGCTAAACGAGCAGTAGCATGCTCTAGACTTAATTTTATTTGTTGTGCGGGTCGTGGGCAATGAATACCACTTTTGCGCAATGACCGTGTTATGGTGGATTGCGAGCAATTTAATTGCAGTTGTTCTTTTATTAAAGTGGACGTGCAAACTGGATTTGCCGTAGTAAAATCAACAATCCTCTAATACATGTCTTCTTCCTGGCCGTGGTAATGTTTTCAGCGGTCTTTCATTTTCATTTAAATTGTCATATGTCGATATCCATCGTTGAACTTGCCGCATCTACAAACGAAGTAATAATAAATTTAAAAGCGATTTACACTTTTAAATACACATAAGAAATTTTAAAAAGAAGGACATCTTTGTTTGGATACGTAAAATTAACAACCATTGAAATAAATTATTGAGATTAAATATTACATTGTCAAATATACAATCTCTGGAAGTTTCCATTTGGAAAATTGAAAGCTTTGCAAAATTTTATTGTAATTCCAATAGCCTTGTATATGAAACATAGAATCTACTAATTGTTGTTAAAATATTTAATTATCTATTAATACTAAATATACCAGAATACCTATATATATGTTTAATTAGAAAAATGCAACTTGTACTTACCGATAATCCAACTTCATTCGCTATTTCGCGCTTGGTCTTTCCTTGTTCTTTCTATGAATATTTCTTATGTTTCGTTAATTTAAAACCACAGGTTCATAAACAGATTTCATTTATTTAACAAACTAACTATAAAAGGTAAGTGATTAAAATATTAATATGACAAAATGAACTATCACGTCTTCTCTCTTATTTCGTACTGTCGTTTCCGCGCTTGCCTTCTGCGCATTTTTCGGTGTGCGCAAGGTCTCTATTTTTCACATCCTCCCCGGGCCGACATGACTCCACTTCTAGTGGATAAAGAAGCTGTACTGGTCTTCGCAATTTAGTTCCAGTACTAGTTTGAACTTCGCAAGCTCTTGTCAATCCATCTCTTCCAGGAAATACTTGCACAATTCGCACCAATTTCCATAAAAGTCTTGGAACGTTAGATTCGTGTAGTAAGGCAACATCTCCCACATTAAAGCTTACAGATTTAGTACAAGTAGCGTGATGTACCGAGCGTAACTGTTGTAGATAATCTGTGCTCCATCTGGTCCATAACTTTGCTGTTACTTTTTCTCGTAGCTTCCATTTCTTTAGGATATCTTGTCGGTCGACTTCAGGTAATTTCAAATCGATGCTGAATCCCTTATTGGCGTGACCAATTAGAAAGTTTGATGGCGATAGAATTGAAAGTTGATCTCCATCATTTATGTAGGTTAAAGGTCTAGAGTTTACTGTAGCTTCAACCTCTGTAAGTATCGTTTGCAATTCGTCAAAATTAATGCAACTTCTGCCAAGAGTGATCTTCAACGCATCCTTTACGTTTTTCACCATTCGTTCCCAGAAGCCTCCCCACCATGCGGCTCGTTCTGCGATGAACCTCCATTCTATGCGATGATTTCTGGACAGTTCCTGGATTGGATGACTTTGTAGTAATGTGAACAATGCATTCAATTCTTGGGACGTTCGACGAAATGTTTTGGCATTGTCGGAATAAATAATTTCCGGTACTCCTCGACGAGATATAAATCTTCGTAAGGCTCTTATACAACCCTCAGTTGTTAAGTTTGGCACTAATTCCAAATGTACTGCACGTATAACTGCACATGTTAGGAGCATTATGTATACTTTTTCCCTATTGCCTTCGGTTGTTATATAAAGAGGGCCGGCGAAATCGACACCAGTAATCTTGAAGGGGGTGGCCATCGTGAGCCTACTTGCTGGCAAAGGAGCAAAAGGTTGACTTCCTGGCTTACTCTTCAATCTTTTACATTTTAGACATGTTCCCAGTATACTCTTGATTCGTTGACGTGCTTGTATTATCCAGTACTTGGTTCTAACAGCAGCTAAGGTTATGTTAACTCCCCCGTGCAAAACCGTTTCATGTTCGTGCCATATTACTTTATCGGAGAATAAAGATTTTTTCGGTAATATTATTGGATGTTTAATTCCATAAGGCAATTCTGCCTCGGTTAATCGTCCACCAAGTCTCATAATTTTATTTTCGTCAAGAAACGGATTTAGTGACAATATAGAAGATTTGGAACTTAGCGGTTTGTTTTCACTAAGTGCCATTATTTCGTGCAAGAAATATTGTCTTTGAATAAATTTTGTCCAATATATCTCAGCGATATTCAATTCAGACGCAGTTATTTCCCCTAAATTCTTATTTTCGGGTTTTTTAATATTGTTAATAAATCTCTGCACATATGCAGTAATGCGCAAGACTTTATCGAGTTTGCTCAATTTCTCCAAACAGATAATAGGCTGCTGTTCATCTACATTGACCAGTAAAGTATTCGTTTTGGACATAGCGTCCTCAAACTCACAACTATTGTTATTAATTTCATCTTTGGGCCAGTTGTCAGAATTTTGCTTTAACCACATTGGTCCGTCAAACCATAGATTTATGTCAAGTAATGTTTGCGCTGAAACTCCTCTGGTAAGCAAATCTGCTGGATTGTCTTTTCCAGGACAATATTTCCAATGTCCAGGATTTAAACGTTGTATTTCAGAAACTCTATTTTGCACATAAGGTTTCCATTTTGAAGCTTCACCTTTTATCAATATAAGGTTATTTTGGAATCTGACCACAATATGGTATTTTTAACCTTTAATTTTAAATTCTTTATTATGTAGTCGTACAACCTCGCTGCGCACAACGCAGCCGTTAACTCTAGTTTTGGTAAAGTTAATTCTTTATTGCCCTTTTGCGTTACTGGAGCTACTCTGTTTTTTGCCATTAGAAATTGACAGCTATTTGTTTCCAGGTCTTTCGTATAAGCAACTACCCCATATGCCTTAGGACTGGCATCGGCGAAAAGATGCAGTTCCACTTCTTTGTCCTGGCTATTTAGTACACTTCTAGGAAGTTGTACGTCTGCAGCTATCGGGATTTCTTGACACCATTTAAACCACTCCGATTTTAAATCATCTGATATAATTGTATCCCATTCTAATTTCTGCTTCCAAATGCTCTGCAGTAAAATTTTTGCTCTTACTGTATATGGCGCTAACACACCTACTGGATCGAATATTCTCGCTATCGTTTGTAGAGTATTGCGTTTGGTAGGTATATGTTGATTGGCATTAATTATCGAATTTAAATCTATTGACAACAAGTCTGTAGCAGGACGCCATATGACGCCAAGTACTTTCCTGCAATTACTATATCCCGTCGACAAATCTTCATCACGTATTTGCTTCATCACTGTAGAGTTGTTCGAGCACCATTTTCGAATATTCATGCTTGCTGATGTCAGTATTTGTTTACTTTGGTCATACAGTGTCAAAGCCGCGTTCGTTGAGTCTGTGGCTATGACTAAATCGTCTACATAGAATGATTCTAATAATACTTTGGCTGTTTCTTCCAATTGCATAGGTTGTTCGCTGAAATGCTTCTTCAACGTTGCCGCTAGTAAGAATGGGCTGGTTGTCACACCGAACGTTACGCGTTTCATTCGATATTCGGTTATGGCTGGTAATTCGTACGTGGATGTTTCGTCATCTTCAATCGGCTCTTTGTACCACAAAAAACGATGCGCGTTGCGATCTTCTTCTTTTAGTGATATTTGAAGGAACGCTTTTTCAATGTCCGCTATTAAACCGATAGAACCGATTCGAAAGTTCATTAAAATACGAACCAAATCCGGAATTAAATTTTCGCCTGAAAATAAGTGATCATTTAATGACGCAAAACCAGGTCCATGTGCTGACGCATCGAACACAACTCGCACTTTGGTAGTTTCTTTATCCTCGCGATATACCGGCTGATGCGGCATGTAATAAGTTTTATCAGTTTTTTGAGACACCGGCACAACTTCCGCACAATCGTTCGTTATATATTCACGGATTGACTTATCATATTCGCTTAATTTCCCGATTTTTTGTAATCTTGCCGTTAATAGCTTCGTTCGCACAAAAGCCCCTTGGTAATTTGAGTCTATTTTATTATCATTTTTCCACGGCAATGATACCTCATACCGTTCGTTTTTCAACACAATTTGATTTTCCATAAAATCACTCGTAAAATTGTCCTTCGTTTTTTCATTCGAATTTATACCGATAGTTTCTAAGTCCCAGAACGATTGCAAGTTATGCTCGCATTGAACTTGTGTATTTAATACCGCACTTAATTTTACATTTACCATAAAATTGTACGTTTCAATGTCACTACCCGCACCGTGTAACGTCCAACCTAAATATGTATTTACGGCTGTCAAATTTTCAGAAATTCGTTGCGTCTCGCCTGTTACCAACTTCCAGTAATGATCTGCACCAATGAGTAGTGCAATGCCTTTGGAAGTAATCAACCCATTTGCCCTATCTGCTAAATTATATTTTGAGGCAAACTGCTGAATTACAGGGTCTTTTTCGGATGGCGGTTTCAATGACTCGAAACAAATTTCCGGAACTTCTACCGCAGTAATTTCTATTATTTTGGTATTTTGTTGACTCTTTAAATTCAGTTTGACTCTATTGCATAGCCTTGCAGGTGCATGACTAGTATTCCCAAATGACATAATAGAGATTTTATGTGTTCCGATCACTGGTAAACCTATTTGCCTCGATACATTTTCTTTTATAAATGTTAACTGACTTCCGCCATCTATTATGAGACGAACTAAAGGTTCCTCACACGTTTCGTTATTTATTATATGTGCGCATGCGGTTTGCAAATATATATTTCCTATACACCCGTTAGCTAATAAATTTGTAGCATTATTTTGTCTTTGCATACTATCGATAGCGTTATTTTTCTGTGTATCCACGACTTGTACTTTCGTTTGAGTACTACTATTATCGTTTTTCGTTATTTGTGGCTCGCACATTATCGTAGCATGACGACCGTTACATTTCGAACACGAAATTTTTGTTCTACAAAATCGCGAATTATGATTTGGTTTAATACACCGGTAACAACAACCATTTTGTTTTAGAATAGCCTTCTTTTCGTTAATACTCATCGAACCTTTGCATTCTACTGACGTGTGCGATTTATTTTTGCAAAATAAACAACTACTTTTTACTTGAGTAAGCAATCCCGCCGCGGTACACACATTTGTTTTTCGTTTACTGTCGCTTATATGATTGTGGCGCTTTTCATTATCACCCCGTTCTGATACCGCTTGTGCTTGATCCATTGAGTCTATTTCAACTTTCAAAAATTGCAATAGTTCGCGAATTTCTTTTTGATAGTCCACGGTAGTACTTGTTTCACTCGCGTTTTCTAACACATTCTCGTTTAAACCTGAATCGCATCTTTTTATTTTTTGTCTATTATATTCAACCCTCATTTTATACGGAAGCGCATTAAATATAATAGATTTTACCATTAGACTATATTGATCAGCTGTTATTCCTAATGAATTTAAGGAACGCGTTATAGTTGAGGCTTTATTGAACAATGTTCTTAACGAATTAGTATCTCTGTCAGATTTAACCGGTTGTATTGCTATTAATTGTTGAATGTAATTGTTTACAATACTTTCGGGGTTACCATATTCGGATTTTAAAAGTTCAATTGCATCATTATACGACAATTCACTTTGGGTTAGACCGGCAATAGTTACAGCAGCCCGTCCGATCACGACAGATTTTAAGTACGCGTACTTGGATGTTTCATCTAAATCATTGTTTTTATGCACCGCTGCGTTATACTGTTCCCAAAAAGGCCGGCCACATTGCTTTATCACCGTCAAATTTAATCAATTCTAATTTAGGTAATCTTACCGATCGTTTTCCCTGTTTACCGGATTGATTACCGTCGTTCCCGTTTTCCGATGACACATCTGCGTTATTCGTTGTGACTTTTGGCACTGCCGATGCGTTATGCAGGTCCTGTTGTTGCTGCAGTCTGGCGATGGCTTCAACGGCGATGTCTTCATATTCAAATATCTTCTGACATTCCGATTCTAGCTGATCTTCGTTCATTGTTGGAGCTAATCGTTGGTTCACTTCACTTAAGTTTGCTTGCAGTGACTTTATTTTAGCAATAAGCACTGGTATTTCTTTTAATTCGATGGTATTCGTTTTTAATGACTCGTTAACACTGTTTACTAACTTAGAAAGCTGAGTACGATACGTTTTACGTAGAATTAGATCCATTTTGTCCGTTCACTATCGTTTGTACACTTCTTTTTTTTTAGGTTAGATTGTTACGTTAAAGGTTTCTTCGAAATCTCCCGGGTTTCGGCACCATATGTATATTTCTTATGTTTCGTTAATTTAAAACCACAGGTTCATAAACAGATTTCATTTATTTAACAAACTAACTATAAAAGGTAAGTGATTAAAATATTAATATGACAAAATGAACTATCACGTCTTCTCTCTTATTTCGTACTGTCGTTTCCGCGCTTGCCTTCTGCGCATTTTTCGGTGTGCGCAAGGTCTCTATTTTTCACACTTTCATAGCAATAATCTTTCCTCTAGTTTCTAATAATGAATCTGGCTGATTTAATCTTCACGGCATATTCACATATGTATTTTAAATGATAGTAATGAAATCAGAATCACAACTAAAATATAATTATATGACCACTTTTATTTTGCTTGATATTATACCCCCCTTTTCATATGGTCCATTTGTCATTTGAAACTTTGTAATTATAATGTCATTACCATGGATTATAGACAAACTAAATAGAGATCACCTCTGTAATCCTATAAATTCAATAGTTTTCTGGGTAATATTTATATTTTTAAATAAGCTTTATATAAGATGCAACACTTCATAAAATATTATTAATATATGTATACTTACATTCCTCGAACTAGACGAATAAATGGAAAAATGCACACTTGCATTATAAATACAAACATTTATTAAATTCATACGAATACAATAAATAGGTATTGTCACAAGTGTGTAATATAAATGTATTTTACCTTTAAACATCATTTTATTATTTCTTAATTTGACATAGATTATACTCCATTAGTTACAATTTGTGTGCATTATAATTTTTAACAAGAAAATATAAAGAGCGCTACCAATATTAAATAGAGTTGAAATAGGAAAAGTATGAATGTTTAAATCATTAAATCTGCTAATAACTAGGGTGTTTACCTGCCCCAGCCGTGCATACCTAAACCGCTTGACGGAACGTAGTTTCTATATTCTTTGCTCCCTATGAGGAGACATTACTTTTAACGAGCAGTGTACATACGTATTTATGTACATATGTGATACAGAGAGGAGGCGCTGTATGCATGTCATAGGAGGTATGTATTTGAAAGAGATAAACACATTTCTCGCTCGCTTTTGTAAATTTCATTATGGCATTTTGTTTGGTTTTGAATATAAGAATTTTATTTTAGTTACAATTTTTATAGAGTTTTGTTTCAGTTCAATGTTATTGCATAGATACATCATTTGGAAAACTAGATAATCAAAAGCTACATGTACTAATTCCTAAAAGCAAACATGTACACATCCTTATGCTACTCCTGCCGCATTAATACGATTGAAAGTCTAAAACCCTTACGAATGTCTCTCCACTATCGTAACTTTGCTACGCCTGCAGATAATACGTACATGTAAAATACGCGTGCGCTAGTGTTTTTTTTTATAATAATAATAATAATAATAAACTTTATTCATCCTTAGGATGATTTACATACAAATAGTACATACATTATACATTAACTTAATTTTTACATATACTCTTAACATAAATACTAGCAAATTTCTTAAATATACTAATGTTATTACCCGCCTGCTTAGCCTTATCTGGCATTTCATTGTACAATTTCAATCCCTTATAAAACAAACTATTTTGTGAGCAAGACTTTCTATTTAACGGTAATCTAAAGTTATTAACATTTCTAGTTTTATATATATGAATATCACTATTATATGCAATAAATCTACTCATGTATTCAGGAAGTTTATTATTTACTATTTTATAAATTAAAACTAAACTGTTAAGATAAACTCTTTGTCTTATACTAAGCCACTGCAACATATCTAACATAAGTGTAACTCTTGTATATCTACTACATCCTAAAATTATTCTCATTGCCCTATTTTGTAATTTTTGTAATTTATACATCTCACCTTCACCAATTAGTAGTAAAATTGACGCACAGTATTCGAAGTGGGGGCAATGATTGTCTTATAAACTAATATTCTTGTCCATGTACTCAACTTAGTGCTAATCCTACCTAAAAAACTAATTTTCTTAGCTACTTTCTTAACTATGAAATCTACATGACTCTTGAATGATAGACTATTATCTATTACTACCGCTAAATATTTAATCTCTTTTACAAAGTCGATAGGTACGTCATTAATAGAAATACCACAATTTATCACACTAGTCCTATCACTAACCCTAGTCCCAATTACCATAGCTTTAGTCTTTGAAGTATTGAGCTTAAGTTTATTTATTTTCAGCCATTTTGAAATATTTTTTAGTTCATGATTCATTTTCCTGACAGCCCTCTCAAAATCACTATCATACACACTCACGAGTGTATCATCCGCAAAAAGGTTGATATTGCAATCCTGTGAAACCGTACCCAGGTCGTTAATATACAAAATAAACAATAGTGGACCCAAAATCGTACCCTGCGGGACCCCAGAGTAATCTCTCTGAGTTCTGATATTCCATCTTCGTATTTAGTTACTTGCGATCTTCCGGTTAAATAGTCTTCTAACCATTTAAGGGCTACCCCTCGTATTCCGTAGTTGTGAAGTTTTCTTATTAATCGATTTCGGTCAATAGTTTCAAAGGCTCTTTTGAGATCAAGAAAAACTGATACTACTTTATTATTATTTTCTATTTCTTCCTTCCAATTTGCAAGTACTAAATTCAATGATGTTTCACATGAATGGCCTTTCCTAAATCCGGACTGATAGTCTGCTAGAATTTTATTTCTTTCGATAAATTCCTCCAGTTGTTCCTTAGCAGCCTGTTCAATGATCTTTTCCATAGAGGGCATCATATTAATAGGTCGGAAATTATCACACTTCCTAGCATTCTTCACCTTCGGTATAGGAATAACCGTAGATGCCTTCCAAATTCTCGGAACGACCCCGTTGTAAAGGACTCATTAATTATATGCAGCAATGTTTCGCCGATAACAGGCAAAGCATCTCCAACAATAGTGGGATCAATACCATCAGTACTGGATTTCCTTTGCATAGAAGTAACTACACGTTTCAATACAGATAATGTCAGTGGTTCAAATTTGTTAAGTAGGATTTGGTTTCCAGTATCAACCATATTAAAATCCAGATTATCTTGAGCAACATCAATGCTGTTATGTATTTCAGTGATACTATCAATGAAGTAATTATTAAATTGTTCTGCTATACATACGTTTTGCGACTCTGTTCCAGAAGGAAACTCAACACTTTCAGGCCTTCTACTATTGTTACTATTAATTAATTCTTTAAGGTTTGTCCACATTGCTTTTGAATTACCCCTGGTTGCATTGATTTTATTTTCGAAATACCTATTTTTGTTACACTTTATTAGTTTATTGTAGTAATTCTTACTGCTTTTATAATTTTCCCAGTCATTGTTATTATTTGTAAATTTTGCAATTTTATACAAGGAATCTCGTTCTTGTTGGATTATATGTAATTCATTTGAATACCACGGATTATTATGACCTACATTAATTAGTTTCCTATTAATAGCTTCATTGTAATGACATTGCATTTTCATCGTTAATAGTTCAGTTCGCGCTTGCAAATCAAGTTCACTAAACTCTTTCCAATTGTATTGCATAAGTCTATTTCTGTAATCGAAGCTATTATAACCTCTCCTATCTATTACAATTTTTTGTTGTTTACGTTCTACGCGTAAATTATTCGTGAAATTTATTTTCAATGTTTCATGATCGCTGACTACGTAATCACAAATATCAACATTAGCATTCGTTGCATTTGTTAAAACTAGGTCAATCATTGTTTTAGAATGTTTCGTTATTCTAGTGTAACTATCAACAATTTGTTTCATTCCATTACCAACAATGATGTTTTTTAATCTTTTACTATATAATGTATCTTTGGACATGTCAATATTGAAGTCCCCCACAATAGTAAAGACACCTCTATTATCTAAGTTTACATCACACCAGGTTTCAAAGAATGTTAAAAATTCAGCATCGCTTGCATTCGGACTATGATACAATACCCCATAAACACCTTTTGTAAAACCAGAAGATACATTAATACTTAATAGCCATGCATTATTTCTAAACGCTACATTAGTAATTTCAGTATATCGTACTCCTAACTTAACATACATTATAACACCCCCGTATACCTGCTGCAAGAGTTACATCTAATAATATTGTAACCTTTTATCGAAATTTCAGATTCAAGAATTTCCTCTGTGACATGAGTTTCGGATAACATAACTATTGCGGGACTATAGTTTTCAATAGCCATTTGTACAAGTTCAAAATTGGCAATTAAACTCTGAGCATTAACATACAAAATTTGATTGCACGCTACATTATTTATTCTAAAAAATGTACCTTACTTTTTTCTATCTCTAATTTTCGCTTAAAAACAGAACATTCAGGGTCCCAGGCTGCATGGTTTATCTTAATTCTCAAATTCAATTTACGTACCGCTTCCTCACAGTTTATACATTTTAAGTTACTTTCGGTAGCTTTACATTCCCTGATAGAGTGTGATCCTGCACATCTTGGACACCTCGTCTCCTTTTTGCAAATACTAGCTTTGTGGTTGTAACCGCAGCATTTAAAACATCTTGTTACAGTAATACCATCAAATACTTTACAGACATCCCATCCAATTCTTACTTCCCTCTCCTCCATTAATTTGCTATACGATTTTGCATCAACTTCGACATATGCAAAATATCTAACGGGTCGATTTTGGATTGCTTTCATCTCTGCTAAATGTAAAACTTTTATATACGAATCTTTAGTATTAAGTAACTTATTTTGTGCCTTTAACTTCTCCTCTATTTCCACGATATTTCGCTTTTCTCTCATTCCTATTATCTTAATACACGGTCTCCGTTTTCGTGGTTCATTAATGTTGTAACTTTCACCTAACTTTGATTGCGCCTCGTCTTTTAGTTTGGATATTGCCTGTGTATTTTTGCATTCAATTACAATTCCTCCATTGCTAACACTTTTTAATCCTGATATTTCTATCTCAGTTGGGTCAACTAACCTTCTCAGTTCATTTTTTGTTGTAGTACTTGACTGACCTTCCACTTTCGGCTTAATCACTAGTACGGGTTCCGATTTTTTTAGTTTGTCCGCATACGTTAGTTTCACATCAGTCTCTGATTTGCTATTTTGATTTTTTATTTCCAAGGATAATTGATTGAATGCATTTTCAAAATTTGTGAGTACTTTTCTAAGAGAACATCCTTTCCCAATACCGCACGTATCACAAGACCAAAAAACGTTATTCTTCTCAGTAATTACTTTAAATGCTATATCCGACAAACCAGCGCAACCTTGGTGAAAAAAATTCTCACAAAAACCGTTACATTGTACATATCTATCTCTACTTCTTAAGTCTATTTCACATTTCGCACAACGCGAAGCCATTTCGGCAGAGTACTAATACCCGCCTACCGCTTATTATAATACTGAATTATTGTCTGCGCACGCAATATAAACACGTCTGTACTGTTTGAACGACAGGTAACAACTGTGTGTAATGCGCACGGTACATAAACCTATAGGTTTGTTCCTACATGCATGCAAATCGATTGGTGATTAACCGGAGCAAGCGCAGTAGAAAATAAGCGTTCCGACAACGACAAATCGAAAATCCGTAGTACGTAGTTCCAACATAACAAAATGCGATTTGAGGATTGTCGGAGGACAGTCATAGCAGTTTGAGGATTTTCAACAATCCAAAGTCAAGTAAAAAAAGTTACTTCGTTCCAGCAAATTATTAATGCAATTTGATCTGAAACTGGTTGTTGATAGAACATGCGCAGTGCGATTACCACATACTAATCCAAAATCGATCATAGATTTTAAGTAGGAACAAACCTTATAACTCCACCAATCTGTATATTTTTTGTACTTTTATTTTATTTCATTTTTTTTTTTTGTATTGTCATAGTAGTGTAAATATAACAACTCTGACGCGGCCAAAACCCGCAAGCCCTCCTAACAATATTTATACTAATTAACACCAATAAAATAACATAATAAAATTGCGATCTTTGCTTCACAATCAACTCTCTTCGTCAAGGTTAGGTAAAATGGTGATTTCCAATCTACACCGATCGTGAATTAAATATTTTTCTGTGGATCTATAATAATATTAATTGTTGAAATCTGTCACACGAAGTCAATTAAAACCTCTTCGGCGATGAAAAATGGCATTTGTTTCTAGCGGGTTGTACATTTGAGTTACCATTGTAACCAATAAAGAGCGCTAGGGAGACTGGCCTAAAATGACATATCCGGCTAAAATGACATAGCAATTGTTTCCCGAAAATACTGGAGAACAGCGCTTCGCAAATGTTTGTAGGTCCTTTTCTTTCGCGTCAGTAGAGTTTTTACATCAGTGAGTGCTATGTGACTACTTCCATGTAAATGGAGGTGACAGAAGTTAAAAAGTGAGCAACCGAAATATTTTTAGCTTACAATTTATTGACGTTATATTAATTGTTAGAATGAATACCTTAAATGAATATTAGGGTTAGGTAGCTATATTATGCTTTTCATTTATAAATACTTTGAATTACATTGCAAATAGTTCGTTAAAATGTGCTCATTTGAAAATAATGGTGTTTTAGAGGGTAAAAAGACATAGTTACTGTTCGGGCATTGCGACATACTATATTTGACCCAGATTGAACAATCTACATGTATAATAAATATTTTTTACATTATGACTCTAGTTTAGTCTTGTCCAGCTATTATCATGAATCTTCTCCAAAAACTTCTCCGCACCACACTAACACTAACACTTGTAAGCACTAGATACTTATTTCGGCAGCGATGCTGCCATCTTCAGTAGTGGAACTACACTACAGTGTAATTCCAAGTTACAAGGTGTGGAGAAGTTTATCGAGAAGATTCACCAAGAAGCCTCAGTTCCAGTCCAAGTTCCAGCTATTATCATGCTTTTATTGCAGAAGTATTAACGAAATATTTAACATATGTAATTTTATACCAACATAATCCTAAAATGAGCCATTTGCATCTTATTCCTGTATTAGAAAGTTTTGTAGATTTAAATTAACTTCTAGAAATTTTTAGAGCACTTTGTATTAGTTTAATGTGTAAGGATCACATTGAATACATTATATATTCATATATCACGTATTTACTATAGACAATCGTAAAAAAACGAAATGGCATGTCATTTTAGGCCAGTCTTCCCTATATCATTGATAACGAGATGGTGTTAGTGCCAAAAGCAAGAAACACACATAAATTATTCAGTAAAAATGGTGACGGTAGTTGCGGCTTCCCTATAAACCGACAATATCTTTAAATTATATAAAATGTTCATGTAAACTAAATGCTCGACAAATTTCTAGCAATGTTAGCTGTTCTTTGGACCAGCAGCACGTGCATCAACGACGATAAATCACGATATGCTACTATCACAAGCAACGTTATCTAATATTTATATAATTTTATCAAAACTATTTATTGTTGTTGACATCATGTATATAGCCTTTACAATTTTTACAATTCCAGTTTTATATGCACACTGAATCGTTTTGTTTTAGAAATAGAATTAGTATGGGAAGATTTCGAAGACAATGGAAAAATAGTACAAGATCAGTACAGTCCAAGATACTACAGAAGGGAACCTAAACTTCCAGATTTTTTAAACAACCTATGCAAATTAACTCTCCAAGGTATACCGTTAAAAGTGATTTTCAAGCTGTTGGAAGCACGCTGTTTACGAATTTGCAAATTTTGTCAAAATCTGGGTACGCATGAATTAGCATATTTACCCGCCAAGTCCACGGATTTCTATGGATTGACTTGTGCTAATTGTGAAACTAATTACCCTGGAGTTTATATTACTTATCCAAAACTACAAATGGTAAGTCGTAGATACTGCATTGACAACTACACAGAGCCTACTTTAGCGGAAATATTGCGATTAGTTGAAAATATAAGAATATATGTATATACATGCATTTACATATATTTCCAACCAATCACAAAAATTTTTAGTTGAAAATTATTAATTTCAACTATGTAATTATAAGAAAAAATTACGGACTGTATTAACCATTGGCTTGCTAAGTGCGCTCACCGATCCTGGCATATTTATATACGGCACGACTGCGTACTAATTAGCAATTCAAGGTTGTTGTTCTTCGACCGTACGCTGACCGACCGCAAACCCGATAACGCTCGAAATATCTCCTGCATTGCATGTGGTAAGCCAATGTTTAGTCATGGATGCAACGAGTCCATTGATTGCGGAGTATATTCAATAGAGAAAATGCTGCAAGGTGATACTTGAAATGTATTATTTCTGCTATTGTATTAGGATATTCACTGCCGTTAAAAGACTATGCGAATGGTATTTCTTTTGTCTTGTAGAAAAGATCAGCACACTTAATCCTTTTTAGACCTTTTCACACTGTAAACCAATATCTTTCTTAACAACATTCTATATTACATAACGACGATAATAAAATCCCCAGATGTATAAAGAATCGTAATATATGTCCATTTTTGGTCCAGAAAAACAGGGTAAATTTGAAGTTATCAGTTTTATTTCTACAAATGGTTCATTACAGAAGATAAAAACACGGCATTTTTGCTAATGTTTTGCATCCGTAACTGTGTGCTTCTGATGAATAAAGACATAATCTACGAATATGGTTTTATTTAGACTGTTTTCTCAGTGTAGTCTGTTTAAATTCCACTAATAAACTTTTGAAAATTATAAGGGAAAAATAGTCGTTGGTATCATTTTTTTTTCTAAAAATGCATTAGCAAGCAAACTAGAACACTTGCAAGCAAATTCCGCCAAAATATTCCGTAGAAACTTTTTGATTTTTTGAAAACACTTTAATGCAATATGATGAGGGTTTTCAGGTTTTGAACGCGTAACAGTAGTGTAATATATATCGCGTGTAGAAGGAAGAGTTTTGATTAGAAGTTTTCAGAGATGCAGTTATAAGGGATTTGAATTTGGAATTATATTTTGATTTGCTATTACTTTAGCAATAGAAATGACTTTAAGTACAGAAGAATTGGTTAATATGGTGTTGCTACTGTCAAAAATGTCCACTATTAACTAATATAGTAAGCCAAGATATCAATTCGAAATAGAAAAGTTAACATTTCAATAGGAATGACAGTTACTACTCACTTGTTAAATTTTACAGCATCTGTATTAAAATACTCTAACTGGTTGAGTCCTCTTCCGAACGGCATATTTTTAAATAAAAATATGTTTAATTTAATTGGCGTTTGGGAAAAATTGCATTATATACAGGTACTTACATACGTCAAGAAAAATAAATACACTTCGGTGTCAAAAATGTTGCCTATCCTAGGTCATTACAACATCTCGTTCCCATATATCTGTGAAGATTATTAGAGCTGCCGAAGCCGCCCGGTGGCGCAACGCTGTTGCGGTAGGCCGCGATAGCCATACCTGGTGGTTCGACTCCACTTCCGGACGGCATATTTTTAAATAAATGTTTAATTGGCGTTTGGGAAAAATTACATTATATACATGTACTTACATACGCCAAGAAAAATAAATACACTTCGGTATCAAAAACCATAAAGTTGTTCCTTCAAATATTAAGTAGAAAATATCAGAAAAAAGTATAATATGCGCCCAATTTTGCTAATTGGCGCGCTTTTGGAAGAAAATGAGGAATAATATGGAAAATGTATTTCACACAGAAGTGTAGTAATAATAATTATAATGTATCTTTCCAACCGCCAATTAATATAGCAAATTTTTATTTAAAAGTATGCGTCTATGTATGGAATCGAACGATGGAGCTACCTTTGTACGACGGACCAACCCTGCCAATTAGACATAATTCGATCCCAACCAATTAATTGAATCTGAAAATCTTTTTTCAAATATTAAATTAAATATTAATATAAATTAATGTTTGTTTGATTGTTTCTTGATATTTTATTTCAATATTGGGTTTTCATTTCTTTGAACTGGCAGAACAAGTGAAGAGTTATGATGATAACTGTAAATTTTTAACACTGAAGTATTTATTTATTTATTTTTCTTTTCTTGGCGTAAGTACATGTATACATATATGCATGAATTTACGATCCACTCGTAGTATATGAATTTGTGATTTTACGAGAAAACAGAATTGCAGCATAAGTCCGAAATGGATTTACAAAACTCGATAACTCGATGTGTGTATAATGACGAATAATTTTAAGTTGAGTGTAGACCATTATTTTACTCAACAATTTAGCATATTTAGGGTGGGTTTATCAATGTGAGGATAAAACTTAACTTGCAGATAAAATTTTATTCGATAGATAGATAATTACAATGAAACGTTTATTGAGTGTTAAATGGAAGTTATCTGCAAGATAAAGCATTGTAGTTGCTAAATTTTATCTGCCAGTTAGCAATATCTGTCAGTTACTTAACAACAACACTTGTATCCTCACATTGATAAACCCACCCTTAGTGATACACTTAGATTTTTAATATTAAAAAATGGACAACATTGGAGCGTTTTTTCGACTTTAATCGCTTTTTTCTCCGTAACTATGGGTTTTAGACCCAACTAATGTTATACCAAATTGTTTATAGTAATTAGCAGAATCCATTGTAATATTTTAATACCGAGTATCCCGGTTAAAAAATCATAAGTTTGGTTCGTTACTAACTGTTTCGATCACCTTGTATAAAGAAAATATTTTTTAAACGTAGTTATTGTAGCCCTCAGCCGACCAATCGACATATTTCGAAAAAATAAGGACAATAAAAATCAGTGCAGCAAATGTTTTTTATTTGTTTGTTATATCAATGAATTCTTTGTTTTTTAGATAATTTCGTTGATAGGCATGGCAATTTATATTTATATTATTAGTAATTTGACACATATTAAATGTCAATTTCTTCCACTGAAGAAGTTATTTAACGAAAACATATTATTATATGTTATGGAGTAAATTTGAATAATTATTCGTTGTTTTATTGACCTAGAAGTAGAAATAGATCAGGAATTAAACCATAAGTACATAAAGGTCAGAAAAAATATATATTACCTATTTGTTTGTTAAATGTAAAAGTAGAAAACAAATGTTAACAGTAGCTACAGATTCTTTACATAAGGTAAATAGTGGAAGAAAGCAGACGGCTATCGAATTCAATGTTCAAATTGGCGGCCATCAGCCCCAATGCACTTTTGTATTGGCGCAGAAGAATCGTTATATTGATTTTAGGTGTACAATATCGACTTGTCCTCATTTTTTCGAAATATCTCGATTAATATTAATTTGAGGTCACATGTGGTTTACTATTTTTCTATTCACAACTTAATGCTCTTTTAGAATTTGATAAAAAAATACCATATGCTATTTGAAAAAAAAAGAGTTGACCTTGCTATAACCTTTGTATCTTTCTTTATAGTGACAACAGTAGCGCCATCGAATCAGTCCCTTCATATAATTAAACTTTTGTCTAATACTTTTTTTCATAACTAATTGTTTCGAAGATATTACAGTGTTACACTTTAAACGGACCACTCTGTATGTAAATACTCAACTTCATAATTTTCTTCATTCATATCCATCATAGTTCTACATATAATTTGATAATTCATATATTCGACAAAAAAGAACATATCCCTATAAACCAGGACGATTTGTTCTCAAACCACTCAAATTATTATAACATGTGGACATACCTACAATCAACTAATCAATTCGTAATTTGTCAGAGTGCAAGCACTACGTAAGGCGAATTCGTATATAAATTGAAAGTGCTCCCAGCAAACATTAGTATGATGGCCGACTGCTGGTTTTGTTCCGGCACTAATGGTTCACTTCTGGCTACGGCAGTCCAACGCCGGTCCTGTTGTATATTACCGACCAGTTGCCGACACAGGTTATACAAAAAGAACAGATGTCGGTCCATAGCCGGCACCCGGCACACAATCGGCAACCTGCCGCATTTGAATAGTCCGCGTCTCAAATGCTAACGCCGCATAGCAGTTCATTCCGTTACTTGTGCGACTTTTCTTGTCATTTTATTTTGAGTTTGTTTATGTTTGGTCATGTTTCGCTTACGTTATGTTTGCAGCACGCATTTGCTTCTTTTCCAGAAGTGATTCTTCTTGAAACGATGAACCATTTTACCGATGATGAGTAAGTACATTCACTATGATTTTATGTAACTACACAATATCTGTTCCGTTTGTATAATTCTTCTAATAAGTCATTCCGATCAATCACCCTGGGCGTAGATTGTTTCTTTTATAATAAAGAATTATTTTTTAAATGTTACTGACGGTAAACTATCGGCCGACCGGGAGAAAGCCGGTGGGACACATACGCGTCGGTCCACTGCCTGAGTACTACGTCGGCGCCGATAATGTGTTTTACGGCACGGCTACGTGCGGCCACCAAACGGCCTCAATCATTTTGTTTGCTGGGCTTATATTCTTCCACCTCCTAATTTTAAATTAAGCAAAATCGCTTTCATCTTAAAGTTTTGGCGGTATCGAAAAATTTGTTTCAAATTTAGCCAATAAGAATTGATTTCGCTTTTCGACAATCGCATTTCATCAATAGATGAATCCACCTTTAAAACAACATGCAGATGTAACCGCATGTTGCGATTCTGTCACTGTCAAGTATATTATGACAAGGTGTATAATTTGTAGACGTATTTTTTGTTATTATCGTATTTAAATCCATACATATTTACTACTGAACTGTATTTCTGCAAAAAAATTCGACATATGTTTTTACAAAAACGAAACTTAGTAAATATTAAAATTACGCAGATGCTATGTTCTGATTAAGTATAGACAAATATAATAGGCACGAAGGTGTTTATTTTTATGTGTTTAATAGAAAATATGCATAACCGAAAACATTGTCTAAGTAGATACAGGGTTTCCACGGCCGAGCGGGACATAGGTAGAATACATAAAATCGGTTTTCGGTGAATATTATCTATACTTCATCGAAATTTAAGTGCCGCATATTGTAACTGGGCAAACAATGAACATTTCCACAATCATAGTACAAAGAAAGTCATTTTAATAAACCCACGGTCGCTTGCAGCATCTCACATGTTAAAAAGCCTTATTAGAAATTTACGTGCAATAGATTTAAAAATAATAATTTTCTGGCTTTATTAAAATGACTTTCTTTGTACTATGATTGTGGAAATGTTCATTGTTTGCCCAGTTATAATATGCGGCACTTAAATTTTGATGAAGTATAGATAATATTCACAGAAAACCGATTTTATGTATTCTCTCTATGTCCCGCTCGGCTGTGGAAACCCTGTATATACCGTACGTATATATGTGTGTTGTAATAAATTCAAACGCAAAAATTAAAGAATATTCTTTATTTCACAAAAGCATACTTAAATAATTAATTACATAGAATTCACAAAAATTTAACAACGGTCTTATAATAAATAAAACAATAGAAAGCATAAATAGAAATAAAATATATTAAAAAATAAATAAAGCAAAACGGAAAAAAAAACAATGTTTCAAAAGTAGGAATAAAGCATCTAGAAAGCGTTATTACAAAATGCGAAATAAAATATAAAAATAATACCACGACCAATAACACTACAAATATAAATACTACACACAAAATAAAACACAATACTTGAAATACAATAAATATAAGAAAATAACTGAAAATTAATGTTCTAAAGTCATAAAAAAATCTTTCGACTAAAATAATAATAAAAGAAAATAAAGAAATATACGCGAAAATAAAAAATAAAAAAGTCTTCTTATTAGAAATTAATAATGCGTCCAATGCCCATTTTTGTTTACAACTTCCTCTAACCGTCGATTCATCGACGCCACTAGATTTGAACAAGTTTCTGTTCCCCTGAAACTTTCCCAAATTTCAATGACGTGATTGTGGAGGTTCACCCTGTTACGAGGGATTGGATTTTCTAGTTGGTCCCACATTCTAACCATATTAGCCCATAAATTTTCAATAGGGTTAAGATCTGGCGATTTAGCTGGCCACTGGAAAACCCCTACTTCGTCCTCGTGTTCCTGGAACCAGTCCCTTACTACCCTCGCAGTGTGAACCGCTGAATTATCCTGTACCAAAACAATACGCTGAGGCGCAGGATATATCAGTCTCACACTTGGCAGAAGGATGTCTTCCAGGACGCGTAGGTATTCTTGCGCATTCATGCTGGTGTCTATTCGTGTTAGTTCTCCCGGTCCAGCGCTGGACATCCAACCCCAATAGGCTAGACTTATACGGTTACTTTGTCGTATTCTCACTACATTCTGTTCTTGGAACCTGGTGTTGTTGGGTCTCCATACACGTTTTCTGGTGTCTTGCGATGTTGAAAACCACTTTTTCATCACTAAATATAACAACGTCCCAATTCCGATCTCAATTTTCCCGGGCAAAGTTTAATCGTTCAGCAACATGACGTGGAAAAAGTTTCACCTTCTTTGCTGGTTGTCGACAATGAATAGCCTGCTTATGCAAAAAATTTCTCACAGTCTTTGCAGTGCAGTTTAAATTCAAATCTTCTGCCAATTTAAGCGAAGTTATGTAAGGATTTTGAGCGACATATTGCAATATTATAGCCCCATCTTCAGGACCAATTTTCCGCGGCTTTCGTGATCTAGGCCTAGTCTTCAATGCCCCATTCTCATTTTTGTTTGCCATCTCCGTATCCAATAATAAACAAAAGATATCTGTAAAAAATAATAAATTTAATAAATACCAAAATTGAAAACGCAGTACATTTTATAATCAAATGTAAATAAAAAGCAAAAAGTGTACATATAGTCAACGTAGTGCATAGTATGTATAAATTCACTAGGTTGGGAATGTGGGTAGGTGGGTATTCAAAATTGTATGTATAAAGTTAAACACTTACCGATCTACCAAGTTTCTCGGCAATTTCTCCAAAGAACAAACCGCGCTCCCAAAGTGTCACAGCTTTTGCTCTTGTTTCTAAACTGGAAACGTCTCCCGGCTTCTTCACAAGAATTAGGTAAACTGAATTTACATCAGTAGAGTATAAGGCTTTTATACTGTTAAATATTCACATATTTTGGGTAACTAGGAAATGTAATCCTATATTACCCTCCTATTCTATAAACCCTTCTATCATAACCCCTTTTAATCTACCTAATACATGTAATTACTTAATTGCAATATATCCGTCTTAGTTTAAATGTTTGCACAATAGTGCACAAATATTGCTTTACTTGATTCAAAGTTTGCCGTTTCTTGCTTTCATATTATTATCCGTAATTCAATCCTCAAACGAACCTATTATGAGAGAGATTATGATTTCAATACAACAGAAAATTCAAAGAGTTCACGTCATGGTTTTCGTCAAAATAGGTTTAATCCCATACATACATTAGCATTACAAAAATTACTGTACAGTGAGCTTAACATAACGCTGTACATACATACTCCAACCGACGTTCTTATGGAGACCATTCGATGTGCGTATTACAGGTGTATGGTATGTTACACGAAGTTACTGAATAATTTAAAATCGTACATTGTCAATTTAGTGAATGTTGTTATGGTTACTTACAGAAAAAATATTTTTTGAGCACAGTGGATAATTTAAAATTGTACATAAGAAAAACAAGCTAGTTTAACTTATTTTGTGTTTTAATTTATAATACCTTTAGTACATCTTAAATGTTTTTCAAAACACACCACATACATATCATACCTGCATAATGACATTAAAATACATTTCTTCAAAAAATCTTAAATTAAAACTTTTACTAATTCTACGCAAGATGTTCAAAAATATTGCCGTTAACAGCCAAACAGTAGCCTAATCTATTATAAAATTCATTTAAAACGTTGCTTATTTGTTGAGGGGCAATTTCTCGAGAAGCCCCTGAATTATATTTTTGAGCTCTTCAATGCTGCCTAGAGGAACATTGTTGTACACTAAAGATTTCACCCTTCCCCAGTAAAAGAAATCCAACGGATTTAAGTCTGGAGACCTTGGTGGCCAACTAGTTGGTCCCCCTCTTCCGATCCATCGATTAGGAAATCTTTCACCTAAAATTTGGATAACATTTCTCGAATAATGAGGCGGTGCGCCATCGCATTGGTACCAGATTTACTCTAAATTTTGATCATTTATGCTGGAATAATTCTATTCCGTAGTAATTGACAATATTTTTCTGCATTTAGGTTACCATCGATAAAAAATGGGCCTATAATAGTATTATTAATGATTCCTGCCCAAACATTTACTTTTTCAGGATATTGCGTTCTCGTTACGTTGTACAAATGTAAATTTTCCTTCAACCGGTACCTACAGTTTTGGCGATTAGATTCCCCGTGTTTGAACGGGTCGATGGCCGCAGTGGTTAGGCGGCTGACTATTGTCGTGAGAGGACGATAGGTGCCGGGGTTCGATTCTCTGGAGGGACGGTGACATTTTTTCAGAGAGTTTAATCCCGGATCGACTTGCCATTCGCTGTTGGGAGCAAAGTGATTAACAGCGCGGCATCATAAAAGGCTATATGATGCTGTCACAAAGCCATTTAAAACACAACTTACACGCACTAAACTACACCGCAAGAGTTGCAGTGATAGCCAGACAAGTAATACAGCTTACGGAGTCACTGCAACTAAGCACCCACCACACATTAAAAAAAATAATAATAATAAATAAATGTCGCCTCGTCAGTGAAGAGAATTCTTTTGAGAAAATCGTTGTCAGTATTTATTTTGTGAAATAAATTTTCGCAAAAGCGTATTCGTTCTTCATAATCATGTGGCCTTAATTCTTGATGCATTTGCAACTTAAATGACTTATACATATGCTTCTTCAAAATCTTTAAAACGGTCCCTTGGCTTATGCCCATTTCCGAAGCAATTTTTCTAGATGTTGCGCACTTGTGGTGTTCCACATAACATTTAATTCCAAATCTTCTGTTATTACTCTTGGTCTTGTAGATCGTTTTTTATTGTGGATAGTATTGATACAACCAGAAGTTTTCAATTTATTAATTGCATTTGCTATCGTTGAATGACTAGGAATAAGTCTATTTGGATACTGGACACTAAACAAAGCTGCAACTTCGCGTAACGATGATCCTTCTAAATACCACGTATAAAATTGAATTTGTTCCTCTGTTGTGCACATTGTGAGTAATTAAAAGACTCTACAAACAAATTTAACGTTTTAATACTGACAGAAATTGCACAAATCAGCACAAATTATGTTTATGTAACTGACGTAACTATGGTTTTCAGAAAAAGTTAGCTGTAATTAATTTAAAGTATGTACAGCGTTGTATTAAGCTCACTGTATAATATGGATTCATTGGGCATCACCATTGGTTTCAATCAATCTCATCAAGATCCAGTTTTATTATTTTAATAGGAATAAAAAACGTCAACAAAACTTTCTTGACATTTCTAATTCTCATGACTCATGACATATTAATAGTTGTGATAAAATGTCAAAAAAAGTTGTAGAAATCCTAATTCATTTAATTAAATATAAACAGTTGTAGGTGTAGTGTACGATACACGTGTTAAAAATGCTATTTTTTCCACTACTAGCGTTAGAAGACGTCATTATTTGGTATGTTTTCGGGCCGAGAAGATGAATTTCTCTCCTAGTAGTCAATAATAAAAATTATCTCCTACTAGTAAATAATAAAAACAATTGACAGTAATAAAATTATGATTTATTCAATAAAAATGTATAGAATAGAAATAATTTGAATATAAAACCATAGATGTCGTATAGATGCACGAATGAAATCCGCAATTCAAGAAAAAGGTTAGGTTAACATTTAACATAAATAAACAAAGTAGGAAATACGTAATTTGGTAAACACTACTTATTAAAATAATAATTAATAGCGCAATTATGGCAGGTTATGTTAATTCCTGACGTACTGGCTTGCAATAAAATCTCGTACACCTAGTTTTACCTATATTGATTTCACCTTTTGTGACATTTCTAATTTGACGTTTCATTTCCAAAAGTACACTATTTTTATAAGTCACCACAACCTCTATGCATAGTGTCACATACGTCAAATCTAAAGTCAGCTTACATTGAAAAATAATCTTCAAAAATTCGCTTGCTTGACATTGAGGTGTACGAGATTTTATTGCAAGCCAGTGTACCAGTATTTTTCATACTCTATTTGATTTGCTTCCTTGCGGATTTCTGCAGGAGTACAACTACTGTCTGACATTTTTTTTTGGTATTGTGACAAGACCATAGATGAAATATAATATAGATGCGTCAGATAACGCATGTCAATCATAACCAAGTTTTGCGCCATCTAGTGAGTACGTTCGCATTTTTATGGGAAAGCGCCACGCTTAAATATACCAAAGCGTACGATGCATTTTATTTCAATTTATATTTAATAAATTAATACAAAACATAAATAACAAATATGTATATAAAGTTATATTGTATTTATATGAATAAAGTAAATTACAAAAGGATAACATATTTGATAGAAATAAGGGCCGATTTCGTAATAAAACCTAATGCCGTATTATTATTTAAAGTCACTATTAAATACAAATTGCCTTTCATAACAAAAATTAGTGGTATGCGATCATTAATTGATATATTCCTAAAGTCCTTTTTTGATGTACCGTTAAACTACCATACCCATTAGTTCACCGAGAATAAACCGAATGAAGGACATTATTATGAAATCGGACCGTAAGTACACAAGAATTCTGTATACAATAGAATTTTTCTATACAATAGAAAAAAGAAACAGAAATTTAAGTTAATGATGACTAACTATATCATTTATAAGCAATTTAGCCCCCTGCTGCAATTTGTTTATAATATGAATAAAAGTGGGAGTTTATGCTTTCACTGCTGTGGCCGGTTTAAATACAGAGAAATACGAAAATTTAATGGTAGGTATTCCAGATCCGGTTCCATAAAAAGATATGTTATAATTTGGCAAATTCTCAGCTGGAACTTCTTCAAAAATTCTCCGAAAAATGATTGTAAGTGAAATCATTTTTCATTAGTATGAAGCAATATTGTAGATGTCCACCAAAATAGGACGCCCATAGAAATAATATAAAAAATATTCAAATCATACTAACGACATAATATTAATAATTCAATTCAAAACTACCTTAATCCGCTGATAAAAATAGGTGAAAAGCGCACGATCGCTGAAATGCTAAATATTTTGCCACAACAACAAAACGCATAATAAGAATTAGGCCGAAAGCTTACTGGGAATATTTAAAACTGGATATGCAGTAGACAATAATCTGTTATTAGATCCAAATTGATCATTAGTAAAATAATTTCTGCAAACTCTTCGATTTTGATATACATTTTCTGGTGGCAAACTACGAATTTCATCATCACAGTACATTGATCCATTTTTTAAACATATCCATATTTTTCGCTGGATTAGGAAAACAGTGTCTGCTACCATATTTTACTGCAAAACAAGTTTTTATAACGCAGCGTGGATAATATGCTAGAACACTAAAATAATTAACATGCAATTAAATACAAAATGAAACAATAAAACCAAAGTAATTAAATATTGTGTTTGAAGAAAGAAAAGAACTCGAAATTCAATAATATTGAACACAACGTTTAACGCAATTATATATTGACAATTAATTTGACAAATGTCAATTAAATCAAAATTAAACAAATTAACATTTGAACAGCATTATTGCATTGCAGCGCCTCTCATGGGGACGTTCGCGTTAAAAATATTGGTAGTAGCCATGGTAATCTAGTGAAACCGGCCTGGACAAGACCATAGATAATATATACATTTCATTCTCTAGAGATTGGACACTTCTAATAAAATTTTGTTGGCGTGTTTCTGCGCCATCTAGTGAAATGTGTTAAATTTAAAACAGACCATACTGGGTCACGAAAAGCTTGTTTATTAGCTTTGTTCGCGGAAGAGATCCCGAATAGATACAGGATATACTTGGAAGATGTTCAGTACTTTTGTATTGCGCATGCGACTCTTGGAACACGAGAGGGAATTTTCTCATCCGCGAACACTACTCGAACGAGTTTCTGTTATATTCATTAGTTAACGTTGGCACCACTAACAAATTAAATTTTGATATACTCCAAGTTAACCTTGGTGCCTGATAAACGGATACTGTTTATGTGTATTTTGCGGAAAATGTTCAAAATAAATGTTGATCTGAGAGTTGTGGTACAATTTCTTCAAAAAAATTGGTAGTTTTTGTAACCTCTAATATCTGAAGAAATTCTTCTAATTCATCATCACTTGATGTGAAATATTCAGACATCTAAATTTTTGACTAAATTAGAATTGATTTAAAGCTCGGACATACATAACATGTGTATTTCGATACATAAAAAAAATTCCCTTATATCGTACGTTTTTACTTCAAAAATAATTTTAACCAATTTGTTTCCAACTTAACTCTGTTAACCATAGCAAGAAGGCAAGAACATGCGGTATTTTCACATCAAAATTTAGAGCGCATGCGTAGGATATAAAATTCTTGCCCTTGATTCAGGATCTACAGAACATGTGACGGACTACTTCGGAATTTGTAAAATGTGTTGCGCGAACAAAGAATATTCTGCACCGGTGAGAAAATTCTGTTACCGCGAACGATCATATTTGTAGTGCGCAGGTCTTTCATCCCCGAATACGTTCAGAATGCCGTCCGCGAACAAAGCTATTATTGAAAATTGAATTTCTAACTTTTAAACTAAAAAACAAAGCGCCGTTATATAGTTTCTGAATATTGTCCTATATTTTTATTAAAAATATTTTTACAAAAATGTTATCTTCGTGGAACACGACGAAATAAAATTTCATTCCCTAACGCTTCTCGTGAAGTATCAATTCGGATGATATATGTCACGTATACCTGTAATATCGAAACCGAAGGTTAGGTAATTTATAAAAATGATCTCAAAAGATATGTATTCAAGTTTTAACAATCTCGGAAAGCCACTAAGAGAGTACTATTAGAATGTAGGTCTAAACCATAACAGAATTTAATAACACATCTTGTATTTACCTATTAATTGGATGTTGCACTCTCCTTGGCGAAGTATATTGTATCTGGTGTTATCGCCTTGAAGACATTAAACATTTCTTGTACTGCTTCAATTTGTATGGGATAATGCGATATGAAAATAAAGTGTCACAGGTTTATGTCAAAACTAGTATGTCAGCTCTTGTCAATTTAATAGAAACGATAGCTTCATCCTTAAGCGGTATTTAACACTACTATTTAAGGTTTAAACTAAACCACGTCCAACATAATCCTTCATAAATACTATACATACATAATCAAAGACCTCTTATACCCGAAGGTGTCGAGGTATAAAGTTTCTTAATTTAGTTCCACAGATTCAACAAATTCACGCGACTCTTTCCTGTTTCTGGCTAGGGCCGTCGCCTCGTTCCATGTTTTTCCTCTTTTTTTCAGAAGTTCATCCGTACTGCTGTTCCACGTTTTTCTGGGTCGTCCTCTCCGATTTTTCTTATCTCCCATGCCCGCTTCACCTGTCTACTTTCATTCATTCTGATCAAGTGTCCCCACCATTTCAGTTTCTTTTCTTCTACTTCAGATCTTAATGATTTTGTTGTCAGCATCTGTCTAATGTCACTGGGTTGTAGTCGTTTTGTTTGTCTTTCATCAAGTATCCAATTTTCTGCTCCATAGGTTAAGACTTGTAAGTATACTGCTTGATACACCGTCATTTTTGTTCTTGTTGTTATCTGTTTTTCCACCGTCCAGAATGCGAAACCAAAACAAACCTAGTATTTATCATGGTATTTATGTATATGATACAGAGAGGAGGGGCTGTTATGCATGTCATAGGAGGATATGTATTTGAAAGAGAGGAAACACATTCCTGGCTCCCTTTTGTAAATTTCGTTCAAGAATTTTGTTTCGTTTTGAATATAAAATAGTTATTTACGATACAAGTGTTAAAAGTGCGATTTTATTTCACGAGTGAAATAAAATAGCATTTTTAACACGTGTATCATACACTATTTTTTCTACAACTATTTATATTTAATTAAATGAATTAGGATTTCTACAACATTTTTTGACATTTTATCACAACTATTAATATGTCATGAGTCATGAGAATTAGAAATGTCAAGAAAGTTTTGTTGACGTGCGATTTTATTTCACGAGTGAAATAATAGTAATTATATACCAAGGGAGAGAAGACAAAAATCTTCTCTGCCGTGGTTTATATACTATTTTTTCCACTACTAGCATATTTAACCGCTTTCTCAATAATAATGTAATATAATAAGCCGTTCCGATAAATGTTTAATTTAAGATATCCATAGAAAACATGTTAGTCTGAAAAAACAAATGAATAAACATTTAATGTCAAATTGAGATTTTATTCATGTCTTGTCCATAGATAATATAGTACTGACGTACTATAGATACGGCAGAAGGTCCCGTGTACTGTCGTCAAAGTTTTGGTACTCACACATTTCACCAGGTGTCGCTGGCATTGCTTTTTGAAATTTGAAATATGAAAAGCGCGAAATTGAGTGTCATTATGACATTATATTGTCATTCTGATTTTGTATGTTGTGTCGCAAGCGTCTTTAAAAACAGTATTAGTAGAATATGGGAATTTTTGTGATATTCTTGGAGAAGATATAAGTTGAAGGATTATGCGCTCTACAAAAACTTTTTGAATAACTTTTATTTCACTCGTGAAATAAAATCGCACTTTTAACACTTGTATCGTAAATAACTATTTTATATTCAAAACGAAACAAAATTCTTGAACGAAATTTACAAAAGGGAGCCAGGAATGTGTTTCCTCTCTTTCAAATACATATCCTCCTATGACATGCATAACAGCCCCTCCTCTCTGTATCATATACATAAATACCATGATAAATACTAGGTTTGTTTTGGTTTCGCATTCTGGACGGTTCTAGGATTACTACGCAGGCGTAACTGCAAAATTGTGTTTTGGTTTTTTCAGAACTGACTATCAATGCCCGATTCTCTGTTTTGGTTGCTTTTGTGAATTAGTTCGGAACCATCCTAGATTAGTCCTAGCAGTTCTTGCTCTAGAGTAGCTTTGTTTTGGTTCGGAATTCAGAATGGTTCTAGAGTTGTTGCGCACGCGCATTTACAGTTTAGCGTTTTGGTTATTTAAGAACGCGAACCGAATTTTTAGTCCGATGTTTTGGTTACTGACAGAATCGATTCAGAATGATTCTGGAACCGTTCAAACAGTTCTTGCACTTCCATGAGTAGCGATTCTGAATTATTAGTTCGAAATTACGTCATCGGTGCATGTGTTCAGAAATTCGAGTTATTTCGATAGGTTCGTCATCAATGACATTGATATTTACGTTGTCTTTTAAGATTTTTTTCCGTTTGTATTTGATTTTTTTTTATGTTAATTACTATCCGGGGAATAAAATTTATGGAAAGTGAGTGGTATTCTAAGACAGAGACAGGATTTGAAAGATTTTAGCGCAGAACATTCGCTATTGATATTTTGTTGGTTTGTATTTTAGTCTGTATCTAAAAGATGGCAGTAACAGGCTCCTAAAATTACCTAAAATTACCTAAAATGTGTTTTGGTTATTAAAAGTTCGGAACCATTCTGGGTCACTTTTGACATTTGTTTCCATTTTATCGAGCAAGTTTACATTAGGAGAAATTCCTATGTCCCAAGATTTTTTGACATATGTATATAATATCCAATAATTTTTTTATAAAACTTGTATGCATTTTATTCATTTCTAATCAGGCGTAACGTAACTTCAAACTTTCTGGACAGAGTATTTTCATCAACTCAGAAAGTGTAGCAATGAACTACACGGACTGCATAAAAATAAGAAAAATACATTCGAATTTACCGCGCTCGTTTGGACCCAAAATGGCGGTATATTGCGGTACTTTATATATCTAGTGACTTTACCTAAAATTACCTAAAATGTGTTTTGGTTATTAAACGTTCGGAACCATTCTGGAATTATAATGTTGTGCGCTTACGTTCTGCGCAGTTCTGTTACTAATCCTGAATTCCGAACCAAAACAAAGCTAGTAGGTACTGATTCTGAATAAATAATCCCAAGCATGCGCCGTGAGTGTATACACAGTCTAGACTGATCTGAGTGCTGTCATCGCTCCTGTCATCGTTCATCGACACGAGTGACAACTGCTGTTTAGTTACTAAGTTTAGATAAAATTCCCTATGTTATATTACTAGGCTGCTAAAAATAAAACTAAGTGTTTTGGTTATTAAGAATTCAGGATTAGTCTAGAATTACAATATTCTGCGCAGTTCTGTCACTAATCCTGACTTCTGAACCAAAACAAACCTACTATACATGTCTATGTTTGTGTATTTGAAGTCGAATGGGAAACCCCACTACGTGAATCTGTATATGGGTTTAGGTATCTCGCTAAAATTTTACTTGTGCGACATGTTCACGCCTATCTAACCGCATATTGCCGCCCACAAACCACCTCAACTCTATTGAATCAGCTGATCGAAAAAATTGCCTGGCAAGGGGCTGACTCCCACGATCGGGGGAGGAGGGAAATTAGGCGTAAACGTGTAGGCAACCAACATTACTATTCTGTATTTTAATTTGCATAAGATGTAGTTGTATATTTTTATTTACAAAAATATCTTTATTTCTATTGACGGTTTATGATCGATTAACGAACAATTTTATGCCAGTATGTTTTATGTGCATATTAGCAAATAAAATCATAGGTATAACATTGTGCGAAAATCGATCACTAACCGTTCGTCAAAAGAAAAAACCCATTATATTTCCAAACAACGACGTAAACATATGAGAGTTGGACAAAAATGGATGAACGAATGAAATCGTGCATGCGCATTGCAATGTTTGCGGAAATTCGATATAAAAATAATTTCTTGTCGCTATCACCGCTGTTTTGACTTGCAACCCACTAAACAAACACCCCGTTCCGTCTCCTAGGAAGTCTCCCCCTCCCTCTCTTTCCTCCCCCCAAGCAAAATCGTTAGTATTGAGTTGAACATCTATTTTAAGTGATTTGTGTTGCCGCCTTTCCAGTTCGCTAAAATTTCACTATAAAGGTTAGTTCATTGCTATCCGTTCGTACGTTTTAGTTTGTACGTACATACGTTGACTTACCAATTTTGAAGAGTTAACCGCACGTATTTAGAACAAAATAATTTGGAAAGCTGTAAAAAATGCTGTTAACAAGGCATTATTTACGCCGCAAAAGAATAATGGTGTTGTTTCATATTGCGATATATTGAAAATAGAACTATCAGGTATGATGACATCATATATGTAATACTTTTATATTGGGGGTCTCCTATACCAAACCATGCATGCAGTGTTCACCAACAAAGAGTGATGGAAGAGCGGGTTCCTTGTCTTACAACGTTCTAAGGTCTTTATACGCAGACGCGATGCGTTTGTTTGGAGGCAAATTTAATTGGAATAAGATTGTTCATTGTCATTATTGTAATATTAGGTATATTTTACAACTTATCTACATGTGATAATAAAACTACAATTCTCTTAAAAATTTTAACAAAAATATACAAAATTATTGTCTAGACTAAACTATCGCATTGTTGCTCTACTAAAAGTACACAAATGTGGCCAAGTTGTGTATTGCAAGATTTTAACAAAAGTAACTTTATGAAAAAAAAAGCTTTTGTTGAATCTGTATTATTTTGCAATCTTTATTTAACTTAATGTATTTAAATAATTGTTTTGCAGCGCATAACAGTGAAAAAAAAACACGAACTTATTTTATTGCACATCTTCTATTGACCTACTAAATAGATTTAAACATTTTCTTTTACTATAGCAAGTGTTTGAATGTTTTGAATTTACAAATACCTAGTTCTAGCAATAAAAATTGAACGACAAGTTGTTGGTGAAACATATAAATGTGATAAAGTTATAACTATCGGACTGGGTAAAATAAAATACATATTTTTATCCCGTATCACATTTTGTTGGTTTTTAAATAAAATTAGGCGATTGTATTTTTGCCGAATATTTACATCTTTTGAAGAAATTAAACGAGCTTCGTGGAACGACTAATCTACAACATGAACATATGATTGATCACGCGCTTTCACTTTTGTTCCCATCAAGGATTCACGCGATTTCATTGGTGGACATGACGGGCATGCGTAAATAGACGCTAGAACGTTAGTTTGAGAGGACCGATGTAGACGATGTAGTTATCTCGCTTTGATGTCTGAATTTCTCCAGGACTACCCGGAATATATAGACACATAGAAAAAAATCATAATTAGAGTAGGCTATGTGAATGACTTGTTACTTTAGCCACTTTCACATAATGACATTTATTCCTTGACATTTAATTTGAGGTTATAAACTTTGGTTAAAATAAAATGTCAAATAATAAATGTCATTATGTGGTAGTGGCTAAAGCAACGATCAAAAACCTTTACATAGCCTAGACCAATTATGTTTTTTTTCGATGGCACGTTAGAAGTAATGTGCCATCGAAAATGTAACCCGAACAATCCAATCCGATCGCTAATATCACGTGACAGATTACAGGTATTTTCGAACGTTAAGATCACAACACAGATTACTATACGCTACATAACCTAAAAATGTTGTATGGTGTGGTATCGTTTTATCTCAGATTGTATTAATTTATGTATGACGAAGTAGAATGGCAATGATAGACAATTTTGGATTTTGGTTATGGATGGTTTATAGCTCACAGTCACTTTTGCCGATCCGTCTACAACTATATCAGCTGTGTTTACATCGTGTATATAAACAAACGATTCCTACGATATCCACCAATATGTACATTGCGCATGCGGATCCTTACTTACCCTGCTCCGCTAGCAGGGTAACTTCACAGTGATCTGGATTGCTGATCGATTCACATTTTCAAACAAGGTTACACTTACCGGATTACATAAACGAACGGCTGGATCGCTATCTGACGTAACCCGATCACATTTTCGAAAACGCCTCTTGACGTTCGAAAATACCTGTAATCTGTCACGTGATATTAGTGATCGGATTGGGTTGTTTGGATCACATTTTCGAAAACGCCTCGGGTTACATTTTCGAAAACGCCTATGGATGACATTTTGTTATGATAAACCTAACCTCCCTTGTTTCGTAAACGGACGAAGTTCAACTTCAACCAACTTTATCCGTCAGCGGATAGACTGTGAAGCGCACAAAAATAACGCGCTGCGATTAGTCAACGGATCAACGCAAACGTACGAACGGAGAGCAATAAACTCGCCTTCCAACCATTTCTACCATTTATTTCACGTTTGACGTTTATTTTTATTGAGGTTAAGTTTTTACTGATGTATAACTTATGCTAAAGTTACAAAATGGTGATAATTATCATTAATAAATTACACGAATTTGTAAAAGGTTTGTTTGCAGGACATTAGTGCATTTTCTGATGATAATTTTGATACAAAAATATGGGTCAACGAAATATTAAAATCACCAGAAGGACAAGAGAAAAAGGAGGTTAATTGATAATATGTTGTTTACATCTTTAATTTTATATTATGCGGATTTTTAGACTTTTACAATGTCTTTGGTTATGAAATTACAACTCTATGTTCAACAAATAAATGCTGCTTTGGAGGAAGCCAGCCAGGAAGTCTTTATATCCTTACCAAAAATAATAAGGGATACTCAAAGTCTGCAGGAAGAAGGAAAGGCTCTGCAAGAAAAGATGGGTTGGGTTAAAGATCAAATAACTGATATTGAGAAAGATACTGGTGATTCTATGAAAATTATTGAAAATCTAGATTATATTAAGACTAAGCTCGAGTTGGCAAAACAAGGTTTACATGAAAGTGATAATTGGACGGTATTAGGTAAATACAACTAAGTAGTCATAAACTGTTTGTTGAAAGATATTCTTTTAGTGAATGAATTGGAAGAAATGTTTGATTCAAAGAATATAGAAAGCATTTGTGCAAAGCTTGTCAGTATGCAACAATCCTTAAAATTACTCGTGAACATTCATGATTATGAAGACAGAAAATTGCAATTGGAAGGATTGAAAAACAGATTGGAGGCTATCGTTAGTCCTTTGATTGTACAGGCATTTACTACAAACAATATAGGTAATATCAACTTACTTTTAATAATTTAATAAAGTAGTAGTAGTACATCGTATACCTACATTGATTATTCTGGAAATTGTGGAAAATTAACAATTAACTCCTTTGCATCATGTTGGCCAACCTTATATCGTTGATGCCAACAATAATTTTCATTCAATCTCACTTTTGAAACATATTGTTTTTCCCTTGGATGATAAGCATGACACCTGGTGAAGCTGTTTCTATTTCCTCGCTCACTTTATTTGTATAGCAACAGGCAAGTGAAAGCAGTAGGTGAAATTTTGTATTCTTATTTACTCATATTCTAATCACTGATTTATGCTTAAAGTAACCATAACAATTATAAAACCTCTTATCTAGATTATTTGACATAGAGTTCTACCGGATACGCCGTTAGTGTGTCGGCGGAGTTTGGCTTGAAAACTAACAAAGATAGGAAAGTGAAACTTTCTATGCGTATGCCACAATGCTTATTGTAAAATTATTAATAAATTCCCGCAACCTGCTTCATTTTTATTAATTTAAATGGATTGCTATACTTTTTAGTTCTTATTTCGATAGCCACTTAAATTACCTTTGCAATGATGTACAGTTATCTGCACTTCTGACAACTAGTTTAGCTCAAAGATTTTTTGAAAAATTTTACAGTTGTTGCATCTGACATTTTAAAGCGTAGGCCGAAGGTGGGTATCAATGTTTCGAGCTATTCGTTGAATATCAATTTGGGGACAAACACTTTATATGTTTCTAAATGGTACAGTAGTCCCTCGTTATTCACGGACGACAGGTTCCATGAAAAACTTTGCGAATATCGGGGTACAAAAAAAACGTAAAGTATACCCAGATAGCACATGGACGTCCAATGGACATCCGATGGATGTTCGCTACGGATATGCCGGATATCCATTTGACGTCCGTCGTACATCCTATGGATATCCAATGGACGTCCATTTGTCAAAAACATGAATTTAAAACGGACATCCAAACGGACGTCCTATGGACATCTTATGGGCGCTTTATGGACATTTGTTACAAACATGCCTTTTATATGGATATCCCAGAGGATGTCATGGGCATCCATCCGTCATCCTTTGTTATCGCAGAGCATGTTATGGACACAAATATACCATTGTTGAAAACTAAAACGAGAAAATCTAACGTAACTGGACTGTCTTCCGTGTACCCAGACTATATTTGCAATAGGTATCCTTTGCAGTTAGTTAAAACGTGCAATCGAATACTTTAACTTTGAAATACTTTTAGCATTGTAACTTTATCGCGTACCTGTCATATGCTACTGTCACTGTACTTTCATAGACAGACGTAGGATCACTTTTGTCAGTTTATGTTAAACAGAGAACTATGCGCGGGAATTTTAAAACATAGAAGTAATAAAATTACAATTCCCATTGATTTTTTTTAATATTCAGTATAGGTACATATAGTAAGTAGAAATTGTTAAAATTTTAATATAAATACTTGGTACGCGCTGACAACTACTGTACCTAAACGTACGTGCAACGCATATATGTATATTAAATAATAACCTATAATATAATAATGTTTATATTCGTAAAAAAATAATCAAAGATCATTTCTATATGAAATTAAACGCAAATTTTAAAAAATTTTGATTTCTGTGCAGCCATTTTCGGTATAACAGAAATAAACGTAAGTGAAAAAAATGGAAACAAATTCTATTTTAGAAATTAAATTTACTTTTCTAGCAAAGATTTATAAATCATGTACACTACTTATTAATATTTAGCGGGATAACCTTTTGCTGCAATCACACCTTGACATCTTCACGGCATGGACTCCGCTAATGTCCTAAAGGTCTCTTCTGGTATGGTATTCCATATTTTTTCAAATATTTCATTAATGTTCTTAATATTTTCTTTGGCTGCTGCGGTTTTAACGATTGACCATAAATGTTCAATGGGATTCAAATCAGGGGAACACGATGGCCACTGAAGAACCGTGGCAGCATTCTGCGAAAACCTGTCTTTTACGGCCTTTGCAGAATGCTTAGGGTCATTATTGTGTTGAAACAGCCCAATGACTGGTAAATGCTCTTCCGCGAATGGAAGCATTATATTGTTAGGGATGTCTATATATTGGTATCCATCCATTATACCGTTAATTCGATGTATGGGGCTCATATCTCGCCATGAAAAGCAACCCTATAGCATGATGCTTGCGCCTCAATTTAAAGTTGTTTGTGTGTATTTAGAATTAAATACTTGCCGCTTTGGACGCCATACTACACTTTTTCCGTCCAGAGAATATTGATTTTTGTTTCATCAGACCACAAAATATTTTTCCACTGATCGATCATCTAGTGGATATGAGCTTTTGCATATTCTAATCGTTTGATTAGATTTGCCTTTGATACAAGTGGCTTCTTTCTGGGTGATCGTCCTTGCAGTCTTATCTTGTTTGGTTTTTTATATTAGATTATATACAAAAGCTCTGTGCACATTTGTTTTACTCAATTACACTGACACTGCAACCAACTCACTGGTATACTGTCTTATTTTCACTCTTCCCTTAAATTATATACATATATGTGAAACCGCATGTATGATTCTAAGAATGTATTTATTATACTTTTTCTGAGAATGGTCGTGAGAATTGTGCCGGTTAGTAATTCACACAAGCGATAGAGTCAAATATTAGAGATTTATGGTTTTCAATTTACTAATCTAACAAGTGCCACCTATTTTGTGATTGCAGTAGGGTGCGCTGATTATATGTTCGTGGCTGTATATACAGTGGTGACGCGATAATCCGAATCTTGCTTTTCCGGATTTCTCGGTTTTCCGCACCTATTTTTTTGTTCATTGCGTATTCTGTAATCCGGATTTTTACTGTCTCGGAAATCCGGATTCGATATCATTCGAATTGCGTACGAGAAATTACGAAGTTTCTCTCAAACAAGTTCCAACGTGCACAGTTGCATTCATTTATTCTTCTATAAACCAACACCTTCAGAAGTTTCAATGGCTCCAACACGAAAGCATATAGCTTTAACAATTAAACAAAGGTATGATATACTTGAAAAGCTTAAAAGAGGACATTTGGGAAAAGATTTAGCAAAGAAATATAATGTTGGAACGTCAACAATTTCAGATGTTAAAAGAAATTCCGAAAAAATAAAAAGGTGTCTATAAATCAATTTTGAAATTATCTTTATCATTAATTTCCTTCCTTTTCATTGTCAGCTATGTTAACAGTTGTATCTCTGCATCGATTTAAAAAAAAATTACGCAAGCCTGAATATCCGAAAATGGGATCAGAGTTATATGATTGGTTTTTAACGCAAAGGCAAAGGCATTCGGTTATAACTTCAGAGATTCTGATGGAAAAAAGCGAAACACTATGATAATGATAAGAATTGGTATACATACATATGTAATACATACATATTGTTAGAGCATGCCTTGGTAATCCGGATTTTCTAGTAATCCGGATCGTCCTCGTTTTTATTATTCCGGATTATCGCGTCACCACTGTACTAGTAAAATAATCCACACAATAATTTGATATTTAAACACACCACACTTAACTATCCTATAATAAGAATACCTCTTTTTTACGTATGTATAAGAATATATGCAAATCGTATTCGATTTGTAAGCCTTTAAAGTAATAAGAAAATCGGGAAAGTACATAAACACTATGTAACTGCAGAGATCTCGCACACTAAAACGCGAATACCGAGTGCGAATATTGAAGGATGACCATAAATCCCGTTGCGAATAAGCGGTTTCGCGAATACAGAGGGTGCGAATAGCAAGGATTCACTGTATAATGTAAAAATATATACAGGGTGTTAAATAGGTCGTCTCACAATTAGCGAAATTCAAACGCTTCTTTGTCATTTTTTAATAGAATCAATATTTTCAATATTGTCACCAAATTTCCTGTAAAATGACCTTCAAAATGGTACCAATATCATAATACTTATTTACCGTTTTTTTTTTTCGAAGATATTACATTTTTATATGAAATATCTTTAATATAAAATAAAAAATCTATATGCGGGACACCCTTTACATTTTTATATGAAATATCTTTAATATTATTCTATATGCGGGACACCCGCTAGATAGCCAATCATTTTGAAACAAAAAGAATCTAATGAAACGTCAAATCTCTGTTAAAAAATAAAATCCCACATTAAGTCGTTTCTTGTAGTTTCTCTGTATTATCATCTCGTTTTAATATTCCTTACAATTTTAACACCGCTCGTTTATTGCAATTTGATTGATTATTATTAAATACCGCAAGAATTGGTCTGGTTCCAGCGGCAGTACATTGGGAGCGGCCTTAACGACGCGCGCCTATCGTACGAGTATGGTATTGTTGCGTGATCATGCATTGCAAGTACGCGTACCTATAATTCGGTTGCAACGGAGTTAAAATGTCGAAAGGTCGTGAAAATGCTTCAACGTGTTTGTTTGCTAATAAGGTAACTAGACGCTGAACGATCCTTCTCTGCATCTAAGCAGATATACATCATTTAGAGAGACTAAGGCCAGCTAGAAAAGAGATAGATCTAGAGTGGGGCGGTTGTCAAACATATGAGGAATTAACGTAAGCGTGCTATTCCCCCTTCCTCGTTGAGATAGCGGGAGCATACGCATACATGAGCGATCTACTTCCCATACTAGCCTAAGTATTACTACTACGAAGATCGAAACTTATCGCAGCGAGGACGGAAAAATAGCACGCTTGCATTAATTCCGTATATGTTTTACAACCGCCCCACTCTAGATTTGTTCGTACATCCGTATTTGTTATAATCATCAGAGCATATTGGGTAAGTTGTTTTGTATATTATGTCTGCGTTTTCATTAATTCTAGTATAAAGTTTCTCTAAATAGCGCCCATTTTTATTTCGGTAAAGCTGATGTAGTTACTCCCCTGCTACCGGACCACACTTGCGGTCTTTAGTTATTATGTCTTACTTTAATCTAGTCATCCCTTATATTGTTTTATTGTTATTCTGTATATAATTTCATTTACTAGACGAATTTTTCGAAATAAATGACACAATAGACGTGATTTTTGTTCTTACCAAAATTCATTATTAAAGTCACGAATGAAAGAACATAAACTATTTTGGGTATTTACTGATGTCAACATTGTTTTTGAGGTTAAGTGTTGAACGGAGCATGGAATATATTGCCCACAAAGAAGGCGGCTTCATACTCACTGAAAGTTGTTAAAATTAGGCGAACAAGACATTTTCGGAGTAGATTTTTATTTGCTTTTCACTGCACCTTTGGAGAACAGATTGTAAGCCCGTGCGTACTGAATTCGCGATTTCTCAGGCAGCAAATTATCGGTGGCTCTAATTGCTTGTTCTCTAATTTCTGGGGGTGTGGCGGTAAATTCTTCATTTTCTTGTTCAATTGCTTCCATTATCTTGCAAATTACGATTCACTTTTTTTAACTTACAAATGTAATAACTGCTTGTCAAAAGTCCAAAGTTGACGTTTTGTCCGGTCATCATAAGACTTGTGCACAAGTCGTGATTAAGAAATCTTCGTCTCGTGATTAATAAGGCGGAAACATCCGAATATTATTCAAACAATGTTTAATGATTTGTCGTATTTAAACTGATATTTAGCGTACCGATTGGCCGTGTAAAATGTGCTGTTTTAGAGGGAGTAAAAAACATATTTTATTAACTAAAATACTTTTTCTATTATGGGTAAATATCATGTGTATACATATGTTCCCTAAAAGTTCTTTCTGAAATTGTGCAGATTGTGCACACATCTTTAGAAGGGAAAATAAATTTACCTCTATTCTTATTTTTATTAAAACTGAACCAACTGCATCACAAATAAGATGCTCTTTACATATAGCACATAACACTTCTTAAAAAAAAATTATAACAGAGCCACTTGGACTACATTTTCTATATGGATTTAAAGTCCATATGGTGTTTACATACTCATGGTCAAATATATCACTGTTACGCTGTTACATACACCTGCATAATTAACAACGGGAGCTTGCAATCTTTGCCTTTTTGACGATACACATAATATTTCTATTCCATCTGCCAAACAGTTTGAAGTATCAAAAGTATTGAGTTCATGTCTAATCAGTAATATTTTATAGGCACTTTCAGACTGTTTGGCGTTAGGATTATTATTGAAGCCCCCCTCCCTCCCCTCCCTCCCCTTTCCCTCTCCCTCCCCCGACTTCGAATTGCAAAAAAAATATTTCTAAAAAATCCTGAGATATTTTAAAGGATAATAAGTATTTGTGCCCTTTACACTTTAGTGCATCATATAAATATATTCGTCAAGGATATTATCAATCCAAGGAAACTTGTCTTTCTATTGCTTTCTATAAGAAATATTGTTAAATATTAAATAAAAAATTGCTGTAGCCAGGCACCCATTGAATTCTGGCAAATTAAGTTCATTTAAAAACATTAATGCGTTGTACACACTGTCACTTAATAGTTGCACACTCATTCTGTTATTGTTGAAATATAATATGTGTTTGTTAGAAATCTTATCATTTAAATGTTTTAAGAACTGCCGTTTGATTTTTTCATTATTTACATCAGTGAATACGCCTTTGTCGCATAAAGTGCTTCGAACTAACTTTATCATATGGTAAGGGTCCCAGAAAATATACACCTTATCGTTAGTAATTGGATGTGAAAAATATGGCTTGAAATTGGAATCATATGTAAAAAGAGCACTCAATGTAGTGCACATACTTATATTAACAGGAGCTCCATCAAATGTAACAGAATACAGATGAGCTCCTGTCTCATATAATAGTTGAAAACATTTATTAAGCAAATTTGCCCTTTCATTACCTGTCAAACTTTTAATTAAAAATATCCCAGTGGAACCTTCCACCCCTTACTAATGGCAGCAGCCATAAAAACTAGGGCATTCTTTGCTAATGTGGCATTATCATTATCGTGCGTTTCCGTACCTAAACTAACAGCACCATAAAATACATTATTGTCAAAAATTATTTGTTCTCGAATAGACATCTCATAAATGACAATATTGACAAACACGTCACCTATGGCAGTATGCAGAGAAATTGAAGTAAAAGTTTCTTTTGTGAACCCAGTCCATCAACCGCACAATACCACTTTCTTGTAGTCGATCGGTGAGGTAATAAATTACGAAATAGTTTTCGTATAGAGATTAGCCGGGCAGTTATCTAGGAATAGGTAGCCATCCAATGAGTACGAGTGAATAGAGCGTACATATGTGTTAATATTAAACAGACGAGTGCCGCGATCCCTTGAGCGCGTGACTAGCAACAACGCAAGTGATCGTTCTATCGCCGCACTCGTCTGTTTAATATCCACACATATGTACGCACTATTCACTCGTACTCATTGGATCGTTTCCTATTCCTAGATAATTGCCCGGCCAATCTGTATATGCATATGCCTTTGACGAGTAAAATTGCAATGTTAATGCAAAGCTTCTTAATTCTGGTGAGTATCTTGTTTTTAATTTTCTTGACAACAATTGTTTCACAGTCGCAGGAGTATTATTCTAAATATAAAACACATATCAATATTACTATCAACTTAGGTTGCCTCATGTGTATGTGTACAGGTTTAGAAAAAGATAACGCAGCTAGTAGTGCGCAAGAATTCTTATCGCATTCGACACATTAAATCTACTGGCTATGGCTTTTTATACATATATGAAGCAAAAAAATTTGCACCACAACAGAATTACAGTGTGAATTAGGGCGATTACAGTAGGACGATTCAAATTTCGTTGAAATTATCAGAATTCAAGTTATTGTCTAAATAGTGTTTTCCACTGAGGGAACTCGTATTGCACTGACATTGCTCTAGAGTAGCGTTATATGACGTAATCACTGATTCTGCCCTCGCTCAGAGCTAGTGCAATAGGTGCAATATAGGTATGTCGCTAAAACTCGCGTTAGTGCTTTAATGCTTTGTTGGGATGAACTGCTCTTAGCAAATCGCCTCCAGTTTTTAGTAGATTTTCTTTTGTTGCAGTCTAATTTGCTAGTTATCGCAGAAAAAATGAAAATCTTTATAAAAGTAAATAGTAATACGTACGAAGTAAAAGCAGATGAAGAATTACACCAGAAACTATTAGATACAATGATTGTTTAATTATTATTCATTTCTGAAAATGGTCTTTTAGTGGACAAGATATTTTGTATAAAATACGCAAAAACGTATTTCATGGGTGATGATTATGAACAATTCGTATTATTGTCTGTATTTGAGAATAACATAAAGTAGTATGTTTCAAAATTTAACAGTAATTTGTACAATATTTTCGGCCATAACGATTACCCGATGAAATATTGATTGTATACTTTTATATACCCACTTCCCCACTGTATGCTTATCGAAAGTACAATAAGCTGAATAAATTTTGAGAGGTCCAGTTTTTCGCACTCAAGGTCTAATGCAGTGACGACATGTGAGCGTCACTACATTTCTACGTAAGCAGCACGAAATTTACCAGTGGAACACGTATAATTGACAGTGCTGACCAATGGAACAGCCAACACCGAGTTGGTGCACTTTTAGTGCGCTCTAAATGTACTAGTGGAAAACGCTATAACTTAAGTTTATTATTTTTATATAAACGCTGATCTGTTATCATTTCTATTACTGTACTAGAAAGTTATGTGCAAATGGTTGCGAGAGTAACGGTTTGCGAACATCCCAAGTAAATCGCAAGCAAAATGTAACCTTTTCTTCTATCTATAAATCATATGTAGAAGTCCTTACTGTGCACTAATATCAAATACTGTATTAGATATGCAATTTGCTTTATATTTCACCTATTCTCGTTGCCAACGTGAAATCATTACTCAATGATATAGCACTGTTTAGATAGTCACTAACAATTTATATTTCTTTGCAGAGCAATCTATATTCTACGCCAAAATATTTAGTTCAATTGACCGTCTTTCCCAGTTATCAAAATATTATCATAAATGCCAAAAAGACATCTTGGTTAAAAAATGGAGAAATCAGCTGGAAATAGAACAAGATGAAGCAATTACACAAGTTATTCATAATTACTTTGATGTCCTTTTATCTAATTGGCATACACAATGCAAATGGTTGAATCAAGTGTTTCCAAACAACTCAGCTAATAAATCTTTAGTAGATATATATACAGATGCAATTGCAAGTTTTGATCCTAGTTTATCAGAATGTATAGACGCCGCTTTGAAGCAACAAACAGACAAATTAGGATACATACATGAAGTGAAAAACATAATTAAGCAGTTCAGTAATAATTTACTGAATACTATTAGTACTTCAGCTTTTGGTAAGTTTTATTAGTACTATAATAATGATGCTTATTTACACGTGGCGTGGCTAATATCCGGATTAGAGATGCTATCGATACGAACAATTGTATCGTTTATCGAAGGTGAACGACAAAATAAACATCTAGAATTATTACTATCTACATATATAAATACCCACTAAGCAAAACGATGCTAGAGAAAGTTGCAGCCCTTTGCGAGTCGTTTAAAAAAGTTTAGATTTTATAATAGACCAATTTATATATGTACTTATGAGCGTTGTTTACATAAATTATCAAATCAATTATCAAATATACACGCCGATTAATATTCCGTTTTGAAAGTTGAGAGCTGGCAAGTTTTACTTTGAACTGAAATTACAATACACATGTCATGTTTTCGCTAATTTGTTAGTAATTTTGCCTAGTTTTTAATTTGTTGTCAAAAATGTATGTTTCCATTTAATATTTTCGAGAAAAACAATTCCCGAAAAAATTTTAACAGCGCCCTGTAGCATGCACGTTACTTATTAGGTTGGTTCCAATTTGTAAGCATTAGATTAGCGGAGTAATGCTGTTTTCAACGATACTACTAAAATTCGGTATTTAGCAAAATACAAAAAAGTTGTTCTATGTAAAATATGCAAAATTTTCAGTAGATTCCGATTTTCATATTTATGATAGACCTTAAGTTGGTAAATTTTGCGTAAAATAAGAGTTAAAATTGTTGGTGATCAATTACGTCCTCTAGCGGTCATCCTACGCTTTTCTAAATAATTCCCAGATGTTTCTCGGGGTCACTTTAGCCAGTACTATTTTCCCCAAAACTGTACTGTAAACCGTTCTTGAGATATGGCCGAGCGACATTCTTAGTTGGCCACCCGGTACATTTGAGTATCGTGTGGTAACAACCACCCTACTATCTAAGGGCCATTAACAACTTTTTGTCATAAAATTCTTGTTATAGAAAAATCGTATTTTTTGTTAACTAAATATCACCCAGTATATCTGATAGGGCCAAAATAGGTTTCAAAGCAACACAAATTAATGTCTTTTTTTTTATCCGTTTGACGCGAACTTCGTAACGTTTTCGTATATTACACAACCATGACATGGTTAAAACTCGAAAGCTTTCGTAGTAGAGAATCGGTCTGTGGAAGCCTTTCATATCATTTACCTGTTTTTTTTTTTTTTTTTTTTTTCGGGAAAAATCCTTTATGGACTACGCGTACCGAGCTCTATGGTACGTCCGTGTGGGACTCACCTGCGTGGCATACCCACTAAAAAACTCCCCAGGCTTTCGGATCTTGCCCTCTGGAATTACTTGCTGTATTACTTCGGAGGGTAGCCAAATAACGATGTTTGAGCCTACTCCCTTTGTTGTTCAGCCATCTCTTGTTCTGCTCTATCGTCTCTGTCTTTTCGGTCTAAGATGTGCCTCGTCCAATTCTCCACCGCTCCCCAGGCTTCTTTGCTTCCTAACATGCGGGCTATAATATTCCCTGGCGACACAGGGCCAATGGCATTCTCTAATAACTGCCTATCCGGGATCCACTTACGGCACTCAAAAAATATGTGTTCAGCCGTGTCTACGGCATTACAGTACCGGCACTCCTGTCTCAGCCCAAATCTATATAAATATGCCTGGAAGTGTCCATGCCCCGTCAGGAATTGCGTCACATGATATCCAACCTGCCAGTGCTTTCTACTTGCCCAGGGCTTCAGGTCTTTTATTAGGCGTTTGGTCCATACGGCTCTTCCAGTATTTCTTGTCCACTCATCATGTCACTCGTCCATCATCTTAGATGTCCTCTCCGTTCTACATGCAGCACCCTCAAGTTCTACTTCAGCTCTCCTCTGCACCAGGAGATAAATGGGTGGTATTCTTGCGACTACTAGTAGTGCCTCAGTGGACACTGTTCTGTAGGCTCTAGCAATGCAGATGGCGATCTTCCTCTGTACAGTCAGTAGCTTCCTTCGGTGTACCTCCCTTCGCATAGCCTCCCTCCAAATGGACGCCGCGTATAGTATGGCCGACAGTACCGTAGCACACAGCAGCCCCCCGCTGCCTTCGCTGGGGCCTCCAGATCTTGGCATCAGTCGGCACAGCGTACCCAAGATGTCGTGTGCCTTATCCGCAGTCTGTGTTAAATGTGCCGTCCATCTAAGATTTCTCTGCAACAGGACACCGAGATATCTCAGGCTTTCTTGGCTTTGTATTACCGAATCCCGCACTTTAATGGTCACCTGTTTAACATTCCTTCCAGCGGTCAGGAGGACTGCCTCGGTTTTGTGGGTAGCAAGTTTCAAGTGCTTCCTTTCCAGCCACTTAACAACACTATCCAGGGTCCACAGGTTCGCCAGCTCTTCCAATGTCTCCGTCTTTCTTGCTGTCACAACCACAGCCAGGTCATCCGCATATCCAATCAGGTGCACTCCGGTTGGTACCGGTAGTTCGAGCAGGCTATCGTAGTATAAGTTCCATAAGAAGGGACCCAATACAGACCCCTGTGGTACTCCGCACGTGACTTGGATTTCGCTCCATTCTCCAACTAGTAATGTTCTGCCTTCTAGGTAGCTATCCACCATATTGTACAGGTATGGCGAAAATCTCCTTTTCTTCAGTTCCTATAGAATTACCTCCCATGGAGCGGAGTTAAATGCATTCTGAACGTCAATCGTAATAAGTGCACACAGCTGCCTTGAACTGTACGGTCCACTGTGCGTCTCTTGCGCAATCTCCCTGACTCTCCTGAGTGCTGTGGTCGTCGACCTCCCTTCTCTAAATCCATGTTGGTCTTGGGACAGTCCTCCTTTTCTCTCTAATTCCGTTTTCAATCTCAGGAGTACAAGTTGCTCCGGCAGTTTCCCTAGGGCGTTTAGCACACACAGGGGGCAGTACGATCCACCCTGTTGCCCTATCTTATTGCTCTTCGGAATCAGTACCAGCCTGGCCGTTTTCCATATGTTTGGAAACCTTCCACTTATCAGGAGCCCGTTCATAGTTTCTAAGCATTCTTCCGTGTGTTCCCGTACAACTGCCGCAATAACTTCCGATGGAAGACCGTCAGTCCCCGGAGCCTTTTTTGGTTTCAATTTACTGACTGCCTCAAGGATCTCTTCTTTAGTGAATAGTGGAATATTCTTTTGGTTCACGTGCTCTCTATTACTTGTTCTCGTTGGGTGGTTGGGGAAAAGGGTCTTGGCGATAGCTACCTGTTCCTCATCGGCCATTTTAACTATTGGCAGAGAATTAAACTTCTTGCGCACGATCTGGTAGCCCTTGCCCCAAACGTCAGCATCGACCTCTTCAATTAGGTTATTCCACGCGTCTCTTTTAGCTTTTTGTATGGCCTTTTTTAGCAGCGTTCTGTTCGTCATATATTCCTCATGGGATTCCCTTTTCTTGATGTCATCCACACTCTTGTTACATCTGACCATAATCCTCTTGCTTTTTAAGCAGTTCCTTCGCCTTTCTGCTACTTCCTCGTTCCACCAGTATACGGGCCTCCTAGCGCTATGTCTTTTTTTGCGAAAGGTGTTGTTGCAGGCCGTTGTTATGTAATTTGTCAGGTCCTCTGCGTTCATAAGTGCCCGTGCGTTGGTCTTGATAAGCTTGCCGACTTCCACTACCATGTTGTTCATGTGCTCTGGTTTTATTCTCCATCCACCGTTTCGTGCTCGGCTTTCACCTTGCTCCGGTTTGTGTAAAGTACACTCGAAAAGTATGTGCTGATGGCAACTCAGACTTTCCTCTTCTAGTATCTTCCAGGCAGTAATATGTTGTACTATACCACTTGTGCTGAATGTTATATCTATATTTGAACGGCTCTCCCCTCTGATGAAAGTTGGGGCATTTCCTTGGTTATGTACGACCAGGTTCCCCTCGAGTATTCACTCGCCAAGAAGCTCGCGTTGAAGTCTCCTCCTACTACTATTTCCTTTTTATGCTGCTTCATATTCCACCTAAGGGACCACAAGAAATCATTAAACAAGGTCAGGTCGATATTTGAGGAGATATAGCACCCGTATATAACCACCATTTCGGTGTCTATCCATACGTATCCATCACCTTTGCCCTTATTGTGGATCTTACAGTTACTATTGCATACCTTAATTGCTATATCCATTCTATTGTCGTGGAACCATTTACCGTGCTTCATCCTTTTCTTCGTCGGTTCTGCCATTATTACAATATCCGCCAGGTTTTCTTCTGCGACTTTGTACATCAGGTCCATTGCCGCATTGCCCCTGTCTATGTTTCCTTGTAGGATTTTCAGTTTACCGTAACCTTTTCTCCTTCCTTTTGCTCTCTGTTTTATTCATTGGTGTATGTGTTAATCGTGACTTATGATAGGGCGTCGAGCCTGTTTCCTCTCGCTTGTTTCAGTAATTTCCTGAATTTTGGGCATTTAGTTGAGTCTGCCCGATGCCCCCCTTCACGGCATGTTGAGCAGAATTGCTCATTTGCACAGTCTTTCGCTTGGTGGCCCGTCTGGTTGCAGTTAAGGCAGCATTTCGACCGGTCCTCTCCTTTACAGTCTTTTCTCCTGTGTCCGAATTCCAGGCACTTAAAGCATCTTGTCACCTCTATTCTTCCTCGGATCCTACATCCAATCCACCCTATCTTAATACGGCCTTTCTGAACCAATACGTTCCCTGCTGTTCGACTAGCGTGTACTGTGGCTATTTGATTGCCATCTCTACTGGGCCTCATGGATTCCACCTAATCGTATATGCATCTCTACTCCCCACTGCGTCTTTGATCGTATTCTGCACCTCTTCCTTTGTTAGTGCTGCGTCTATGTCCAGGACGTGTATTGTAGTCTCATTATTTATGAGGCTTACTTTATTCTCGATCTTCCTATTAATAGCCTCTTTCAGAGCTCCAGCTTTTTGCTTATCTCCACTTACTTCCAGCAATAAATCTCCTCCAGTCGTTTTCTTAATGGTCTTAATCTGTATATCAACTGTATCGGCATCAACATTGTCCTTGACAGTTTTAAGCAGGTCAGCGTAGCTGGTATTGCCACTCTTCACTATTATTCTTTCAGTTGTAGGTCTACGTTTTTCGGGTTTACTGGGCGCTTGTTTAGCTTTGCAAGAAATCAGCATAATATTGACCTGTTCCTTTGCGAAAATGTATTCACAAACCTTGCGCATATACTCTGGGTCCAAACCGTCTGCTACCATGAGGTTTAGCCTGCCCAACATCTGGCTTCTATAGGCATCTTTCAGCTCCTTTAGTACGTTATAGGCCTCCTGGACATCGTTTGGTCCATCATTATGTATCTGCAGTGGTAGTATGTATACTGTAGTACTCGTTTCTTCCATTTCTCTATTCCTTACTTTGGTCGCCGTGGTGCATGTTAGGAAATCTATTCGCCCTTCGTTCTCCTTCACCATATCGCTTAGTGCTGGAAATCTCATTGAAAGGCCCTGCAGGTACTTATTTGTGTCTGTTTCCGAGAGGTCCATCAGTATTGCAAAGTCTCCTTCAGCTCTAAAGATTTGCCACTCCCCTGCATCCCAGCACTTTGTTTTATTGCACTCATTCCGCCCTCTGGGCAGTTTTCCGGTTCTAGGAATTTCTCCCATCTACTTCCCAGATTCACCACTACCTGGCCCAGTTCCCTGACCACTCTCTTAATCTCTAGCTTGGTCTTTGTGCTCTCGTTTACCAATTTCCCTAGCTCATGCGATCTTCTTGTGAGTTTGTTTATCACCTTCGCCAGCTCGTCCACGCAACTGTTCCTTTGTCTAATCAAATCCTCATCTTTTCCTTCACTGGTTCCAGGGCTTTCTATCCTCTTCCTCTTTGTTCTCTGGTTGTCTCCAGTGCCAGTAGATTCCACCTGGTTGTCCCCTTGTAATTTATATATAGGGCTTGTTCTAACATCTTCATCCTGCCATTGCTCGACCTGTGGGACGCCATCGGCTCTACATGGCGTCTGATATCTTTCATCCACTCTTCCAGGCGGGTTGCGGCCTGGAGCGGAAAAGCTTCTAAATCTTTCTGCGTTTGGCGGTGTTCTCTTCAGAGATCCCCTCCTAGCAAATATCTCTACCTCTTGTCTAATCCTGTCCGTTATGTTTACCTCCTTCTCTCCTCCTCTCAAATCAGTATCAGTATCGAGTCCTCGCTATGGAGCTCCTTCTGCCAAATACCAATTCTTCTTCCAGTTTCCGTTCGAATTTTTCCTTGCTCCTTGCCTGTTCATCATCGTTGGGTTGTCCGTCCTGTTTTGCATTTACATTAATATATTTTTCCATACCGTTTCCACGAGTAGCAGGGGACTCATTCGTCACTCGCAGCAGCGCCCCGCATTCACTACGAGAGGGCTTCTTGAAACCGGAGGTCGCCAGGTATCCGGAGTTCAGGCACGCTAACGACTAGGCTTCCCCTAGCCACGCAGTCCTCGGCACGTGTCTGTGTCACCTTGACTTGAGTTGCGGCGTGTCTGTGTCCGCGGGCCGGCCAGTGAAGGCAAGCCCCTGGGGATCTGGGCATTCTGCCCTCCCCTAAGGCTAGGGTCGGAAGGGAACGCCTCTCAGTGTTCCCCATTTCAGCGTAGATACGCTGCCCTTACCGAGGCTATCTTCAGGACAAGTCCTGCCGATGGGGTCGCCACATCCCAACGCCCATCATTTACCTGTTACAAGAATTAATATGTATTTCATATTTTAAAAGTGATCCTCCCCCAGCATTCTTAAATAACAGACTATGTAATATAGCATATTTTGTACTTATCAGAAAAGCAGACACTCTACTCGCTGTAGACGAACGCACGCACCGTAACAAATATAATAATACAAATTAACTAGTAAGAAATGCACTAATAATGCAGCGCTTTTCTGAAAGCTCTTTTAATATGATAGTAACTAAAGCAGTAATTTATTAATGTTTCAGGTCATTTACAAAAGGAAAATTATCTACCATTTTTACAAATCATTTACAGTCCGTTAGTTCCATATGTTTCTAATTATGTTGTATACGAGCAAGTAAATTTAAGTCAAAAGCTAGCACATATAAAATGTGTTAAAGAAGAGTTATCTGATACGATCCAAGCGTTAGGTTTAACAATTCCATCAGTTATGGATTTAGCACGAGAAGCTAAAAGACGATGTGAAGAAATTACAGAAAATTGTGGTTATTGTGGCTTTTTAAAAGCATTACGCACATTTCTCCAGAACTACGCTGATCACTATAGGGTAGCGTTAAGGCAGATAGATCGAGGAAGGAAACATAACGAAGATTGGACCACATTCCAGCTTTGTTTATGTTTATTACAAAACACCGGGGAAGTGTTAATAAATTTACAAGCTTTAGAAAAAGACCTAACGCTGACAGTTCTAGATTTTAATAAATATGGAAATACTACAGATTTTAAATACTTGCTACTAAACGCTGCGGAACGGAAAGAGTATGAATCACTAATAAAATGTGTTAGTGAAGGCACTAAACTCTCGCTGTTGGATCACGGTATCACAGAATTTAATAAATTGTGTGTTGATATACATAATATAACCTATCAAGTAATTTTTTCCCCGATTTCTATACAATTAAGTACCGTAGCCTCATCAAAAACTTGGCTACAATTTACAGATTCCACGTATATGGCAGATTTGCCAGACTATAGTTTTTCCCCGCAGGAATACATCACACAAGTAAGTGTCAAATATGATCAATATAAAAACTAGATGTATGTAGATTTTTCTGGAAATTAGAGTATAACTTTAGTGCTATTTTTTATAGTTATAGTTTATAGTTACCAATAAATGGAATAAAATTTACTGCGCTGTAGAGACTAGTCAATAAATTTAGTTTGAATTTAGACTGGGAAGAATGAAGTCTACACTAAATTGTACATTCAGCTAACATGAATTCAAAAACTGTTACGTCTCGAGTAGCTATGAACTGTTAAGCGCATGTCTTTGCCTAGTAGTAGTTAGTAGGAAATTTAAAAGTTTTATTTTGCTCATGATAATTTTTGCCAAGAATACTTATAAACAATAAATCATTAACGTAATATTATAATTTAATTATATCTAAGTGGACCAATAAAACTGGTATACATTACGTGTTTAATAAAAAAAGAATAGTTTAATGTTGAAAGTAAAGTATTGAAGAGTTAATAAATTCGTCCTGTAAAGCTATCCAGGCATACGCATAATATAAAGAAAGTAATTTATATGTTTCATTTCATAGATTATATATAGATATCATAGATATATATATATTATATTTAATAGATTATCAAAAAAGTTATTAAAATAGAAACTTACGGTATAGGGAATATAACAGTAACTTTCCTTTATTTAGTCTGCGTCGTCGAAATATGCAATAATACACATGGTGTTCCGTTTAAATTTTGATAACTTTGATGTGTAACTTTCTTTTGTATATTTCAAAATAATTTTAGAACATGCTCCCAATACCTACACATGCTCCAACAAAAAGATTTTAAATATGTGTTACCGATTTTTACCCTGTATATTGACTATTTTGTCATCACATCTAAAGAGAGAAAATAGTGCCAATTTTCGAGCTTATTGACCAGTACTCCTTACTACCAAAATGTTCTATATTTTGAGGTAGACGAAAATAATATCAAATAGACCCTAAAATTGGTGGTTTAAATTTGACTTGCATCAAATAACTTTATAAATACAGTAAGTATGTAACTATAACAATCCATAGCTGCCCGAAACCTAAAGACATGATCAAAAGGTTTACATTGTTTACTGTTCCTGTAAGATTTGTGCGCTCCGACAGCCCAAAAAGTGAGAAATATAGGGAATAACTCTGGAAATAATAACTCCTTTAATAAAACAAAAAAAACAAAGTATTATTATTAGTACTGATATTTCCTTTGAATAAAAAATAATTTGTATAAATACAACACCTGGAAAATTTTTATCGAAGTTGTATTACAATAAACAATATATTTCATTCAACTATAAAGACAATCCAATTTAAAACAGGATGTACTTCTCTTACAGATTGGCCAGTATTTAATGACATTACCACAACATTTGGAACCATTTCTCTTCAGAGATAATCCATCCCTAAACTGCGCACTCAAAGCTGTTGATTCTGAATACGCTAGTGCCACTGATGTCGAAGGAGCATTAGCTGACGTATTTTTGAATATTGTTTCGCGAGGAACTTGTCAAACATATTCGGAACAAATTTTATCAATATGTGAACTTAGCGCAGCCGCTAGCCGTCAGTTAGCACATGATATTGGTAAGGAATTTTCTTGACTATTAACAATCAAATACAGCAAAGTAAAATTTTCAAATGCTCGATCTCGAGCATAACTCCTAATCTTTATAATTATTATATAATTAATCAGAAGCCATGACTGTTATTCAAAAATGTTTCTATTGTGGGATATTTTCTTACATATATGTAACTTTAGGAAAACACTAAAAACACTAAATGTACGCTATTTTAATACAACAGTTTCAACGCAAATTACTTTACCTATATTACAATAGTGTAGTAATTTTCTTAAAGTCATAAATTAAATAAGGTATGATAGATTTTTGTATTAGGAATATTATGCAAAATGCTGGGTAACAATTAATGAAATACATAACAAAATGAATAATAAATCTATATACATAGAAATATACTAATCTTTATATACGTGTTTATGTTGTAGGGTACTTGGGCAACGTACTTGAAGATCTAGGTCTAACTTTAACAGATACTCTCGAGCAACTGATTATACTTTTAAAACTCCCAGCAGATCAGTATCAAACTCAAAGTGGTGGCTGTTCCGCACGATATGTTGCAGCAATTAGACAAATGAGAAATATTCAATCTGCAGGTTAAATTATTATTCGTTCATATTGAGTATACAAATAATTGTTATTTATAAATTATTGTACCTGATTCCATATTAAATGTATGTAGGTATTGATTAAATTAAATATATATATATATTAAACTATTGTACTATCTCCACTTTTGTGCAAATTTTCATACAAACCTTTTATCGAAACTGGGGGGTCAAAAATACCAGGCGGGCAACATTGACAAAAAAATGGATATAATAGTAGTATGATGTAAAACCACTGTTACAAAAGCAAGATGTAAATAAAACCCAATAACCTTTGGTTTTCTAAGAAAATCGATTTAGATTGTTTTTTTTAATGTGTGGTGGGTACTTAGTTACAGTGAATCCGTAAGCTATATTACTTGTCTGGCTATCACTCAACTCTTGCGGTGTAGTTTGGTGTGCGTAAGTTGTGTTTAAATGGCTTTGTGACAGCATCATATCGCCTTTTATGATGCCGCGCTGTTAATCACTTTGCTCCCAACAGCAAATGGCAAGTCGATCCGGGATTAAACTCTCTGAAAAAATGTCACCGTCCCTCCAGAGACTTGAAGCCCGGTACCTATCGTCCTCTCACAACGATAGTCAGCCACCTAACCACTGCGGCCATCGACCCGTTAATTTAATTGAATTTAACATTGAACTGACAGTGACGTGGATATTATCTACGGACCAAAGCTTCTATTTGGATTGTTCGCGTTTCATTAAAGCTTAAGTCAATACTAACGAGGATCAATAATTGAGAATTTTCATTTGTGATAATCGTAAATCGTTTGTAAAATTAATCTTGGTACACAGCTTCAAAGGCAGCGCATACGGTCCGTAGTTTGAATCTTGCAGATGACGGTGGTGGACTTGTGGTACGTCTCGCTACATCAGCACCATTCGTTGTTGGGATACAACAGCGGGGAGGTAATGTAACAAAATCAAACATTTAAACAGCGAGAGCTGCAGTAGTAGTCTTGACAAGCAGTACAGCTTAGAAAGCCTGTAACAAATGTATTCACCACAAAGAAGTAGAGTAATCCAGCTCAATAATTTATTTTGTTGTGTAGTTTCAGTTAATGTAGTTCTCTGCAAATTGACGTTCCATTCCTTTTTTATATTTTAGCCAGCGCCATATGCTTTCTTGTCCACATAAAAAAAGTTAAAAATATTGCATGGGCCATGCAGTTATATGTATATCTGTTGTCATAAAGTATTTATAATTGGCTATGAAATACAGTATTATGAAATTAACAGGAAAACTACTGTATTAGTATTATTGTAAATACAGTCTGAACTCCATATATAGGTTTGTTTTAGTTCCGTGAAATTTCTGCATAAAAATATTTCTCTATCGAAAAAAATTTCTATATATTGAACTTTTTAGACGTACATACATACAGTCGAATTTTTGGATCTTGTCCGTTACGTCATGAGTAATGTCAGTACGAATCGACTCATATGTCATGTTGACGTTTCTCTCTAATATACGTTAAATGTCGGCGATGAATATTTTACGTATATCTGTGATTAGTTACGCTGTTAATGACGTTACGGACAAGATCCAAAAATTCGACTGTATGTACTTATATACATATATGTATATGCAGACACATAAACAATACATACATATGTATAAGCTTTGTTGAAAAGACGACACAGTCGAGAAGTTCCTAAAAGAGCTGACGTACACATCATCGTATTTACATGTTTTTGCCCTTTTTTTATTGGTTCCTACAATTTCATAATTTTTTAAAACCGATTCCCGATTTTTTGTTATTGTTGACACTGTACTGGGTGGGACTCCAAATTTTTGCGCGATATCCTTTTTTCGTACTCCATTATCCTTATATCTTTTAATAATGCTACTTTTTCCGCAACAGTCAACGACTTTCTTTTTGACATAGCTAACGCTCTTATAAAATCTAAACAAATCGCGCTATGCATACGCATCCTGCCGAGTAGGGGATTCCCGGAATTAAAGATTGTAGTTACACCCGAATTGCCTAACGGTTTTTCTGTTCTTAGTACTATGTATGTATGTACTATCGCGAGCACTTTAAACGACTCAAACTGCCATAAAACGTATCTATTGTAGGCTTTCCTTACTTAAAGTAATATTCAGGTAAATATAACTGGGCAACTGTAATAAGCCGTATAGCCGCAGGCCGGAGGGTAGACACTATTTAAAAGAAATCTAAGCTAAAAAAATTATGAATATATTTGACATGAATATGATGTACTGAGCGAAGGTAGGCCGTACTCAAATTAATTGAATAAGAGAAAATGTCATCATTTTTCTCAGGGAAAATATTGATCTAACAATTATTGCAAAAATTATAAACTTACAGATTAGGACTCCTAATTATGGAAAGAATTTAATAATTTGAAGTGAAATATTTGGATATGTGGCTGGAATAAAATAGGTAATTAGGTTTACGTTTCGGCTTTTCTTTATTTAACCAAACTTACATTAAGCCTTCTTCAGAACTATAATATAAAAGTAAAAGTATTGTAACCTTAGTTTATAATTTAAAGCATTTATCTTCTTTTTTTTATATAAATATATAAAAATATTACCTGTATTTTAATTGTTAGACAAGGAAATGGTATTAGAACCATTGTATTTGTAGAGTCAAAATAATTGTTCAATTTAGTTAAATGTCGTTATAAAATTGTAAATAGACAGAGACATTTTTACAGTTAAGACATACGAAGACAAATAATATATGTATAAAATTGAAACGCGTATTGCAAAGCATAGAGCTACAAGGTTAAATTGAAAAAACCAAATAAACAAGCGAAAAACGAAGAAACGGATAAAAATCTATATATATATAATATTTCTATTGTATTTATAGGAAATCTAATGAAGGAAAAACAATGTTTGCAAAACATTAAGAAATGATTAAAATTAAATATCAATTTAAAGAAATATTTATTTCTGAATATATATTATTTTTTAATAGGGCGAAATATATCTAAGATAATTATCAGTTGATTTAGGAAAATTTCATTGGACGAGACAATTGAAAACGTATTGCACGGGACCTGATTGGTCTTTATAAATTAAACATTTTGCAGGTACTTAACGCTTGACTGTTAGTTCTACATTAAGAAATTATATTGAAATTATTTCAGTAGTACAAATTGTTCTAAGACATAACTCTTATTGGCTTTAAATTCTTATTAAATTAATATAACTGTCGTATTTATACAAACGTTTAAAGTTCTCAAGAATCCGGCAAAACAAACACCGACAAATATTATCATTAATCTTCTTTTATATAACCATAACGTGCATCTATAAACAACTATATATCTTCATCAAATTTTGTATTGTTAATGTCAGTAAATTATAAGTATTATTTCAATTAAAATCGACATTTTAAATAAAATTTCACAAAAATAATAGATATTTTATTAGAAGTATAACTTGTTTAATTTGAGACTTCTTGTAAAAAGACGTTAATCACATAATATTTCTATACGTTATTTATTATCGCCTGTTTCAATTAAAACATTGACCCTAATAGCCTAAACACTAATAAAATAATATTAAATTCTTTTTTCTACCACTACCTGACTTTAATCATGCTGTTGAAATTACCTTGACCTGAACATACTTTCAATATGAAGATACTTTTTACAAACAGACTAATGGATTAGCTATGGGCGCCCCTATTTCTAGTGTCATTGCACAACTTGTACTAGAAGATCTAGAGGAAACTGTTATTACCAAACTAAATCATAGCATTAAAATTTACAAAAGATATGTGGACGACTGTTTATTTATCCTACCATTAAATAATATAAATTCAACTTTACAGCTTTTCAATAGTTATAATCACAAAATACAGTTTACTTTGGAAATGGAAGATAATAATTGCCTTAATTTCTTGGATATTACCATAAAAAGACATAACAACTCTTTAGAAACAACCTGGTACAGCAAACCTATCTCTAATGGTAGATATTTAAATTATAATGCATGCGTACCACAAAGCCATAAAAGAAATGTTGTTATCGCTTTGGTTGATCGCGGAATACAACTAAAAAGTCCATATGATAGAAAAACTACACTTAATAATATTAAAACCACTTTAATTAATAATAAATACCCCTTACATTTTATAAATAAAATTATTAAGCAGCGTTTACATAAATTTTACAATTGCTCGAAAAGGGAAAAAGAAGGAAAACATAATTCTACACCTGATAACAAAAACCACTATAAAAATAATGAAAAAGAAAGAGGAACAAGAGCGAGCACGACAAACAGATGAGCTACATCTTCCGAACTCCTAATCCTGGTACCAGTACTGGGGAAGGGAGACGTAGGGAGCTATAGGAAGAAGAAAAGACAGCCCAATCACCCCGAAGCATGTCACTAAAGACGATTCCGGGGCGACATAAAATCTCATAAGGGGCGGTTCACAGGGCCACTTGTCAACCTGAGGGCTGATTACGTCCTAGAAAAAAAAAAACACTATCTTACAATACCATATATTAGCAATCTTTCTGAAAAAATTAAATCTATCCTAAACCACTATCAAATTAAAGTTGCATACAAAAATACATATACTTTAGCATCTTGCTTCACAAAACTAAAACCTAAAACCCCTTTCCATAAAAATTCAAATTTAATCTACTCCATTCCTTGTAAAGATTGTGATAGTGTTTACATCGGACAAACCAAACAATATTTAAAAAATAGAATTTCAGGTCATAAATCTTCAAATAATATAACTGCTCTCAAAAAACATGAAACTCAATTCCATCATCATTTTGATTTTAATGAAACAAAAATTTTAGCTAAAGAAGAAAACTACTATAAACGTAATATTTTAGAAATGATTCATATTAAAAGAAACAAAAATAGTATAAATGACCGTACTGATGTTGCTAATTTATCTAAAATATACTCTCCCTTATTAATGACTTAATGTCCGTGCCCTGTTCATTGTGTCCCCATGCACATAACTATATACTTACACTAGGTATCTTGTCGCCTCCAAAGTAGATACTGAGTGTATCTTGTCACCTCATATACGACGTTCTCTCCTCCGCTTTCGGAGGTGACAACGTTTTGCCTTGTTTTCATCAATTTCAGCCAGTAGATGGGGTCTAGAGTACGTAGGCGAAAGATTTGTTGGAGGTGACAAAGATACCCCCATACTCACAAAAAACTTTTTTAGTTCCGCTGTAGATCACTGGCGCTAGTGTCGCCTGTTGTATATAATGAAGGTAAGTTGTCACCTCCGAGTATATGAATATTGGTATAGTGTCACGTAGGTATCCTTTCCTCCTCCGAGAATTGGCAACACAGCATTGGAGGTAACAACGATTTTACCATATGTTCTGCCTAGATGTGCGGATTACTTCTTTGACGGATCGAAATTTACATTATCGGATACGTCGGATTATTTTCAAATATTTAGTGAATTACAATTAAATTCAATGACTAGTAGAGTTTGTGACTATCGATTTTTTTAATATATCCTGCATTTTTCCTTTGTGAAAAAACGGTAAAAAACACCTGCTACTTGCCTATGATGTGTACAAAATCGAGGAGTAGGTGCGGAAAATGGATCAAAACTAAATTCGATTTCTACTCCATGAATAAACTGAAGTTTATTTTACAGGAAGGCGTTTTCTAAAACAATTGAACACACATTTCAAATTAGCACCAACAAATAATAAATATGTAAAATAATTAAATTTTTGTGTATAACAAGCTATGAAGAAATTGCTGTACGAATACGATCGATTATAATTAATCGGATATCCTCACAAATTCGCTTCTTTGTTTCGAAAATGTCTTCTTGTAAAATAAAAAACGTTTTTCTTGTCATAACATAACTTTTAATACATTTTAGTTCTACTGGGTAATTTTGTACACAGTATCGCCCAATAAGTACCAGATGTCTTTTTGCGAAAAATTTTTCCTGCAAAACATTACTTTAGTTTGATTATGGAATAGCGAATGGAATAGTTTTTTAAGCAGAATTAAAAAAAAGTACGGATTAAAACATTAAAATCTTTTATACTTTTTGTTGGCTAGGCGTTCGTAATAATTGAAAATCATTAGGTATCATCATGATCATCTTTAGTCGTTGACACACATCTAACGATATGTCGTACATAATTAAGAAATATATATATAACTGTTTCAAAAAGTACCTACCAATATTTTTAAGAGTGTAATTTAAGTTTGTTTTCTGACGAAGGCGATATTAAATCACTAAAATATGTTTTGATTGTAAATTTATGTATATTAATAAACGGCCACCTGCAGACCGAGACACAAAATTTACGTTTTATTTTCATTTATTTAAGGGTCCGGGACAAAGTAAATAGGCGCGAAAATAAGTCCATAAGGTGTAATGAGAAAACTTAGATCAAGGATCTTTAAAAAATTACTACGTTTCTTATGAAACAAGGAGCACCAACATGATCACCATTTTTAAAAGTAGTACGTGAATATAAATTTTTAGCAAGAATTAAACACTAACAAATAAAAAATGATTATACAAACACAATGCTGATATTCTTGTCCAAGTTTTTGTTACTTATAAATCTCGTAAGTATATTAAAATTACTACTTTATACAGGGTTGCCCATTTGGCCATTTTAAATAGTACATTTAATATTGATTTTACCAGAAAATGTTAAATACATATTTTATTCGGACGTTTTTCGTAAACAATCTAAAAATATTTTGAGTTACCTGAGGACGTCGGCTTCATCTGTACAAGACCGTAAGTACTTAGTTTTTTTTCAATGGAACATCCTATATTTTTATATTTTTGATATGTACATCGAATTTTAAGTCACCATTGTTAAGACTTTTATTCGCATGTCTACCCGTTTAGGAGAAAAAACCTATTCTTTTTCAATTTCCACCGAAATTACTGTTCATTAAAAAAATTGTATCTATTCAATCCTTAACGGGAGAGTGACCAAATTCGAGATTATCATGAACTAGAATGTGTTTTAAATTTTTGCAGGTTGAGTTTTAACGAAATTTATTGTAGAGGGACTTTATTGACATTTCTTTGACAACAGAAAAATTGGAAAAACTAGGTACCGTCCTGTACAGATGAAACCGGGGTCCTTAGGGAACTCAACATATTTTTAAATTGTAAACGAGAAACGTCCGAATAAAATATGTATTTCACATTTTCGAATAAAATCAATATTAAAGGTACTATTTAAGAAAGAAGGCTAAGTGGGCAACCGTGTATACACACAAGATCCAAGATCATTTGTAATTGACCAAATAGTCTTCAAGTCAATAATACATTTCGAGAATTGTTTCGAAGATCGAAGATGCGTGTATGAAATTGTGGTTTATTCACTATTCGAAACATAGTAGCTATGTGCATTTAGTTCGGTATTAAAGAAGATTTCTAGTTATTTATTTAATCGACGATTTTGATGTGTCTATAATTTATAGGATGTTGAGGAATCTGTACTCTGTATCGAGAAAAGCTGAATGGGATTTTCAGGCAATTCATTTCAACAAACCAATTTCGCGCAACTTGCTGGATACCAGCATTACTGAACATACATTTAATCGGCGACTTAACAAAATAACGAATGATAAAATTAAGAAGATGATATTTATGTAAAAGACTGATTTTTTTTCGTAAAAGTTGTATCGAATTTATCTTTATTAAGCTTCTATTTGTTTTCTTACTAGTTTTGCATTGATCTATAAATCTTGGTAAACTTATACAGGCTAATTTATGAGGTCACCGACAAACTTTGCCATATGAATTCGTTATTTTGTTAAGTCGCCGATTAAATGTATGTTCAGTAATGCTGGTATCCAGCAAGTTGCGCGAAATTGGTTTGTTGAAATGAATTGCCTGAAAATCCCATTCAGCTTTTCTCGAAGTACAGATTCCTCAACATCCTTTTTGCACCATCACTTGCTCGAATTTTGTTATTTACAATTAGTATTTATAACGTATGTCAACTGTTAACGTAACATAATAGTTTATATAAAATATATTTATATTATATGAACGAATGAATATAAATTGGAAAAAAATTAGGTCTCCGATAGCAATTGAACGTATAGGTGTTGAAACAATATAAAATAATTTCATGTTGATTAGAGTCTTTCGTTCTTCTCAGTACAGCTACATATGTATATGTACCTAACATTCCTTAACATAATATTGAATATTTTATCTGTTTCTTATTTTGTAAGTATGACCTTACTAAACATTACATTAATCAGATAGAAGACGAGTTCATTGACGATTAGATTACTATTATTCTTAAATATATTATTTTTCTTTTATTAATTTGATGCAATAACATAAATCTTTAGTTCCTTATTAGTGATACTACGGAGCTACTCTAGTGATAAATGATAGCAATTACGAAAGCAAATCTATTAAGTTATAATCATCTTGCAATTACAAGCTAATAGGTACACATCTTTAAAGTTAAACCAACGGTTAAACATAAACAATATGTACTAATATGCTGTCGAATTTATAATACGTCGGATAGTCTGGATCGTGTAATAAAAACAAATGTTATGTATGGAACGACGATGTAAAATCATGTTTTGAAGGTGAGGAAGAAGTGCTTTTTTCTTGAAAGAAATGAATATCGTGCCATTTGCACTCGTACAATCGTTGTAAACAGCTTCCAACAAAATTAAATTCGCTCTCTAGGCATATCAAACTAAATATACATAGTTCGATACTAATTTCAATTTTAAGGTTATGGTCAGGTAACTTTAGTTTTACAATTTGTCGATAAGGTCACGTAGTATTGAAGCTGATTAAATCTCATTGTTATCGAAGTCATTATACGATATAAAACGTGACAACTTGTAATTGTCGAATATGCCACTTATCGCCAATTAAATTATAGACACATCAAAATCGTCGATTAAATAAATAACTAGAAATCAGGTCCGTGAAGTTAGCCCGTAAAGTGTCAATTTTTTGTTTCGAAAATGTCTTGTTCGTTAGTGCTTCGTTAGTGCTTCTTAGTGCTTCAACTATTTTCGTTAGTGCTTTTTCCGTTCTCTGCATATTAAGGGTTTTGTAATTTCAAGGTCAGCCCCGACAATCTATCAAAATGGACGAAATTTGATACTATGGTTTAGTGCTTCGTTAGTGCTTCAAATAGTTTCGATAGTGCTTGTCTAGTTTTTTAGATATTTTAGATTTTAACTTCAAGGTCAGCCCCTAAACATTTTCCTATTGACTCAAATTTGGTGTCAGTTTTTAGTGCTTCGTTAGTGCTTCTTAGTGCTTCAAATAGTTTCGATAGTGCTTGCCTAGTTTTTTAGATATTTCAGATTTTAACTTCAAGGTCAGCCCCTAAACATTTTCCTATTGACTCAAATTTGGTGTCAGTTTTTAGTGCTTCGTTAGTGCTTCTTAGTGCTTCGTTAGTGCTTCTTAGTGCTTCAAATAGTTTTGATAGTGCTTGCCTAGTTTTTTAGATATTTTAAATTTTAACTTCCAAAATATTTTCCTTTAAAAAGTTGCATTTACGATTGGTTTTTTTTTCGAGATATTTAACTCATATATAAACTTCATTTTCAAGGTCCGCCGTAAATCGTATGTTATTGACTTAAAATTAGAATCGTTTCTTGGCGCATCGTTAGTGCTTTTTAGTGCTTTACATAGTTTTCTTAGTAATCACTATCAACTGTTTCATTTTAAATAAAACACCGTGAATATTAGTGACTTGTTGGATTCTTCTTAAAATGGAAATATTCTTTGTATAACACTACCTAAGTATAATACCTACCTATATCTTACTATTTTCGAGATATTGGCAGGTGAAAAGATGACATTTTCCAATTTTGGAAAGCTAAACGATTTCTCTCATGAAAACAAGTTTCATAATCCTATCTTAGTTCTTAGACCTATCAAGTTACACTAAAGTCCATTTTGGCAGGTACAAGGTGTTTAGACAAAAAGTGACACTTGATAAACTTTAAAGTTATAAAAATTGAGTTAACACCTTGTTTCACCAAGGGCTTCAATTGTAAGATCTCCCTTTTAAGTTAAATAAAACTCAACACTTTTCGACTGATTTACTTGAATAATCTATATATAATGATTACATCTTTTTTTATCTACATACATGTCTTTTCGTCAATTTCAACGACGTCCTTTCTGAAAATAAAACAACTTAAAAAGTCAGGATGCACATACTTTCCGATAAAAATCGGGTTAGCAACATTAGTAAAATTAAAGCATATTCCAATAGGATATTTTGTAGTCACTTTCCTTTTAGTCTTACACAATGCTAACACTAAAAATTCACGACTATTATATTTATATATTGTATTATATAAATCGAGTATAATCCCCAAACATTGTGTTTCTGCTTCTCTCAGAGAATCCCAAATATCTGTATTTATTTTCTAAGTACTATGGCGCCACCTGCCGTTGAACCAATGTTTGCTTCTTTGGCGTCCCTATGTTTTTTTTACATTTCGAAAGAATTTGGGTGCAAATTTGGAAATAAAAAATACTGAATAATCAGGAAATGGCGAAACCATTAACAAAACTATCTAAAGCACTAGAAAGCACCAATGATGCGCTAGGAAACGACCCTAGATTTAAGTCAATCCCATATGATTCGAGGATAGACCTTAAAAATGAATAGTTAAATATCTCGAAAAGGAAAGAATCGTGAATGTAACTTTTTAAAGCACTCAGAAGCACTAACGAAACACTAAAAGCTGACACCAAATTTGAGTCAATAGGAAAATGTTTAGGGGCTGACCTTGAAGTTAAAATCTAAAATATCTGGAAAACTAGGCAAGCACTATCGAAACTATTTGAAGCACTATGAAGCACTAACGAAGCACTAAAAGCTGACACCAAATTTGAGTCAATAGGAAAATGTTTAGGGGCTGACCTTGAAGTTAAAATCTAAAATATCTAAAAAACTAGACAAGCACTATCGAAACTATTTGAAGCACTAAGAAGCACTAACGAAGCACTAAAAACTGACACCAAATTTGAGTCAATAGGAAAATGTTTAGGGGCTGACCTTGAAATTAAAATCTAAAATATCTAAAAAACTAGACAAGCACTATCGAAACTATTTGAAGCACTAAGAAGCACTAACGAAGCACTAAACCATAGTATCAAATTTCGTCCATTTTGATAGATTGTCGGGGCTGACCTTGAAATTACAAAACCCTTAATATGCAGAGAACGGAAAAAGCACTAACGAAAATAGTTGAAGCACTAAGAAGCACTAACGAACAAGACATTTTCGAAACAAAAAATTGACACTTTAGGGGCTAACTTCACGGACCTCTAGAAATCTTCTTTAATACCGAACTAAATGCACATAGCTATGTTTCGAATAGTGAATAAACCACAATTTCATACACGCATCTTCGATCTTCGAAACAATTCTCGAAATGTATTATTGACTTGAAGACTATTTGGTCAATTACAAATGATCTTGGATCTTGTGTGTATACACGGTTGCCCACTTAGCCTTCTTTCTTAAATAGTACCTTTAATATTGATTTTATTCGAAAATGTGAAATACATATTTTATTCGGACGTTTCTCGTTTACAATTTAAAAATATGTTGAGTTCCCTAAGGACCCCGGTTTCATCTGTACAGGACGGTACCTAGTTTTTCCAATTTTTCTGTTGTCAGAGAAATGTCAATAAAGTCCCTCTACAATAAATTTCGTTAAAACTCAACCTGCAAAAATTTAAAACACATTCTAGTTCATGATAATCTCGAATTTGGTCACTCTCCCGTTAAGGATTGAATAGATACAATTTTTTTAATGAACAGTAATTTCGGTGGAAATTGAAAAAGAATAGGTTTTTTCTCCTAAACGGGTAGACATGCGAATAAAAGTCTTAACAATGGTGACTTAAAATTCGATGTACATATCAAAAATATAAAAATATAGGATGTTCCATTGAAAAAAAAACTAAGTACTTACGGTCTTGTACAGATGAAGCCGACGTCCTCAGGTAACTCAAAATATTTTTAGATTGTTTACGAAAAACGTCCGAATAAAATATGTATTTAACATTTTCTGGTAAAATCAATATTAAATGTACTATTTAAAATGGCCAAATGGGCAACCCTGTATAAAGTAGTAATTTTAATATACTTACGAGATTTATAAGTAACAAAAACTTGGACAAGAATATCAGCATTGTATTTGTATAATCATTTTTTATTTGTTAGTGTTTAATTCTTGCTAAAAATTTATATTCACGTACTACTTTTAAAAATGGTGATCATGTTGGTGCTCCTTGTTTCATAATAAACGTAGTAATTTTTTAAAGATCCTTGATCTAAGTTTTCTCGTTACACCTTATGGACTTATTTTCGCGCCTATTTACTTTGCCCCGGACCCTTAAATAAATGAAAATAAAACGTAAATTTTGTGTCTCGGTCTGCAGGTGGCCGTTTATTAATATAAATAAATTTACAATCAAAACATATTTTAGCTTTCGGCGATTTAATATCGCCTTCGTCAGAAAACAAACTTAAATTACACTCTTAAAAATATTGGTAGGTACTTTTTGAAACAGTTATATATATATTTCTTAATTATGTACGACATATCGTTAGATGTGTGTCAACGACTAAAGATGATCATGATGATACCTAATGATTTTCAATTATTACGAACGCCTAGCCAACAAAAAGTATAAAAGATTTTAATGTTTTAATCCGTACTTTTTTTTAATTCTGCTTAACAAACTATTCCATTCGCTATTCCATAATCAAACTAAAGTAATGTTTTGCAGGAGAAATTTTTCGCGAAAAGACATCTGGTACTTATTGGGCGATACTGTGTACAAAATTACCCAGTAGAACTAAAATGTATTAAAAGTTATGTTATGACAAGAAAAACGTTTTTTATTTTACAAGAAGACATTTTCGAAACAAAGAAGCGAATTTGTGAGGATATCCGATTAATTATAATCGATCGTATTCGTACAGCAATTTCTTCATAGCTTGTTATACACAAAAATTTAATTATTTTACATATTTATTATTTGTTGGTGCTAATTTGAAATGTGTGTTCAATTGTTTTAGAAAACGCCTTCCTGTAAAATAAACTTCAGTTTATTCTTGGAGTAGAAATCGAATTTAGTTTTGATCCATTTTCCGCACCTACTCCTCGATTTTGTACACATCATAGGCAAGTAGCAGGTGTTTTTTACCGTTTTTTCACAAAGGAAAAATGCAGGATATATTAAAAAAATCGATAGTCACAAACTCTACTAGTCATTGAATTTAATTGTAATTCACTAAATATTTGAAAATAATCCGACGTATCCGATAATGTAAATTTCGATCCGTCGAAGAAGTAATCCGCACCTCTAGGCAGAACATATGGTAAAATCGTTGTTACCTCCAATGCTGTGTTGCCAATTCTCGGAGGAGGAAAGGATACCTACGTGACACTACACCAATATTCATATACTCGGAGGTGACAACTTACCTTCATTATATACAACAGGCGACACTAGCGCCAGTGATCTACAGCGGAACTAAAAAAGTTTTTTGTGAGTATGGGGGTATCTTTGTCACCTCCAACAAAACTTTCGCCTACATACTCTAGACCCCATCTACTGGCTGAAATTGATGAAAACAAGGCAAAACGTTGTCACCTCCGAAAGCGGAGGAGAGAACGTCGTATATGAGGTGACAAGATACACTCAGTATCTACTTTGGAGGCGACAAGATACCTAGTGTAAGTATATATATATAGACATAATATCAAACAGAGCGAATTTCGTCAATAAATACGAATCATATTATAATCATGTAAGATGTATTACAATCATTATAGGATATATAACTTATTGCGAATCTTTCTACCTGCTTGTTATCGACCGGTAATTACAGTCGCCCAGTGCTACCTCTCAAATATTTCGAGTAGCTGTATACGGCCATAACGCTTGAAGTTTGAGTCGTTTAAAATGCTCGCGATAGTACAGTGGCCGGCAGCCAAAATGTCATGTCCCTTGCAGTACGCTGTACAGTCTGTGTCCATTAGAACTTCGGGTGCAGTCGGTAAAAACAAGGTCATTGCATGTCTTAAACGCAGGTTTGATGTTTAAATAAAACATGTAGAATATATTTAGAGTGATAGTATTATGTGAGAATAAATACACCGCTTCTTATCCAACCAGTACCCTCACGTTAAGCAGACTAGAGTATATTTGTATGATTTTATAAATGCAAGGAATGCAATGTATTAGAAAATACTATAATGAAAATGGTTAGTTGTTTATTCTCCTTTCATTTGCATGGTTGTTAGGGACTTTTTATTAATTGAAATACTTCAAAATTACAGAACTCATCAGAAAATACTTGTGTTTAATATTTTAAATAATCTGTACACTCATTATTTACTATTATATCCGACAGAAAAGCATTCCCAAGATAAATATTACAACTGGCGGGAATAAGTTATATACGTAATATATTAATTGTAGGTATTTACAACTGAAATTTCTATAAATGCTTTTTTCAGCCATTTAGATATTCGCAGATAATTATATATTAATATTAATTAAAGAGCAAATATTTTGAAATTATTGGATAAGAAAGAAATTTTAATTTCTAAATAACATTATAAATACTTAAAATAAATATTTAATATATGTATCTTGACATGTTGCGGTATAATTAATAATACTACCTATATCTGCTACGGTAATTTATTATTACTGAAAGATTGATACAGAATATATTCGAAACATTTTATTCATAAGCTAATGCAATATATTATAATACTTGTCAAATAATACTAGTTAACATAACTAAATAATACATATTCGAAGAAATACAGTCTTTGTATAAGATTATACAAAATATAATAATATTCATATACAAATGTAGAAATTTCAATAAGTCTCAATATCAGTTTTCTACACAATATGTAAATATTTATTTCATTTTCAAAATATTTCTATTAATGCTCATTTGAACTATTTACATGAACTTACCACGTAAAGATTCGTAGATAATTATCTAGTAATCTTTAATGATCAAATATTTCGAAACTATTGGGAAGTAAGAAATTTTAAGTTTTAATTTAACATAGACAAATCGCTTATGGGATAGTATATAGTGGAAGGGTATCGGGTGGGTTTTCGGGGTGAATTTCGAAGGCCGGCTCTGGTGAATTAATTAGAGTTTCACCGCCTCGGTTTACTTCCAATACCTATATCGCGTATTAAAAGAGGTACTTATACCAACAGTACGCAATATTTACCCGAAGGACAAAATGGAACAAATAACAATTGTCCAAGATAATTCACCAATCCATCGACCTAGTGTAGTTGATGAATGCTTTATAGAGACAGAAATGATATAGTTGCATTGGATTGGCCGGCTAGATCACCGGATCTAAACCGAATTGAAAACATGCGGGCGGCGATGGGTAGGATGTGGACAATGAGTGAAGAAGAAAATCGACTGAGAAATTTAGACAGCATTAGTAGACATGCAAATACCGTGTGAGACAATTTTCAGGGACAAGAGTTTTGTGAAAAATTAGTTAATTCGATGCAAAGAAGACTGCAAGACTGTTTAGCCAACAGTGGATACTATACAAAATATTAAAAGTGCGGGGTGTTATTAGAATTCTTTTTATGTTTTTATGTATTGTGTAGAAAACTGACATTGAGATTTTTTTAAGTTTCTACATTTGTATATTAATATTATTATATGTATTTTGTATAATGTTTTACTGTACGAAGACTGTATTTTTTTAATAGGTATATGTATTATTTAGTTATGTTAAGTAGTATTATTTGACAAGTATTATGATAATATGCATCAGCTTATGAATAAAATTTTTCGAATATTCTGTATCAATCTTTCAGTAATAATAAATAACCGTAGCAAATGTATACGATATCGTAAATATTTATTTTATTTATAATTTTTTAGTTTGATTCTTTCTTTGTATTTTTATTTCCTTCCTTTCTCCGTAATGCCAAATATTCTTTAGAAGATGTATGTAGATATAAATGTATAACAGAAATTTTAGTGTACAATCATTCTCACTACGAATTTAACAATTACGCGTAATTAAGAAGCTTTTGAAACATAATAATCGAAATAGTGTATATTATGTTTTCATAATATCAAATAAGTGATTTGTCAATGTTAATAGTATATACGGATATAATAGTAATTAATAAGCACACGGATTATTTAAAAATTTAGACACAAGTATTTTCTGATGAGTTCTATAATTTTAAAGTATTTCAATTAATAAAAAAGTCTCTACAACCATATAAAAGAAAGGAGAATAAACAAGCAAACATTTTCTTTATAGTATTTTCTAATAAATTGCATTCCATGCATTTGTGTACGCTACTCTGTTTAACGTGAGCGTACTGCTTGGATACGAGGCGGGTTTTTTATTCTCACATAATACTATCACTCTATAATTATGTATATTTCACAAGTTTTATTTAAACATCAAAGCTACGTTTAAGACATGCAATGACCTTGCTTTTACCGACTGCACCCGAAGATCTAACGGACATAGACTGTACAGCGTACTGCGATGGACATGACATTTTGGCTGCCGGGCACTGTACATACATACATAGTACCAATGATAGTACTAAGAACAGAAAAACCGTTAGGCAATTCGGGTGTAACTACAATCTTTAATTCCGGGAATCTCCTACTAACTATCTTTGCAGTATGCGTATGCATAGCGCGATTTGTTTAGATTTTATAAGAGCGTTAGCTATGTCAAAAAGAAAGTCGTTGAATGTTGCGGAAAAAGTAGCATTATTAAAAGATATAAGGATAATGGAGTACGAAAAAAGGATATCGCGCAAAAATTTGGAGTCCCACCCAGTACAGTGTCAACAATAACAAAAAATCGGGAATCAGTTTTAAAAAATTATGAAATTGTAGGAACCAATAAAAAAAGGGCAAAAACATGTAAATACGATGATGTGGATGAAGCAGTTCTCAAATGGCTGAAGATGATAAGAGATAAAAACATGCCTATCTCAGGACCACTCATAAAAGAAAAGGCAGTGGAATACGCACAACAGTTAGGACATGAAGAGTTTCAAGCCAGTTTTAAGTGGTTAGACAAATTTAAGAGGCGTCACGGCATTAAAGAAAAGATTATTTCGGGAGAAAGTGGAAGTATTTCTGAAGCAGATTGTAACCAATGGAAAACCACAATTTTTTAATTAATTTTAGAACAGTATGAGCCAGATAATGTGTTTAACATGATGAAACTGGGCTTTTTTTTAATGTCTACAAAACAAAACGCTCACTTTCAAAGATGATAAATGTTTTGGTGGCAAAAACAGCAAAGAACGAATAACTGCTGCCGTTTGCGCAAATATGTCTGGAAAAGAAAAACTCAAAATTTTAGTAATTGGAAAGAGCAAGCAGCCAAGATGTTTCAAATGAGTCAAATCCTTGGAAGTCGACTATCAATACAAAAAGAAAGCATGGATGACGAGTGAGATTTTTAATCAGTGGATAACAAGCTTTGATAAAAAAATGAGTAGACAAAAGAGAAAAGTTGTTCTTTTTATGGACAATTGCCCTGCACATCCTTCTTCTGGAGCAAATAAGTTAACAAATGTGAAGCTAGAATTTTTTTCTCCAAATATACAGCGGCAAAATTCCAACCGATGGACCAAGGCATCATAAAAAAATCTCAAAATGCATTACCGAAAGCAGATTCTACAGAGACTTATTTTCGCACTTGAAAACAATCTTCCTGTTGATAATACGATTAATCTCAGAATATGCATATCAGAATTAGCAAAGGTGTGGCAAAGTGATGTAACAGTGATGTAACGGAAGCAACAATAAAGAACTGTTACATAAAAGCTGGGTTCTCTGAAAAGTCTGTGGTGGAAGAAGTTACCGTATATGGAGGACTACTGGAACCAATACTCAACAGATGACGACATCTTAAATTAATTGAAAGTAAGTGAAAATCAAGAGGAAGACAATGAGGCAGAAGAAATACAAATTCCCAAGCCTTCCAAGATGGAAATGATTGCCGCATTTGAAACAATTCGTCACGGTCTTCGATTTGCAGAAAATGTACCGGATACTATTTTTGAGTTGCTCAATAAGTGTGAACATTTTTATGAGGCATCCGCATCAAACTTTGTTCAGCAGGATTATTTTACATTCGGGCATTAAAATACTGTTGTACCGATTTTGTTTAATAAATGTGTTTTTTCTGTTATGTATCATTTGTTTGCTTGTGTACCTACATGCATATTTATGCCTATACTTATTTTTTAATACACATGTACAGTGACATGCATTAGTACTGACTCAAAGTCTTTATAAATATAATCCTTATGTACGACGATATATAGCCGACTGCCCTCGAGGGGTGAGTCAGTACTAAAGCACATCACTGTACATACATATGTACATATACATATTTATTCATATGTACACTTAGCTTTACTATGAGTTATACATATAAGTACATACAGACATTACAAGAAACTCACGTTTCCATAATCAAACGTAATGCGTGTTTTAGTTTCTATATATCGAATTTTTGAACTAGTTATGAAACCATTAACTTCGATATATGGAGGTACGACTGTATTCTTCTTTTAATTTGCGATAAAAATAAAACAAAAACGCAGGCGTATGCTTCAACATTTTAATATTGCATATACATAAGTAAAGTACAATGCCTATTAAAGGAATGTTCAATGAAAAACAGTTTCATGAATGATATATGACGCAAGTTACTACCACATAAAATCAGTATAAAAGAATATATTCACACAAAATGATGCGTTAATGTCCTTCATAAACTTATAATGCGTTAACATTAAACTTACAACGCGTCTGGCGCCCATAATTTAAATGTACGATCATACGAACTAGTGACAACATACTGATTGTCTACAGAAACATCTATGCACATTACTCTACTATCATGTCCAGATAATGTTTTTAATGGTTGCCATGTACGATTTGTCCACACTTTCGCGGTACCATCGTAAGAACTTGTCACTAGATAATCCCCATTTTCTTTTTGAAACTTGACATCAGATACTAGACTCGTATGAGCAGGAATAGTATATAAAGCAGATCTTTTACGCAGATCCCATATCTTGACCGTATTATCGTCACTAGAAGTTGCTATGTGATAACCGTTTGGCGAAAAATCGATGCCGTAAATAGGTTTTAAGTGTCCTTCCATAAACATTATACATCTTCCAGTTCTTAGATCCCATACTCTACCGAATGCATCTAAACCTCTGCAATATAACTGTATATTACTCATAGTAATTGAATAAGCATTATCTTACCCTGTCGCACAAACCGAACCATCTATCTGGAAACTTATACAATACACAGGCTTTCCATGACCTTCTTGATGCAATACTTCTGCGCATTGTTGTAGATCCCAAAGTCGCCACGAACAATCATGACAACATGTACCAAGGAACCGTCCTGATGGATGAAAGGCTAATCTTGATACCCGATGTGGCATATGACCCTCAATGTCCGCAATTGGTTCTTGACTAAAAATTATGTAGTATTTTATTTAAATCTTAAAACAATACAATATCATGCTAATAAATGCAATTAGAATTAAAATGAACAAAAATAATTCAACAAAGATTTGTGCATCGACCACTTAACACACGCTATACTATAGAGACCTATGTAACCAAAAACAGAAACAGTGGCAGAATTTCTTCTGTGTTTTGGGCTGGATGAGCATTCATGGTCCAGGTACACTATTGGAAGCAGTGTTGCCAGACGAAATTTTATGTTGTCCCTAGATTCGGATCCCAAAAATCCCTAGATTTCCCTAGATTTTGTCGCAACCCTCTTATACTTTGTGGTAAATATTTAGGGTGTGTAAAATTAGAAGAATTTAGTAAACAAAAGATTTATTCTTATAATTGAAAACAATAATAATATATAATGTATTATGTACTAGTCAAAAAATAAACAAAATAATAATAATGATAACGATAACAGTTAAAATAATAGTAATTTCTTATTTAAAATTATATAATATTAAAACTACGCAAAAAAATATATACACAGCTATAGTAATAAACCAAAAAATACTGTTAATAACTTAATTACTGTTTATAAATGTCAGAAGTCATTGTTTTAATTAAGTCGGATATAATATCGAAATCAAAGCAATTTTGATTTTTTAATAATGATTTCGTGTGGAGTATCCCATTTAAAGTTTTAGCAGACAACTTGTTTCTAGTTTTTGTTTTGTTTAAATTGATTTCCGAAAAAATTCTTTCTACTGTCGCACTCGAATGCGGCAAACACATAATACTTAGAACAAAACTAGATAATATGGGAAACATATTTGTTTCGTCAGCGCATTTTATGCGTGATACTTCTGTCCAAAATTCGCTGATATCAAGATCTTTAAAATCCTCCGTTTTAATATTTCGTAATTGACGCCATTCACGATCTAAATCGTTTAATTTAATTGGTGGGACAATGTTTGGGAAGTGTATAGCCAGAGGAGCTATCGAATTATAATTTCTTGGAACAATATGTTCCGTGCTTATGACTTCTAATTCTTTTAAAATCTTTCCAGAAATGCTGTTTACATCAAATATTTTATATATTTGTGCACAACCTTCTATAAAAAAGTCCAGGCAGCGCTGTCGAAAATGTAGCAAGTCTTGATCGCTTAATTGATGATTTTTGCTAGCAATTGAACCTGTTATTTGTGCACCTAAATAAATATCTTCTATTGGTACAAAATTTTTTGGATCTCTATATTGGATTTCACCTATGGGCGTTTTATCTAAGTATTCTTTTTTTATATAACAGTCAAGCAAAGTTCTAAGGATGTTCTAAATTTTTTTGTATAAAGTATGAATTTTTATATTTTCTGCTTGCATTTCTAAGTTCAGATTATTAAAAAACGGTAAAACAAAATTTAGAAAATGATGGTAAAATTTTGTGGTTGGATCTCTCAATGTTGCCAAAATGGGTTCTGTTTTATCAACATTTTGACTCACTTGGTCCGTAAAATATAACAAAAGCGCATCGTATTGTTCCAGAAAACGAGCAACAACTTGATGCAAAGACAACCACCTTGTCTGAGATAGTTGAAGCATTTTATGTGGTTTTACTCTTACAAAATCTTGAAATTCACAAAATTCTGTCTGTCTTTTGAAACTGTATTGGAGGTAGGTATGTACGTTTCTTAATAAATTTTCGACTATCTCGGACAGTTTTGCACACGCATAATTCGCACATAAATTAAATGAATGGCAAGAACATTTTAATATAAATAAATTTGGAATATCGTCTCGTAATCTTGTCGACAGAGAATTATGTATTCCCATCATTACACTAGCTCCATCTGCTGCAAACCCAATTAAATTATTTTTATAATCTACATTATGTTTAAGAAAAAACTCTTTTATTATTAAATAAAGTGCCTCTGCTGTGGCGTTTGGAACCGGTATTAATCCTAAAAACCTGTCTTCCACGTTTACAGAAAGTAGTCTACATACTAATGCGAGACTTTTGATGCCCCTCCCCGGTCAGTAGATTCATCTACTATTAAAGAAAATTTTTTATTTGTTATTAAATTTATAGTTTTCTCAAAACCATGAGAACCAATTACACTGTTCACTATTGCGGTAGATTTTGTTCTGTTATTAGAATATTTGTTGGCAATTTCGGAATCCAAAAAACTAACTCTAATTATTTTAGAAAGATGGTCCATTATGTTAAAAGTATGTAAGTTATGCTCTGCAACAAAGGCTGCAAATCTGATTTCTGCTTTTTTAATATTATTTTCTAACGTTATGTTTTTTTCAACATGGGTAAGGGATGTTATTGTTTGCTGATTAATGAACGACTTAGCCTTATTTTTGTGACCTGCTACCTCAGAATGTTTTGAAAGCTTTGATTTGCCACATACCAAATCCTTTTTACAAACTTTGCAAAAAGCGTATGTTGGACCCTTGTTGCTTTTTTGGAGCCAATTTCTAAATGGATCTTCGCGCTCCCACTTTTCATTGTACTTCTGTGAGTACCTCTTTTTTCTTTTTTTCTTTAAAAAGTCCCCTCTTCAGAAGAAGATACAGATACATAAGGTTCATCAACTTTTGTTGATGTGGAAGGCTGTGAAGCCATTTTAGTGCCTCCAGAATACTATAATGTATCTGTTTTAATGAAAGAAATACATACGTAGATTAGGGATGGACGTTACTAACAATAAGTATTGAAATGATACTTAAATTGTCCGTAAAATAACTAAGTAAAATTGTTGTTTTATACGGTTATTACTTCAAAAACACTTATCATTAATAGTTCCACATATACATAAATTAGAATTATTACGTAAAAAGAGCAATAACAAAAATTACTAATCACTAATCACATCTAATTTTTATCAGTATGAAAAAAGTTTCGTAACGAATCGATGTAAAAATGACGCTAGAAAAGTTTTCACTTCTATTTATTTATAGCCTCGTGTCAGGTATGGTATTCGGGGATTTACTGATTTTGTTCGAAGTGATTATTATTTGGCGCGTCTGTTAACACCGCAACCTAGGGGAAGTTCAATGCATGCGGTTACAAAAACCATAATGAGAATTACACAGAAATGTCTTTTTACCTTTATTAAGTTATCGATCACTAGAGGGCGCGGTGCGCTTATCCTGACATTACTAAACATTTTATTTTGTTTACTTTTTTTAAAATACATCTTTGGAATTGTAAAATATCCCTAGATTTGGAGGAAAAAAAGAGAAGTAATCCCTTTTCCCCTTTAACATTTCAAAATCCCTAGATTAGGGATAAATCCATAGACATGGCAACACTGATTGGAAGTGCAGCAAAAATTGACATCTGCTCAATATGTTGAAATATTAGAAGAGCAAATTTTGCCGCTAGTGTACGCCAATGACGGTAGCCTGGTTTTGGGTCAAGACAATAGCCCCACGCATACTGGGAGAATAGTCCAGGAATGGTTTGCCGAACATCCCGGTGATAGATTGGCCACCGCGATCCCCAGATTTAAATCCTATAGAGAACCTCTGGGCTGCCATTGCTCGTAACTGGGATCGCGATTACCAACCAAATTTTCGGAATAGACACGCACTGAATTTACATATTCACAGCATATGGAATGATTTAACAAATACAGATATATGCAATAAGTTAGTTAATTCAATGGAAAGAAGGCTTTTGGATGTGATTACCGGCGAGGGATACTATACAAAATATTGAACAGTTTCTGATTCTGTTTTATATAGAAATTTAATAAATTATGTTAACTGCAATATTGTTTTATTACTACTCGTAGACATACGCATATATTTTGTTCGTCATACTATTTTAATTAATGTTCTGATAGCGTTACCAAGAATCGATTAATTAATCGGTAAGAATTTATTGGAAAACTTGCATCTTTGTTTCGAATAGCTTAAGCTACCGAAACAGTTACAATTTATACGCGGCATGAGAAGTACTTTTCGTACATTTTTTTTTTGAAAAAAAATTACCATGTAGAGCAAAAGCAAAATTTAATTAATTAAAATGGCGATAGAACCAGTTTGCAGCAGTGTGACCAGTGGAACACGCTATTATTACTATTTTAACCACTTATAAAATGTTTATAACATAACTTTGTCAGTTATGTATGATAGAACGAAAATAATCGAGGATAAGCATATTACTTATTCGTATTTTAAATTTCACAATTATGACACACAAAAGATGATGGTTTATGGTAACCGCTATGAGATTTTAACAAACACTGGAAATGAATTTTAATATCAGGTAGGCCACTATGGCGCAAATGACCATAAATCTTTTATGTTTTTGCTTTCTAATGTGTTTAAATCATGTGTGATATTTTTTTAGGAGATGAAAATACATATGTTATACATCATAACCACTTACTCAAAAGGGCTGGTTACTAAATTATTTCTTATATCTTGTTACATCCTTAAATCGTACAAACTCACACAGCAAGGATAACATTTTGTGTTGCATTTGATTGCGTTCAATTAAAAGTATACCGGCTATGAATACGCGATGAATGCGGTACTTAACTAGCGTCATTTCAATGTATGCGTTGTATCTTGTACGGAGAGTTTCTTAACTGTTTGATATAATTGTCGATGGAAGAATGAGACAGGTATGCGATGAGCAGCACACACAGATTATACATATCCCCGCGCAACTAATTTTCGTCTAGTGTCGATAAGGTCGACGTTAGCTTGCGGTGGTGTCGATTTAGAAGCTGTCCACTGTACGTATGTCATCAACACCCTACTAGCTACCACATCATATTCTAAACATATGCATTATTTTTCAATTAATAATTAATATTAGTAATTAATGAAAACAAAATAGTTGTATGAATGTAACCACAATAATTTTGTAAAAATCAAGTTCACGTCATTATTATCACTGGTAAACACAAGTAATTAAGTCAATTATCATTAACCCGCAACACTATTGTCACAAATAACCACTCTTCTATGTAAATTATAAAATAGTTGATTTGTTCAGTTTGAATACTAGCCAATTAATTAGTTATTTTATATGACGAAGGGTGGGTTTATCAATGTGAGGATAAAAGTGTTAGTTAAGTAACTGACAGATATTGCTAACTAGCAGATAAAATTTAGCAATTATAATGCTTTATCTTGCATATAACTTCTATTTAACACTCAATAAACGTTTCATTGTAATTATCTTAGGAATAAAATTTTATCTTCAAGTTAATTTATTTATTCTCATATTGATAGACCCACCCTAAATGTACGAAAGTAATATTTTATCCAAATACTAGATATAATTTTTTAACTAACCAAGAACACTAGATGTTTAGTGTACGTCCTTGCCAATTTATACCTTAACCATTCTTTTTGGCTAGTTTATGGATTTGCATAATATATAACATATAAATTTGACAAATTCGCAGCTATTTTAGTAGAAAGATGATTTTCTGCTGTAAATATAAAAGTTATGGAGTTTTCTGATCGCTTACCTTTTAAAATCCCATAGTTTTACAGAACCATCAGCGGCACAAGAAGCCATATTACATATAGTTTCTTCCTGAGAAATAGTTGCTTTCGGGTGAAAGACTATTGCTCCAACATGACATGTGTGACCTTTGAGTGTTTGCTTTAATTGGCAATCAGGAACAGTCCAAACTTTACATAATCCACTCCTAAAAATAAAATATCTATACCATATCACTATTTTAGTATGTAATATCTTAAAATATCACTGTTCCACATGGTTGCATGGTTCAATACATAAAACATGCATCCAACTTGAATTCTACTACACGACTGGTAATGATGATGTGTAGTTCTATAATAATGGTTATGTAAATGAATATTTCAAATATTAATTGCGAAACTTATATGTCAATATGAAAGTAAAGGTCCATTTACAACCAATTCAAAATTCGAATTAAGATTGAGACTATGTATCAAATTGCAAAAGTGCATTTACAATCACGTATTGAAGAGTTAGACAAACAGTTTGCGATTTAAGTCACGTATGAAACTATGAATTGTATTTGTATATATTTTCTATTAATCGTAACCTGTTGCGCCAAATTGTTTATTGTACGAGTATTATACACGAAAAATATGGATGGAATAGATGCAAACTATGTATAATGCACTTTTCAACCGCCAATTAATTAAACATTAAAATTACGATGTTAAAATTGTTGCCTATCCAGGCCTTTACATCTGTTCACATATATTAATAGTGGAGTAGAGTCGCCCGGTAACGCAACGGTGTTGCGAGTAGGCCGCGACAGCCATACTCGGTGGTTCGACTCCACTTCCGGTCGACATATTTTTTTAATAAAAATATGTTTAATTAATTGGCGGTTGGAAAAATGCATTATATATACATGTACTTACGCCAAGAAAAATAAATACTTCGGTGTTAAAATTGTTGCCTATGCAGGCCTTTACATCTGTTCACATATATTTGTGAAAAAATTAATAGTAGAATAGAGTCGCCCGGTAACGCAACGGTGTTGCGAGTGGGCCGCGACAGCCATACTCGGTGGTTCGACTCCACTTCCGGTCGACATATTTTTTAAAAATAAAAACATGTTTAATTAATTGACGGTTGGGAAAATGCATTATACATATATACGTGTACTTACGCCAAGAAAAATAAATACTTCAGTGTTAAAATTGTTGCCTATCCAGGCCTTTACATCTGTTCATATATTTGTGAAAAATTAATAGTGTAGTAGAGTCGCCAATAGCGCAACGGTGTTGCGAGTGGGCCACGACAGCCATATTCAGTGGTTCGACTCCACCTCCGGTCAGCATAATTTTCAAAAATAAAAATATGTTTAATTAATTGGCGGTTGGAAAAATGCATTATATTGTAATGTGAAATTTGATTTGTAATAAAATTAAGAAAATTTGAGTTTACCTCGTTAAATTAAAATTTGGGATTTAAATTTTCAAAAAATTAATCTCAGGGGTTCGGAAAAATTAACTTAACTCTACAGCAGGTGTAGAGAGCAGAATACGAGAGCTTATCGTACGCTAAAAAAAATCCCAAGTGAAAAACAATTCTAAGTTACATAGAAGAAATTTTTTGAAGTCAGAAATCAGAAAGATGTTTTTCAAAAAAATATATATAATTTTATTTTCTTCAATAAATCTATAAAAATTTGTTTATACAAAATTTGAATCAAACAACTAAATTATTACCCATTAAAACCCTTTTTGGTAGTTTTTGAAATTTTTCCATCTTTTAGTTGGGACTTTTTGTATGTTTTTAATTTATAGGTATTTACTTTAAAAAATTAATTTATAAATTTTTCAAATATTATTTTTGGGCTTAGAATATTACTCTAAATTTTAATTTAATTTTCATTAAAAAAAATTTTTTTTAACTTTTTACAACTTTTCAAACTTAAAATTACTTAAAATTAATTTATCTTAGTTTACGTGTTAATGTGTGTGTGTGTGTGAAACTGGCTGGTTTTTCTTCATGTGTGTGTGGAATTTAATGGTGTGATTTTGTTATAATATTTATGTGTATTTGGGTACAAAATAAATTATATTAAATTAATTAATTACCTTAAAACATATGATTGAAATTATCGTGGTGCATTTAACATCTTTCTGTACTTGTCGTTGGCTGGACTTATAATAAGACCTCTGCTGACCAACATGCCCCCTTCTACGTCAGATGGCTACTGAGCGAAACCATGACATCAACTCGCACGTAGGTATGCGAAGAAAATACCGATAGTGCCAACTTGAAGAGTTGCGTATCCTCTATCATCGGATAGTGTTGAATTAAATTTAGCTGAATGAATTTTGAACAAATACATGTTGATGTTACTTATTTTTATAAAATTGAATTAAAAGAAATACACAGATCAGATAGTTGGTTATAGTTTCATGAATATAAAATTAATTTAGTGCTTTTTTATTTTCTAGATTTCCTACAGCTGGATGATCATCTGTCAAGTGACAAATGGAGTTGTCAACATTGAATAAAATGTAAAATAACATTACAATATATACACTTACGCCAAGAAAAATAAATACTTCGGTGTTAAAAGATGTAAACTATTGATTAACTATTGAATTTATAGAACATAAATATCAGTTTAAGAGAATCAGCCAATCACAGCAGCGGTTATGTGATTTCCAATTCGATACTTGAACAGGCAAGCAACGAAGCGTGAGTTCGCATGAATTTCACTTCGGATTTCATGCCGAAGTGTACTCTGAAGTTCTTGTAAATGCGTCCATTTGAAATGTATTACTTTAACTGTGAATTATCGAATTTTAAAGTTGTTGCAAATGTATCTTAAGACTCAAAGATAAACCGTTACCAAGAAGCGGTAGCAATAAGTTGGGAGTTTGGACTAAATTGGCAATAGGATATTGGCCTCGTATCTCCTATCTGACTACTATAAATTGATAACATCTGCAGCCGTTTTTGTATTTCTTGCATTTTCGCAGTTTTTGTTGCGCTTGGTAAACTAACAGCATTCCTTGCCTCTTCTAATCTTGCTTTTGCTCTTGGTAAAGAATATTCCGCTATCCAGGTTCTTGCGACTTTTAATGATTCAGGGCCCTCATGATACCATGTGGATTCCTGATCTTTTTCTAACTGCTTCTTTTCTTCTTCAACTTCTTTTCGTATTATGGCATCTTCTCCTATGCTGTAACAAAATTAGTATAAAAAAATTGCTTTGTGCTACGTGATGTATTACTACTACAATTACTTCTTCCTGCTCTACTAGCCTTGACGTTCGAAAATGTATAAAAAATGTTCATAAAATCATTATGGAATGTTGTGGATCAATCGTCAAGGTTGTGCTGATGCTTAAGCAAGCTATTTTGACATACATACATGTCATTATATTATACATATCTCAAAACGCGCACTTAAGCATCGCTGCAATCTTAAGCATGCCTAAAGCCTCATTTATACATGCTAGTCAACTCGGCCGAGTGATATAGACTAGCAAGCCATTAGCACTCAAATAATACGTGTAAACATTACACGTAGGTATTATTTGAGTGCTAGTGGCATGTTAGTCAATCACCTCGGCCGAGTTGACTAGCACGTATAAATGAAGCTTAAATCTGGGCGTATAGTTTATTTTAGCTTTCTGAATTCTTATTACGAAATTTTATTTAGAAACATCAAAAATCGAATAATACTTTCGGAATATTTTTTTCAATTTTTTGCGCAGTAACGCAGTTCTTTTCTAATAACCTAATACAGGATAACTCAAAAGTAATTTAACACGCGCTATCAGTCAATATCTTGTTGCTCATGTTCTGCTTTTTGTTTATTTACATTTCATGTCTGTTATGGTTATGTAATTCCTACTATCCCCCATTTATTTTTTACAAGATCAAATGAATTGTCAAGTTTGAAAATTTGTATCAAACTATAAAGAAATATTCAAAACCACATGCACCGTCAAATATAGGAGAACATAAGAAATGCTTATTTTACAAATATAGTACTGGTTATTTTATTTTTCATTATTTGAACGTTAGTTCGAATCATATTCTCTTTGATTAAAATAATTGGAATGCCCATCATATATTGCATTAGAATAAAACTTTTCTCCTATATTTATTTGTTAAGCAAACTGTAAACACAGCTTGAACATGTTAATACATATATAGCTATGAGGAAGAATAAAAGGGCAAGCATAGTTGCAATTAAGATTACGCTTTGGCAGAAAAGTAAGATCAGTGTAGTTGAACTATTTGTTGAAGTGTTTTTACTTTTAAACTTGCTTCATATATTTTTTAAGCAATTTCACAATAAAATTTGTTTTAATATTACCATTTATTAAAGTTTTATAAAGAAAAAGATATTAAAATTATAACTGTAATAGTTCGAACTGCAAAATTTCCAATTTAATGTCATGCTAAGAAAATCCTATTTTAATTTGAATTATAGTTCCGCACATTGAATGTAACACTATTTGCACTAAGGTGCAAATTATGTGTATTTTTTTAAAATTATCTAATAAAATTTATGGACGAAGGCGTACAAAGCATATCACATTTTTTAATGTGAAGCACACTGTTATGCATGCTAAAGTAATAGTTTTACCTCTGGAAGTTTTGGAAGACATATATACAGGGTGACATAGAAAAAACTACAATGCATAGCAACATGTGATCGAGGACAAAGAAAGAACAAAAAAAGTTCCTATACTCACATATCTGACTGCTTTTTGTTGTCAAGTTACAAACCGTTTTTTATATTGTTCTTGTTTTTTACTTTGCCTAGACGATTGACAGGCGAACTTTTTTGGAAAATGAACTGAATACTTTATTAGATGTTCCATTGAATATTATAAGAACGTACTACATGCATGACGGAGCGCCAGATCATTATTCTAGAAGAATAAGAGAATTTCTGCAACGAAAAATTGGAAATAGGTGGATTGGTCGTGGGGGCCAGCTCGTAGTCCCGACCTTAATCCCCTCGATTTTTCATTTCAGGGATTTATGAAATGTGAAGTGTATTCCAAAGAAATAAATTGTGAAGATCAATAATTATGGAACAGAAGTGTGGAGTCTGATGATAGATTTCGTAATAGTGCTAACATGTTTCAAAGATGCAGTCAGTCATTAACAAGAACATTGGACATGTGTATTCAGGAACAAGGTCACCAATTTGAACACCTTATGTAGAACTAATATGTATCTTATATTTTTTAATGTTGTTTTGTTTAATAAAAGCCTTTTAACTTCAACAGCTTCTAACTTGAAAACAAAAAGCAATCGGACATGTGTGTATAGGAACTTTTTTTGTTATTTCTTGGTGCTCTATCACATGTTGCTATGCACTGTAGTTTTTTCTATGTCACCCTATATAAATAACTTTCAGTAAACTGACTTTATGATGTTACTTTGTAGTCAATTTTAAATATGCATACTAATACGGAATAAACTTCCTTTGAATATGAATTATGCATAATATATTACCAAGATAAAATATCCCTTAATCGGTTTCTTCTTTCTGCAGGTCCTTCTCCAAACAAGCAAATTGGTTCTCCTAATTGTCGTAAATTTCTTTTCACTTCAGCATCATCGGTTGATACATTAATTGACCTAGCCTTTTTCCTACGTTCAAATTCTTCCAATAGTGCTTGTTTATCCTTTGACATAGCATCTTCAAGTTCCATATATTCTACAAAAAATATTGGAATATCATCTTAATTTATGATACTCGTAATTTTTATTACCATTAGATATATGTATCTGCGTATTTTGTGGAGGATTAATATCAGTCTCATTATTTTCACTTGCAGACTCTTGGGCAGCAGCAATACGGGCCTTTTCTGTTTCTTCCAACGATCCATAATGTATATTTCGTGGCTTTTTAACATATTGTACTTCATCTTCGTCTGACATCTTTTTATATAAGTAATTAAACACTTTACTCAAATTAATTCAAAAACAACATAACCAAACTTAACCTAAAACTTTATCAGAAAACGGTTTGTTTCCATAAATATGACGTTTAAAATTTTAAGATGCTTTACCACTATTTTCACTTTAAAGTCACTACAAACTGCTACTTTTTAGATTTTGTTTTGGTATCCGGCCTTATACATAGTTTTGTCTACACGTGCGTTAAATGCATCTCTCTATTCAATGTTTTTCAAAATCGGTAGATTCTTAGAAACAACACATTTAATTATATAGACCTTGTATGATTATAACTGAATTACGATTTGAAAATTATAGCAAATTATTCACGTAGAGTATTAAGTAGTGTATAGATATGCATTGCAGAGTTTCGGTGTTTATTGTATTAAATGTTAGAAGTATTTACAATTGAACAAGAGCGATCATTGAACTTGCCGACGAGTTCATACATTTTCTCTTTCTTTTCCCAGGCTTTGAAAAGACTGAAGTTTATAAAAATAAATATGAAAGGCCTAATTAATGTACAGTCAGTATAAATTTTGACCCCCTTTTGGCTTTGAGTTTCTTTATAGTGATGCCGTTAACTTAGCCTTAAAAAAGTGTTTGTTTCATTGGTTTGAATTGAACTGTGTTCGCACGAAGTATACGTATAGGAATTTAGAAAAATCTAGATTTCTGAAGACTTTTATACGACAATTTTTTTAAGACGTACGGGTATTGATTTGCCTCAAAGGCTTGGCCCGGCAAATATTACGGACTATACATGGTTTATAGGGGTCTTACGTGGTTTCTATTGGCTCACTGACTCATAAAAAAACTAAGGGGACACATTTTTTGTTGGAATTTTCCAAATGACTGAACATCTACATACGCGTCTCCAAAAATTTGAGAAATTTAAAAAGTGAAACTAGAACGTTTTGTGTAGTGCATTTAAAAATATATTTGAATAGATGTGAGTTGTGTCATGATATGTAGCTTTTTGTGATTATCAGTGCAAAACATGGAATTGGAAAAGAATTGAAAAGAATGGTATTGATTATTTTTAATGTTTTCGACTTGTTATTAAAAAAAAAGGTGACTCATAAGATTTATCAAGAATTTTTCGTGTCTCTTAAACTGGGAACATATAACAGTATTAAGCAACTGGTAACTGTACTTTTTACACTGAAAAACTAAATAACAAAGCTAACCAAACAAAACTGACTAAAAATGTTACCTCAACAATACTGTTTACGATGGAGATATCACCATTCCAATTTACAAACAATGTTTTCACAATTATTGGAAAGAGAAGCATACTGCGATGTACTTCTGGCCTGTGAAGGAAAGACCATTAAAGCCCATAAAATAGTTTTGTCAGCATGTAGTACTTATTTTGATACAATACTTTCGCAGTATGAAGAAAAAGATCCTATTCTTATAATGAAAGATGTAAAATATGTGGATATAAAGTGTCTTGTGGAATTTATGTACAAAGGAGAAATAAATGTAGATCATGTAAGTAATATCTTTTTTAAATAGATATGAGTAGTAACAATAATAAACGTAAACCATGTAACACATGATTTTTGATTATAAAACCTACCTGGCATTTTATTTGGTAAATTTTATTTGAGATTCATTTATTTTAGTGTCACTTAGCCACATTATTGAAGACTGCAGAAGAACTACGTATTAAAGGATTAGCGGAAGTGTCATGGAGAGATGAAGAATGTAATAGCGAGGCAAACACGAATGGCATACAATCATCTGTTTTACCACAAGTTTCTACAGTCATGGACAGTCCGAAATCCACAGATCAATCCAATAAACGTAAACGAGGAAGGCCGCCTATAGACGACTATGATCAACCTTCACAGACAACACAATCTCCTCTAACCCCTAAAATAGTAAGCGTAACTGGTAATGCCGAAGATAACTACTCAAATGACGCAATGTCTAATAGTGATCAAGATTTGTCTATATGGGAAGAAGACAATGTGACTAATGATATTGACGATGCAAATGAATCAGATGAGCCCCCAGTGAAAGTGAAAACTGAAGTAGTAAGTTTTCCAAATTTTTCTTGATAATAGATAATAAGTAATAATAAGATTTCATACTAGCATATAACTCAAAATCAAAAACAGTTCCTGAAGTATACAGGGTCATTCACGGAACTGGTTCATTAGAACTTTTTGATGTTCTCGAAATTCACATTTCTGCAAATTTGTAATTATAACTGATATCATCTGGACTCATCAGCAAAATTATTTGCGCCATTGTACATTGTACCACTTCCGGTTTACCGGAAGTTGACGTCAACTTTCTTAATTTAAATAGCATGGTATGAGTTTCTTGTATCGGGTACACAATTCTGCATCAAAACTTACTAAGACACCGTATGTCAAAAATCAGCCGTTTTTGAGTTATTCAATTTTTTTCAAATAGACAGCTAATTATAACGTTATGTTCAAAAATATGTATTTCTGAAGGTATTGCTGCTAAGGATCTCATATTTGGCATGTTATTAGCCGGAATAGCATACATCAAATTTACGTCCTAAAATTTATCATAATTTATACAAGGTCGTCCAAAACTAACGTTCATTTCAACCAACTTTACGTCGATAAAAATAACTTTTTTTTAATGGAACACCCTATTCAAAGTGTATTCAAAAATGCAATAATATACAGGGTGTTCCATTTAAAAAAAGTGACTTTCATCGATGTGAACTTGATTGAAATGAACGTTAATTTTGGATGACTCTGTATAAATTACGATAAATTTTAGGATGTAAATTTGATGTATGCTGTTTCGGCTAATAGCATGCCTAATATGAGGTCTTTAGCTGCAATGCCTTCAGAAATACAGAGTTTTGAACATAACGTTGGAATTGGTCCTATATTTGAAAAAAATTGAATAACTCAAAATCGGCTGATTTTTGACATAGGGTGGCTTAGTAAGTTTTGATGCAAAATGTATGCCCGATACAAAAAACGGCTGATTTTTGACATAGGGTGCCTTAGTAAGTTTTGATGCAAAATGTATGCTCGATACAAAAAACTCATAAAAAATATACCATGCTATTTAAATTAAGAAAGTTAATGTCAACTTCCGGTAAACCAGAAGTGGTACGATGGCGCAAGTAATTTTGCTGATGAGTCCAGATCATATCAGTTATAACTACAAGTTTTCAGAACTGTTGAAATTCAAGAACATCAAAAAGTTCTAACGAACCAGTTCCGTGAATGAACCTGTATATGACCTTCACTTTATTAAAATTACATTTTTGTTCACAGTTGATTGCACAAAAAATAGCCAAAAGAACTTAAATTACAATAAATCTTAGTAAAAATAAATTAGTTTGCAAGTGTTAAGCGACTTAATAGATACTTTCTGTAACATCAGTTTTACTAATCAAAATACTGGTATTGAAAAACGGATATATTGTTTCGTTGAGTTCATTGAATACGTTAGTATTTACAAAAATTACTGAAATAACACAGGCAATGTAAAGTAATGAATGCATAAAAAATGAGCATAAATGGAAATTAAAAGTCTAAATTAATAAAACGGAAAATAAAATGAAATATAAAAAAGAAAACAAAAAATATTTCTGGAGATATAATCCCACATTACGGCTTATATTATTTGAAAGCCGGCGAATTTTGTCATCATGAGACGTTTTCGAAAATTGGACCGGTAGAAATTTACCGGTCCTCAGCTGATTTTATGTTAGAATTATTCTTTCAACCGTAGTAAATTAGTTTAGAAAACGTTTATTCTCAATTTCATCTCAACATTACCAACTTGGAAAGAGGTTCAAAGTAAGTTAATGTACCACGATTAAGCGAATAAATTCGCCATAAAATCGGCTGATTACCGGTAAATATTTACCGGTACAATTTTCGAAAACGTCTATGGATGTTCCAGTCTGATCTGCGAGTAATATAGAACGTACTAGACACGAAGCATTTATGTAAAATGTCTCTATAACGTCAAATTACAAATCCTAACTGTGTGTTGGGACAAGCACGATATCTGAAAAAAATACTGGGTTAATGAAAAGGTTTAAAACATTTTTTGTTTTAAAAATATATATTGGATCTCCCTTAAATGCCTATAAAGCTCCAGGTACCTCTCTTCTGTAAGAAATACAATCCTGAAGAACACTAACAGGAACTTCCTATAACGCTTAGTTTCCTCACATGAGGCAGTTAAAGAATATTATACTTGGTGATGTCTTTGCATTTATGGAAAATTTAACAGGTATGCCGACATACTTGTAACAAAATCTCAAAAAAAAAAAACATTTTAATGTTGCTCAAGTAATATTCTCAACTAAGCAAATAATGAACTGAGTGAGTAGTGTAAAAAACCAAAATCTGTATTTGTTTGCACAACGCTATTTTATTTTTATAAATTTACAATAACTATTCAAAATTTCTACTACCAACTTCGAAGCATTTCATTGGACTTGAAATAATGGCTGGTTGTACACGCCGCAGCATATTTTCGTTTACGGTTTCTGTCGCCTCATGTATACGTCAAATACCACAAAAAAAAAACAGCAAAATGAAAGAGCAGAGAGAACCCTAAATAAACACACAACAAAACAGGATCTGAAGGCTCACGACAGGCAATGTAGATTTTTATCAGAATGCCATTGTACGTATGCATGCATTGTTGCCACGTGTAGCTTTTCCTGTGCAAAAAGTAATTAAATGTGACGCAATTACTTTTTATATGTAACTGGCACAGCTCTGCTTTCAACTATCAAAACTGTCGGCAACAGAATTTTGAGACCATTACAAGTTATCATAATTAATAAGGAGTTACATCTCAATTAGCATTAATTCAAGAGAGCATAGTGTCTACAACAGATTTATAAAATTCTGCTGTAAAACTGTCCCTATTTTGGAGTGGTTTATTGAGGATTATATCATAGTTGTCGCTTCATCTGATACCATAAAGTTTCAATTACATATAAATCTAGATTACTAGATGAATGAGATAGCGTTCTCGTATCATTCCTTTTATACAATTTCTGTTTGTTAATTTAGCAATATGGCTGGACGCACCGTTCTGTTTAAATAAATAGTATGCTTGCGAGTACAATTTTATAGAATTTGCTAACAATGAATCTTCAAGAAGTTGTATATATTTTAATAATCTATATCTCCTATGCATGGACAGACCATAATACATTGTGGAAACGTAACGGTTCTGTTAAGACAGTCTTTATGAAATGATTTTATTTTATCAGGTATTATTTTTTTGCTATGGTCGCCGACACATACACCAAATATTGATATAATTGCTAAATATGACTTGATTCCAGTCAATCTCTATGCACGTTAATTTATATTGTACCCAATTGAGTATGTTTTGTTCTCGCCCACCACAGATAAAAAAATCTACACATTCTCTAGGAATGTTGTGTGTGCTTGTCCTGCCGCAAATGTTGACTAAGCACCTTGAATATCGCTCTAAAACTGTTTTTGGTTGCCAGTACTCTTCCCACGTACATCAATATTTGCGGATTCACCATATTTCTTTAGTGGATATTAAACACAGTATTTTTCCAGTAATTGTTTACGTCCATTTTAGCACCACAATTTATAGAAGTTTGTTCAAAATAAGTTAAAATGCTCACTTTGCTTTCTTAGTCAAAACGTTCTTTTCTCTACTTCTCTTAAATACTTGTTTTGTTATTTTGCAATCTTCTGTATACACCCAAAAATATTAGTTGTTTGGTACTGAACGTTCAGGAAATTTATTTTGATAATACTGTAATGCTTCTACCAACTTTTTACAAATTAGATACACTTCCAGCATTTCACATTTTTCGAAAATAATGAAAATAGCATTTTCAAAGTAATAATTTACTAATGTGAAGTAGATAATAATAAAAAAAAACTATTAATTTAACAACTAAAAGGAAAATCTGTATGTGAAATGCACTCCCTAACATTTTTGCTTTTATTTTCTTGTTTGTAAGTTTATATTAATAATGTTATAATAATATTTGATTTATAATATTTTCTTCAAGAATATCGAAAAATATACAGGTATGTCATTTAAAAAAGATATGCTTTTGTGAATATATTGACAATGGAGTTTTTAATTGTTTTTCTTTTTTTCGTATCAATTAGAATTAAAAATATCACGATCTTGCTTGGACACCGTGTATGTATACCTATACCTAATATTGAAGCTAAGTGAGTTACAAACGACTTAATTATGTTTCGCAACTAAAATAGGCTGATACATTAATTTACTTACCTTGTTTATTAAACATATGCCCACATATTAAACATATTGACGGACAGTAGGAACAAATGAAGTTTGAAAATTAATTTGTAATTTTTTGAATATTAGAAGTATAGTTAATTTTAATTAAGTTTAATTAGGTTGCGGCTATAACCGCCATGGCGTCAGCGAACTCTAGACACTAAGTAATGGGACGATGGCGGCTATAACAGCAATAATTTGAAAACGTAAATGACAGGTTTAATGACTCAAATAAGCAATTTTCTGTGTGCAACAAAGTATTTTTGGGAGTTTTACATGAAATGTTAGTTCATAATCAAACAAAAATAAATAAATGGCAAAAAAATTATTATAATTTTATAATTATTACATATTATTTTCGGTATGCCACGTTTCAAAGCATAGTGCAGGACACAATGCAGGTTTTGACATGCAATTCTTCTCTGTTTATAACATTGTTTACAACGCAGAAAATATGTTTTTCGCTGATAATTTTCAGGAGCAGAAATTTTCTCAGGAAAATGCTGTGTTCCATTGTAGTTGATTTCATTGGTTTGGATTCGTGCACACTTAAATTGAACCAAAGACCTTCCATCCTGTTTATAATGTAAACCAGTTAGAGATGGTATGATTGCTTCCCTGTATTCTATAAACTTCATTTGAGAACCTAAATATCGCTAATGTATCAAAAAATGCAAATTTTTTTGTATTCTATTTAAAGTGTAAAATCAATAATAAACAAATACTTACCAGTATTAAGAATAAATATCGTTAGATGTATCAATAACAACTATAAATTCAAGAGAAAACACAATCGCACTACTCCCTTCACAATCACGTGCATACTGAAGCTGCAATAAAGAATTGTTTCCAAAACATCAAAATTCGTTTCCCGTTAACGTTAACCAACACCCACAGCTGTTCAATCAAATCACTAGTCTTCAGAATTTTGTAAGGTAAATCATGCTTAAGATACATAGCGACCCCGCCCTGCTCTATCCCGACGAACCAATCCGTAATTTTCTATATTCAAACTCGTGTTATCAGTGTTTATATTCAACCAAGTTTCACTCACACAAAAAATTGAGAAATCATATTGCAGTAAAATATTTCTAAACTCACCAAACGAGGGCAGCAGCGAGCGGACATTCACGTGTGCCACACCGAATCCATTAAGCGGCACAGCCATGCAGTCTCAAAAACAACGCCGAATGTGTACCTATGTAATACTCTTAAAATTAAGTAAAGTAACAAGTGATAAGTAATTAGTACTGTATAGTCACGTATATCTACAAAAAAAAATCATAAAATATGTGAAGCCGGCGCAACAATAAGTTTTTATATATTCTATTAGTAAATATGCTAAAAAATAAGAAAGAGACTATGTAAGTGTGCTCCTCTGAGCAAATAGTAAAACTACAAAAATAAAACAAATGCGAAAACAAAAGTAAGACAATGCAATATAAGAAAAACCATAATTTAATTAAGTTTCACAAGTTGTTGCATATCTCTCACTTTGAGTATCCCGGATCCTGTCTTAACGTTAACATTGCCATTGAAGATCCAGCAATTCTTCCTACCGAACTTTTCACGGGCAGCACTGTATACATCATATCGATATTTAGTTAGATCTTCCATAATAAAAAGGCTAGTGCCTTTTAAATGTTTCTTGGGCTTTAATACATCATCCCTGTGGCAGTAGCGGGTAAATTTGACAATAATTTGCCTAGGGTTCTTTGAAGAATTTATTTTGCCCAGTCTGTGACAGCGATCAATGAATTCTGGCTTAACTTCGACGTTTAATTTTTTCTTACAAATATCAATCACCGTGGCTTGTACATCCTCATCAATTTTTTCATTAACGCCACTAATTCTCAGGTTATTACGCCTGCTATATTGTTCTAACTGGTCCATTTTATGAACGAATACGGAGTTTTGTTCTCGGAGTTTTTCATCCTGTTTATCGACGAGCGTTTTTATATCACTTATGAGTTTTTCTTTTATGTGCAGTGAAATGTTGTCGGTTACACGTTGTATAAATATACTATCACTAAATTCTTGCATGCATTCTTTAACAACCGATTTGATTTCCGAAATTAATTCTCTAGTCAACGGCATTATGATACTATGTATATCTAAACGGCGAAGTTTACTTCTTTTCGTGCCGAGAATACCTTTAAAAAAGCAGATTTTGCACAGAGCAAACACGCACGTTACACTCCGCTTGCCGGCTACATGCGAATACATATAGGTACTCAACAACATTACGTTTAGTACATTTTATTTACATAGATATGTATACATGCCAATAAAACAAAAATATTAACAACAACCAATAACTTAATGAAATTCAGTACAAAATTTGCAATTAAAAAAGAACAATGAATGAAACGTTTATATCTTTTTTGAAAAATAATCTGATATATTTTGTGTATTGTCCTTTAGATCAACAACAATTGTCAACATTGTCTCATTTGCTTTGATTTCAAACACCTTGTTATTCTCGCCGACGCGGCAGCTGTTTTCAGTATTTTGTTTATTCCGAGAAGCGATATCTTTTCGTGTTAAGCAATTTTTGTTCGTGTTAAGAGAAAAAATGTATGCAAATACATAGTACTTTTTCGAGACCGCTTTATTATTTCGTGTTAACCGATATTTCTTCTTAAGCAGGTTTGTGTTAAACGGATTTCACTGTATAAAGTCTATGAAGACGAGTAGCAGAACTGGCAGTTGTCAAAATGCATAAGTGTATATGAACAAGCTAAGTACCCTTGCTCCTTCAAATTGACGTATATGCCCGTTTTAATTACGAACGATAATTAAATTGTTTATACCTACTTCATTTACCTTAAAGGTGTAGAAACATGTAATACTTATGTAGTAGTTAGAAAGGCATCTTTTGTATAGTAAAATTATATTTAAAAAGTATAATGATGTACAAAAGAGACCGAATTTATTTGTAAACGACGTTAAATTTTGAAATACTTTGTATAATGTCAGCAAGCAGAACTGCAAACCCTATGACATCAACTTTGTACTGGTAAATACTTATTTACATTTCCGAGGTTATTCAAAACTTGTGAAACTAATACTTGTTATAGTCCATTTTTTCCCCTTCAGGTTGAAGACTGACATTTTCTAATTGATATAAGGTTTAGCACTATTTTATACATCGATGCAATGAACCTGGTGTGCGCATAAATAACATACAAATAACAATTGCTTGTTCAACTTATAACCACTAGGCCACTCCGTATTTTTTTATTACCTATTGCTCGGATTAAAAAATTCTCGTAATCGCATCATAACATGGCTTAATGTTACTGGTTTTGGAAATTCAAACCTTATACACACTTACAGTGGTGGTAATTAAGAACGCTAGATTTTTGGGATATTTTTCATTTTTACTGGTGATACATTAAGTAATTAAGCGGTATATATTTTATTGATGTAGAAATATATTCGTAAACAAAATAAAATATTTAATGTATTCCATAGATAACATTTTATATAGAAACAGAACAATTCATGCTGGACATTTATTAAGAACAAGGGCTAGTGTATTTACAAACTACATCGTATACTCTAAAAACAGTCACTGTTACACCTAATTGTTAATATTTTGTGGGAAACCCTTTATTTTGTAAAACTTCGCCACATATCCAACCCATAAATTCAACGAGACGGGTACAACGTTCTTGAGGAATACTCTGCCAACCACTTGCTCAAACAGACCATCTAAATTTTTTATATCTTTTTGTCGCACAATCCTTTTGAGATCGTCCCATAAGTTTTCGATAGAGTTCAGATCCGGACTGCACGAGGGCCAGGTCAGAACGGTGACTGCATTCTAATGTAGCCAATTTTTTACTATACACGCGGTGTGCTTCGGATCATTGTCGTGTTGGAATTTCCAAAAAACCGGCAAGTTCTCCTCCGCATAAGGGAGTATCACGGTTTCTACAATGTTCATGTACATGTACTGGTTCATATCGCCAAACCATTATGGAACCACCTTCATGCTTCAGGATTATTTCAGTATACTTCGGATCGAATTCTTTGCATGGTGGACGACGTACGTATTGCCTGCCATCAGTTCCTAATAGATTGGTTAGTAGTTGATTCTCTATGAATTGTTGCAAATTGTATTCGTACCTTTCGATTACGCTTGTTAACCCAAGGTTATTTGCGCGCCACTCTTCCGAACAATTGCGCGTCACATAAACGATGTGTAATAGTTCTTGCTGACATCCCAGAACGAGCTTCTCCAAATACGTATCTCTTGCCTTATTGCGTTAGATCCCAGTCGAGGATTTTTCTTTGCTAAACGTACAATTCTTGTGTCAGTCTTAGCAGTGGGTTTTCTGGGTTTCTGTTTTCTTTTTATATTTTGTGTAGTATTATATAACTAGTGGTTGACATCATGAAATACAATTGTTTTTGAACACTGCAAATGCTCTGCTATTTTTTATAGGACCATTTTCTGTCGTATACTTAAGAAATTCATTTTCTCATGGTAGGATCACAACTTTTGCTTTTTCCCATGTTTATTCGAAATTAAAATAATTGGAAATATTATATATGTATACGTACTTATACCAAGAGCTAACTTTTAATGCGATGATCCTCTTTATATGAGTGAAAGAAGGATGAAAATATTATTTCTATGTGTTAACAAAGTCAAGAAATACGGATGCTATTCTGCTGGACAATTGTGTGTTGTATGCTGTCGCTGTCTAACAGCAAGTACCCACCACTGTTGAAAATGCTATCGTCTCATCGATCTTTTCAATTTCAATCAATTCAACGAAGCCCTCATCCGTACTACTGCGAGGTGAGGGGGACGAATCATGCGCATGTATGCTTATAGTTGAAGTCCGCCACTTTTCCAGTAGACCAGAATGCAGTCCACAGGTTGCAAATAATATCCCGGTATATTATATAAATCATAAGTACGTGAAGGTCAGAAAATATATATATTAATAAATAATAAGTTCTCGATATGCACAGTAATACGGAAAAGTGACAACTAGTTGATATCCACATCATTCTTAATTATATGTCCATGCTGATTCGGTGAACTGTAACCGTTTGTTTCGTTCCGAGACATCGGGGATTGATAAACACCTGCTCTGCACATGTGTTTTAAAGAGAATTCATAGACTTGTAAGTTTCGCGAATACAAATCATATATATTGAATGTACACATTAAAACTTAATCAGGTACACATTAAAACTTAATCAGTAAGTGCTTGATAATTTAATGCCGTTCTTAATTATATGGCCACCACTGTACCACCTAGAAAAACTTCGCTTGTGTAGTTAACATTCTGACTAATAATGCAAGAACCCGTCTAGAAAGCTGATGTGATCTGTGATAATACATTAAAAAATTCTGTTTATAGTTAAAATTTTTCTTTATTGAGAAATTCTTCACGGAAAACTAACTGAATAACCAAAAAGAAAACTCAACATTTAATTTAAGTATTTTTAAATATTATGGCAAATAGTGCTTAATTAATTGATAATTAATTGTTTGGTTAATGTTGTTGTTTTTTTACAAAATAAAAGAACTTTATCATCATAGAACGTTACTGTTTGCAGTTAACTTCCGCAAATTTTAACCGTTATACTGATTATTTGCATACTCGGGTCAATCCACCAAAAAATAAACTTTAAAAATACAAAAGGACATCTGTAAAATACTACTTTAGTCATAAAACGGTTGCTAAAAAAAGTTTCTTATCAAAGACATTTAACGAAGGAACAGCTGAATCGTCTCTTTTTCGTGGTTAGAACTTACTCTTCCAGTTGTATTATACACTGTTGCTTTGATCGACCAGCGTTTGAGAATTTCTTGTGATAAACAAGCCAGTTTGACGAACACATTTGCACAGCTTCCAACATAACTTTAGTACACTGAGTGTGATCGGTTTGGGAAACCTACTGGATATTCGTATCCTCTACAGTCGTATTAGTTTCTAACGTATGCAGTTACATAAGTAGTCATGACGAGAAGATAAGGAAATGAATTCTTGTTTATAGTTTGATAGTTCACGCTACATGTTCGGTTGAAGATCAATTGTCGGTAAAAATTTTTAGAATACAACGTTTGTTGTTTTTTTTTCTTATCTTATGCTTTAAAAGAGCCTGTCCCATAAGGCCAGCTCCTCTGAGTTGTCTTTTGACTGTCGTTATTGATAGTATAGATTGTCGACTCGTATTGAATTCCAATAGAACTTTTGGTGCCGTTTCGTCTATTTCGTTTTAAGATCAATACCATGCTCCGATCTTCTGCAGAAGTTGTTGCCCTGGGTTTTCCTGTTCGTTGTATGTCTTCGTTTTCTCCTGCATTTGTTATATCTTTATAGTACTGTACACTCTTTTTTGAGTCATCAATTGAAGGGGTGGGTGCAATAATGAGCCATACGCTATTGTAAACAATATTGTGTTTTACATATGTACTAACTAAAATGAACCAGCCGCATCGTTTGGTGCAACAATGAGCCACATATTGTACATAGTGTTATGTGTATACATTCTGTAATTATATTCGGTGCAAGAATGAGCCATGTAACGTAGTTTTCTCGAAACCGTGTTTTTGGCGTATGGCCCCCTCAATTGTATTTGTGATATTTCTCATTGAATCCCCTCGTTTATGATGCGCGACAATTTGTATTTGCTTTTCTACAGTTATTTGGTTCATGTTAGCCATTTACGCGACAAATGTATTCATTTGTGTAAGTAAGTCTGTACTATCTGAAACGACACAAAAAAACCAAAAGATTATATTATAATTAATATATAGTAAATATATTACTACCAGTTTTTCGAAGACATAATTCTAAATCTTATACTAGTATGAAGACACTTAGTAGTTCATTTGTCTTTTAAAGTTTGTAAACAATTAAGCATTTCAAAATAAAGTATGTAATTTTCTACTAAATGTTACCGTTAGAAAAAAGTATAACACTATTTGAGCAACACGCAAAAATAATACCACAAAGATAATGTGACAATCAATATGCTATACTTAGCTGCTTTTTGATTGTTGCACAAGTTATAGATTTATATACCTATACCGTGTATCCCCGGATCGACGCATGAATAAGAGTCTGTAAATTTTTTAGTTGAAATTTCATCTTCTGGGGTTCAACCCTGCTTGGGTAGAAAGTAATTTGTGCCATACTTTTAATTTCCCTTTTTTGTACGAGATACGACAAAATGTTATTAAGAAAACTTGTTCAGATTAATAAGTTGTGCCAAGGAAATGTTTGTGTTGATTTATTTTTAAGTGTGCTATAAAAATAAATACCTATTCATGCGTCGATCCGGGGACACACTGTATATTATATAATGTCGAATTGCTTACAATTTCACTTGTAAACATAAACCCTTTTTTGTATACTATGCAATTCAGGGTATTTGAAAAATAATAGCTTGTATAACAACACAACAACACGTGTGTCAAGTATCGATTCAAGATACGCAAGTTCACATACATATACATATGTACAGGTAAATACACATGTTATAGCCGTATAGTTACCCGCTAGCTTAATGCCCTATGCATATGACTACAGTCATTTTTTTGTATTTATTATTTGCAAAATTCAAGGTTAACAGGATACATAATATTAAGCAATTTTTATTATTACATATTTAGAAAGAGAAAATCGCAAGGCCAGGCATGACTCAAGCTTTTATTTCCATTTCGCGCGTTAAATCTTAGCTCTACTTATACATTACATTGATCCCGTTGTGTATATACAGATTTCAAAACCTTCCAGATAGTGATGTTTTTATTATTATTAACAAGTATCATAATTTTCTAATTGGTGAAATAGATTTTAGAAAAATAATTTGTAATATGCGCATTTTTTTTTGTTTCGCTTGATTCTAAATTCTACAAAATTTATGATATTTCTAGTTCTACGCAGATGTTACAAAGGTAAAACATACAATGGAAATCTTGTTTGAATGTTATCCTTATACTTCTTGATTTTATTGAACTACGATTTATTGTACAGTCGAATTCCTCTAACTCGAAACACCAAAAGTCCACGAAAAAGTTCGAGTTACAGAAAATTCGAGTTAAAGGAATTAAAATATATATGTATAAACTTTATACGTAACGTATGGGACTGCAAAAATATTCGCGTTAAAGAAAATTTCGAGTTAGGGAAGTTCGAGTTAGAGGAATTCGACTGTAGTTGGTTCCAATAGAAGAATTTTGTCTATAAACATTTAAAATTATTTAAGTACTAATCATAAATCATCTTTTTGTCGGAAAATTTAAATGAAATATCAATTACTTTCTATTAAAAGATGTAAACCAAAAATCTTTTTCAATCTTAATATTTTTTATGATATGAAGTCACTTGCAAATTATTTAATTCTTCGAAAATGACTTCGAATTTCTACAAATATTTAAACCCTATGAAAGTGATTGAAATTTCTTGAAAAAGTTCATGTAAATAAGTAACTCAACATATTACTATCTCGACTTTCTAGTGTTCAAACTAAGATTAGTTTCGCAAATCTATTAATTTTCGTTTCTTGATACTTTCGTACAGATTGCGTTCCAACACAATATATGCATTGCGAAACATTTTTCAACTTTAAATTGCAGTATAAAAATTACACAGATCATTACATAAAAGAGATACAATATCGAATAATTTAAATTAAAAAAGCATTTAAATCAAAACACAGATGTATCATAATTCATGGCAGCTTTGCAAATGGTTAGTTTATTGTGACATTTGCCAAATAACTGATATCAGAAAAATATTTGTCATGCTATAATTAAAACACTTTCTGGTATGTAAAAAATGCTTATGCAGTGAACTTCAAAATTTCATTGTTACTGATTCGGTTTCTTCAACCTTTCCTTTCTAATCTAAATTTTCCTTGAATATAAACATAATTTCTCTAAAATGAACGCAATCGATATAAACTTAGTTTAAAAAAAAAGCCATCGTCTTTAGCGTCTTGAAAATTTACTATTAATTCAAAACCAAATATGAATATTTTTTCAAATGTTTTAGTAAAACTAGTGTAACCATTTATTAGAGATAAATTTTCGACTTGTATTTAATTCTGACGCAATTAAATAATATCAAACTAATACAATAAAGCAAAACTTTTTACGAAGCAAATTTGCTAACGCTAACTGGACGAATAATAATAATTGTAATAGTAATTAAAACAATCACAGATAAATAAAAATTATTTAAATTAAATAGTTAAAGGTCTTAAAAGAACTTAAAATTTATTAAAGACAAGATTTAAAGCAAAAAAGTAAAACGCCTAAATAAACAACGTATTTTAAAATATTTTCTAGCTATGGATCTAAATAATTAAAAATATTTAATTAAAAAGAAAATTTCAAAAAATTTTCATTTTGGACACCTTTTAAGTTGATGAGGTAGCAACTATAAAAAGAAATCTGTTATTAGAGAAGTTAGAGAGTTTTCTAAATTTATTTTTTCACACATCAAGACAAATTTTATGGACAATCATCTACAGGTAGAGTCGTTATTTAAACTTATAGCTTTTTCAAGTTGGTGATCGTTGGGGACATGGTATTTGTGTCGGTCAGATTTCTTTCTGCTCGTTTTGATCTAACATAAATCTATTTGAAAATAACATTACATTATTTAGAATTAAATATTTTTGATTTAGAGAACATTGAATTTTAATTCAGTGCTCAAAATGGTTTCTATTGTTTCTTAGATAGAACTAAACTCTATATATTTTCAGATTCATCATCGGTAAGTTCTTGAAAATTTTTACGCATTTTAAATTTTGTGTTCCGTAAATATAATATTGTAACCGTTGGTTTTTGCCGTAATCACTTAGATTAAATCCCAGCACATTTTGCCCCATGGAACTCGGAATTATCTGAAATTGGTTACTGATTCGGTTTCTTCAACCAAACAAATTTCGCTAATTCAATTATGGTTAAAAACGCCTGGTCTTTAGGTTTGTTTTTATTCTCAGAACAAATATGAAATTTTTTCTACTCGTTCAGCTAGTGGTACGACTAGTTTTAACGCAATTAAATAATACAAACTTACATAAAATTTTCAAAACTAACGCTAACTTTATAATGATTATAATTGAAACAATCTAGATAAAGGAATTATTTAAATTAAATAGAATAAAAGTACATTTATAAAATTTAAAGCAAAAAGTAAAACCTAAATAAACAATGTATTTTATACGGGTGGACTAAATAATTAAAAATATTTAATTAAAAACAAAAGTTCAACAAAATTTTATTTTGTAGTTTTTTTTTGCTGGGTACACTCTGTTGGGTAAAGTTCTAAACATTTTTTACAGCTTTTGATCAAATTGAGTCAATTATTTATTTTTTCTAGTTGGTGATCAACATCGTTCCGTAAATTTTTAGCTGGTCGTTTTGATCTGGTACTTTTGATAACATATCTTGCTCAGTTAAGAACATTGTTTTTATTCTTATGTGTGGAACAGTTTATTTGCGTCGAACACATTTTTCGCCAAGTTAATGTGCGAAGATCCAGCTGGTGCAGCTTCTTTCCTGATTTCATGCAGCTAACGATTACTGAAAGCGCTGCTTAAGAAATAAATGTTTCACAATGTTTTTATCTTACTTCACGCGCAATGCGTGCTTGCAGCGTCTATCCAATACGTTGCTCTAATCGTGACATTGAATCATATAAAACGTGGATGATGTCATCGATTCGCCGATAATGTTGGCTACTAATTTAAAAACTCACGTACACAGATTATGATTTAAAAATGCGGATGAGGGTGTTTTTTTTAACTTTTTAGGAGGCAGCTATAAACTTTGCATTTGCTTTCAGACAACATTGTTTTCTAACAAAATTGACTATGTGCCACGGTAAATGATTCATTTAATTTCTAATTTAAAGTACCTACAACATTACTCTTACTATTCGTAAGTCATAATAATAATATATCTAGGATCTATAATTCTATAATTACTATTAGACAGCTACTATATTGATTTTAAATAAACTCAGAATTATTTTATTCAAAAGGTTTTCCTCACTTCTTTTTTAGCGAGTGCTTCATTATACACTTACATCATCATGTATTCATAATACAATTCTCAGAATTTATATAGTTCTCATTAAACTATGTTTCGTGTGGTTAAAAACTACAAACGACAATATTGTGAAATAAAATTTCATAGAATTTTATCAAATTTCTAGCGAATTCAAATTTATTAAGAATATACCATGTCACATCCAAGTATGGCGACGGATATCTATAATTTGGTAGTTACTAATTACATATTTAAGTATAGTTTTACAGCAATAGCTTGCTAAAAGATTCAATGATATTACAAATTTTTGTTTGTTTTTTATATTGCAGAAATATAAAAATAAAATATTAGCAATTCAACTTACTGCAATATGTCATTAACAAGTAGGTATACAAATATTGTAACACATCAAGAAAATATATTTCTAGAAATTTAGTTGTCTTGTTCGCAGAATCGCTTCAAATATTATCGGTGATTGCGGTAATAGCTCCATTTTTTTGCTGTAATTACACAAGGAACTGCAACAGGATAGTAAAAACCGAATCAGCACAGGGTTTATCGTTGTATAAAAGAAAATAATACACTTTTAATGCAGTAGCATTTTAGAAGGTTCACAAAGTTGCACTCGGATAGTGATGGTATGAGAGTTGTGTTAATAAAAGTCAATAATGGTGTTACCAAAAGAAGATTCTATAAGATTTGTCTTTTACCGACTCTTCATGTTATTAAGATGCAAATGAAATAAAATAAACTGAAGTGTTCGTTATTACATTTTGTTCTTATAGAGGGTGTAACAATAGTGTGAAATTCTTCCATATCTCCATTTTTATGTACAATACAGCAAATATTTAAATACAAAAGTTGTTTAGTTTTACGAAATTTATAACGTAAAATTATTCTACGATATACAGGGTGTTTAGTTTGCCCGTAACCATCAGTATCTTTACATTTTTAAATGAAGCATCCCATATATGATCACATTTTTGAATTGCCCGAGGAATTTTAAGGCAACTTTATACAGGATCATATTCAATTATTTTTATTAGTTTACAAGATTTGTTTGAAAATTTTGACACTTTGCTCTCTTCAGAAAAATGTCAACAATCGTGTATTGGCTGTAATTAACTAAGAAAGGTGCATTTAATATTAAGATTTCGTTCCATATGTTATAACACCGTAAATATACCTATTTATTCATTTTATTTAATATATTTGTTATTTATTTATTTAATGCATTTTCATTTATCAAGTTGCACATTTGTCTGCATAGTTTGTGTTATTATTTATTGTTAAAATATTATAAATCCTCCCCTACTGGGACCGTATAAAGAAAGAAGGTTATATTATACAGAGTCATTCACGGAACCGGTTCGTTAGAACTTTTTGATGTTCTTGAAATTCAACATTTCTGAAAACTTGTAGTTATAACTGATATCATCTGGACTGATCAGCAAAATTATTTACGCCGTTGTACCACTTCCGGTTTACCGGAAGTTGATGTCAACTTTCTTAATTTAAATAGTATGGTATATTTTTTATGAATATTTTGTGTTGGGCATACAATTTTGCATCAAAACTTACTAAGACACCCTATGTCAAAAATCAGCCGTTTTTGAGTTATTCAATTTTTTTCAAATATAGGGCCAATTGCAACGTTATGTTCAAAATTCTGTATTTCTGAAGGCATTGCAGCTAAAGACCTCATATTTGGCACGTTATTAGCCGAAATAGCATACATCAAATTTACGTCCTAAAATTTATTATAATTTATACAAGGTCGTCCAAAATTAACGTTCATTTCAACCAACTTTACGTATGATTAATAAGGAAAGATAGAGAATTATTAAATGTATTCATAAATGCAATAATATATAGGATGTTGCATTAAAAAAGTGACTTTTTTATCGATGTGAACTTGGTTGAAATGAACGTTAATTTTGGACGACCCTATATAAATTATGATAAATTTTAGGACGTGAATTTGATGTATGCTATTTTGCTAGGAATGTTCGAAATCATCTAAATAATGCACTCCGTGATAAATGGATTGGCAGAGGAGATCGGGCGCATTGGCTACCAAGGTCACCCGATCTGACCAAATGTGATCTTTTTCTTTGGGGATACAGAGCAAGTTTATCGAACAGCCCTAACAACTCGACAGAGAAACTTTCTTTTAAAGGGCACACCTACATAACACAGAAATGAGAAATAATTTGAAATATCTCTAAAACCATTAATTTTAACTACATACATATTTTATTCAAATTAAGAGAATTAAATTTCACTTTTAACTGACCCATAAAAATATAGCGTTTCAATTTAGAAAAATGAATATTTTCGCATTTCAATTGTTTCAAAAAGACATTGATTTCTAGAACACTCTGTATAACGTATTTAAGTCTACATCTTTTATTGTCATCATAGGAGATGCTTTTAACGTTATGTTAAGTTTCATAATGTTACATTTTTCCGTTACCGAAATATTAGCATTTTTCTGAAGAGAGCAAAATATCAAAATTTTCAAACAAATGTTAATATCTTGTAAACTAATGAAAATAATTGAATATGATCCTGTATAAAGTTGCCTTAAAATTCCACAGGAAATTCAAAAATGTGATCATATAGGTATAGGATGTTCCACTTAAAAATGTAAAGATACTGTTGGTTGGCAAACTAAATACCCTGTATATCGTAGAATAATTTTACGTTATAAATTTCGTAAAACTAAACAACTTTTGTATTTAAATATTTGCTCTATTTTGCATAAAAATGGAGATATGGAAGAATATCGCACTATTGTTACACCCGGTATATTAGTTTATTACCATGTTTACTTTTAATTAGTAATTTCGCCATATTTAAGGTGGGCAGGATGTTAGGGCATTACATTATAATATTAAATTTAGGAAAATTTCGTGCCATTTTTGTGCTAGTAAATCGAATATGTCGGTTAAAAGGTGCTAGCGCACCATCCGCCATAACGAGTACAAGGTGCAAGTGACGACGGTGTACGTCATAATAAATAGAAATTTGAAATCGATGTGTTTTATACAGTTTACAACAGTTTAAACGGGTTTTATATAATAACAATATAAATTATTAACAACAAAATTGTACTACTTTACACATTTGCTTATACAGGATTACAAATAAACAAGTACAGGGAATTTGAGGAATGTACAGAAGTTAGTAATATCAGTTAAAGAACTTGAGGAACGTGTTCAAATAATAAGTATAGTCGAATTTTTTGATCTTCTCCGTTACGTCATGAGTAATGTCAGTGAATCGACTCATATGTCATATTGACATTTCTCTCTAATGTAAGTTAAATGTCGGTGATGAATATTTTACGTATATCTTTGCTTAATTACTCTGTTAATGATGTAATGGATAAGATCCAAAAATTCGACTTAGATGAATAACAACAACCAACATGTTGGAGGTTGTGGCTATTGAAGTTAAGCATGTTAGCTAGTCTGTTTTAGTATGTACTTGTATAGTGCATTGTTCCAATATTGCACAATTATCCATATATGAATTTTATACATACACAATATACAGCCTGGAAGCCAGGTAACTAAACGCTGATACCGCACAATTACAATTCCCCACCACCATGTATACCTATCACGTCTGATTGGACTGTGTTCGTATTACATACCGTAAATGCATTAAGGAACAACCAGTCATAAAGAATTATGATAGCAGATACAGGGTGAGGCGGTAGTGCGAGGAAGTCCAATTATTCGTGTATTATAAAAGAAATGAGAAAATGTTATTAAGGTAAAAGTTCAAGCGCATGGGTGGCTATAACCTAAAAATATTTTTCACTATACAGGGTGTCAAATAAAGACAGGGCAAACTAAACTTACTTTATTTTAAATGGAACAGCCTGTATATTTTTACTATTTAGGGTTCTTCTAGGTCTTACTTTTATTATAATATAGGGTTTTGCTATGTTATTCAGTTTACTTTAGAAGATATGGGAAGTTTTGCGAATTTTATCTTGGCGCCTATCTCGTATCGTACTACGGCTTCCACATAAAAGAATTTATTTGCGCTAGAAACATTTCTAATGTCATCTCCTTTCATCAGAAGTTATTTATTTATCGGCGTATTCAATTTTTACATACAGGGCGAGTCATAACTCGGAATGTTCATTTTCTCACCTATTTCAAATGGATTTTGTTATTGGAGTAAACTGCTCTCTTCACGAACTTTATTATTTATTAAACATTCCCTATAACTAACTGTGCTAGTTTTTCTGTTATTTGCGTTTCTATAACGAAAACATGATTTGAAACAAAAACGGGTTTGATTTTAATCGGTTCACCGTGATGCTGAGCTAAGAAATAATAAAATATCTATAGTACTACGGTTGTAGTTTATTTACAATGGAAATATTAGCAAAACAATTAGTAGTTAAGATTCTTAAGTATTATCTGAGACAGAATTCAATGAAAATATTGATATTGATCATATTAACGAACTTGGAGTTTTGATATAACAAAATAATTTTATTGCTGTTTAGAAGTATAGACTGATATGGTTTTTGTGTTGGGAGGAAGTAATAAGAATATTGTACTTGTAAGAAGACTTTATCATCAGCAATTCTCTAGTAGACGACAACCAAGAACAGAAGCTTTTTAAATTTTCTTGCAACGGTTTTGTCGGACTGACACTATAAATTATGAAAAATTTAAATGAACCAATACCGTTTAAACAGAAGAATTAATGCATCTATATTATGCGCAACAGCACCAAGAGTTGACTGATGACGACCATAGAGAGACCATAAAAATTAGTGCACAAAAATAAATAGCCGTTACTTTGTGGTACATTTTGTAATATAAAATAAATAATACTTTGTTAAACCACTTTATTTAATATTGTCCACTTTTATTTAATATTGTCTACTGTAGTGTCAACCTTCTTGGGTCTTTCTCAAAACTAAAGTCTTTAGTTGACCCAAGATTAAACATTATTAAATAACATTAACATTATTAAATAAAATGCTTTAACAAAGTAAAGTATTATTTATTATAAATTCTGTAATTCGTTCCTACTTTACTTTTTTCTGTTTTTCAAGTTTCATAATTAAATGTTATCTTATTAACACTTTGTGTTTACTATTTTATGTCATTTTCCCATTTAAGCAATTTGTAACTCTAAAATAAGTTTCACACAGGTCAGGTCACAATCATAGTCATACAGGTCGATCATAGCTAATACTGATTTTTTTGCTCAACTTTGCCTGAGATAATGATAATTTTAGCGATTTAGGTATAGAATTGTATTTTCCCAGCTAAGCGGCAGTTTTCGTCTAATATTGCTATTCAACTAATCAAAATCAAACCAGGTTTTACTTAAAATCATGTTTTGAGGAGTAATTGGACTTCGTCGCATTAATGCCCCATCCTGTATATAATAAAAGTAAAATGGCATTTTAATTTCATTCGTTGAACTGTCAGAATTACAGTGAATGATGAAAATCAAAATTAAAGAAAAATAGTATAATGGTCGAAAATGGAAAACTCACTAATACCATATTACAGCTAGATTTATTTGAGTAAATATATTAAAAAGACAATAAAAAAGTAATAGAATGCTAGATAAAAAAAAATTAACGTTCATTCCAAAAATAAATAGAATATGCCTTCAATTATTCGTGAAATAATTTTGTGTGACGGATCAAACTACACTCTACTACCGATAAGGTTACATTGAATTCTATCACCAGCTCTGACCAATGCTCTGTTACGAGAGGCGATCAAACTGATATGGGTGGGGTGTAGGCACCTCCCGCATCGTTCAGTTTGCTCACATCCACATGGTATAATAAAATAACATTAAAATTTAAAAATCAAATTATACAGAATTTTTAATGGAAAAAATTAAAAATATTATTAGGTTAAAAACTTTTATTGCAAAAGATATCAAATAAATGAAAGAAATTCATAGAAATTTTAGAAATTCATTGTAACATAAAAATAGCATTGTAATTCACCCATGCCACTCAAAGTTTAATTGTATCTAAAAAAAATTATACAAATGATTATTAAATTTTCAGTTAAACTTATTTTCCGATAATTACTACGAAGTAGGTAAACGTTTTCTGAGTTACGGAATCATCTAAATACATAAATATGTACCAGGTCATCAAAATCAGTTACGTAAATTTAATAAGACGAATTAAAAATTGGTTACACTCATGAACTTTCTGCTACTCCGTGTTATTTAGTTTCAGTTCGCGAACATACATTACACATTTCAGGGTAATGTACCGAGTAGTCAAATAAGAATGGCGTTGGGTCATATCTGAGGAACGGTTTATACTACAGCTTAGGGAAAAAATATCACTGACTAAAGTGGCCACGAAAAACTGGAAATTATTTAGGAAACTGTAGGCTGATCGCTAGATGGCATAATTGACCAGCACCGAAAATTCATTTTTTTTTGTATTTTACTCTGCAGAAATTTTATTGTATTTTGGGAACCAAGAGAAAGCGAAATTTTGTTCTGAAGGAACGCCTATAACCGAATTTTACAAATTTTTATTGAAAACAGTGCTACTCCAGCAATATAATGCTTACAAATTCGAATCAATTTAACAAGTAACGTGCGTACTAGAAGGCCCAACAGTCAAATATGGGGACCTGGGTGGCTAAGAAAGTAAACTGTCGCGGATTTTTCTAGGGTTGCTGATAATGGTTGCTGATAATACAAACTGTTTAATATTATTGTTTCCGCCATCGCTAAAGTGTGTTAAGGCAGTTTAAATAGGTACATTTTGTGATTTTTTAAACGAACGTTGAGTGTTTATGCTCACACTGTAATTGTAATTAATTATGTTGTTGTACTAAGATCTTAAGCTTTCAATTAACTATTTGCTACTCAAATAGCTAACTATTTTATATTCAAACTACTATAGTTTGAGTATAAAAGTCCACGTATTGTTCGTTTTAAAAATTACAAAATTTAGTTATTTAAATTTCCTGAGCGCCCTCTAGCGGCGACGAAAGCAATAATATTAGACAGTTTGAATCACAAACAATAATGGTTGGTTCAGTCAGCTCTCCTTAGTCTTAATTTAGTATTAGTCTTAAGGTTCTATTTTCAATCCTAGCGAGCACATCCTATACTAACATCGACTGTCATTACAAATAAATTGGATAACAGAGGAAACTAATAGTACCAGTTGTCGATCATACTGCGAGATGAAAGACAGCAATATACAAAATGAGATAGCAAGATTGTGACATAGAGACATGTCGTGAAAGGGGTATAAGCACGTAGAAAGGAATATAAAGTAAATTCGAATTGCAGTAATTGCGGCGATGATGTGTCCCTCTTTTAGAAAGGTGCCAAACCATTTGGAACGTCCTCATCTACAGTTATCTGTTTTACTACCGGATACGTTTCTTGCAATACTCTTTTTTATTTAGCATATATTTCTTTTTATAATGTACACCATGCTTATTCCCGTTCATATTTAGTGGACGAATAAGTTTATAACTCTTGAAATACTTTACTTTATAAAATAAAATAAAAATCTTTTTTATTAAACACGTAATTTCTGTCACTTACTATTCGTCCACCAATTTATAATTAAATGTTAATATTCCAGTAATAATTTCTTGTTTATAATCATTCTTCACAAAAATTATTGCAAGTAAAAATAACGCAATTTCAAATTTCCCACCAACAACTGATAGCCCTTTAAAACTCGATATTAGTATTAGTCCCAAGAAAATAGGTATCGTTCATACAAAAATTACGCGTAGCCATGACAACAAGCGATAAGCAACAAATACATAACCAATAGAAATATTTATTTTGTACTCGCTTATCAAAACCTGTCATTTCACGATTCGATTTGCGTGCGTAAAAAGTCACTTTAAGCACGAGTGCGTAAAAGTAAAGTTGGTACTTCCTGGAACTTGATTAATTTAGTGACATTTTAAAATCATAAATCCCTAACCTTAATAATATGGTCATAAACGATAACGTATTTAACAATATGTATTATTATTATAGTTCTTGTAAAAAAAATAATTCGTGCGTGAAACATTTCGCGAATTCGTGCCCATAAAATTCCGACTCGCGCTTTAAACTGGTCACTCATTCGCGAAATATGATTTCACGCACTTGGTTCGTAAATAACTATTGCTGTGACATTAGTTTGAAATATTTAGGTAGATATAGGAAAAGCGATAAAAATGAGTGAGAAATTGGATGATGGATGATGAATCGAACTAGTGAGGGACTTTGTGCATATATATGATACAAATAAAAACTATAAAAATAGACTAGCATTACACCATTTCTCAACACCCTCTCTTATTAATGCCTTCCTTAAATCTATTAATCGCTTTAATACATATCCAATGATATATTACATATAATATAAAATAATACATTTCTACAACAATTAACAACTATAAGGTATCTAACAATTTTTCACTTCACTTCTTGTTGGTTTTCACAACATCTAACGTTATCTCTTCATCTGGCATATTCTCTATATGATTGTAACTATTGTCTCAAATGATGGTGGCAACGCAAATAATAAGCTACATACTATATCTTCCTTTTTAGTTTTGCACTTGTCAACGGTCTTGTTACCTCCTCAAATTCAGTTAAAAATACTTCTAGATTTTTTGCTTCTTTTAATTTCATGCTCATTAATTTCTTCCTTAAGTCATTTGTGCAGTGACTTCTCTTTTCTCATATCTCTCTTCCAGACTTTTCCTCATGCTATATGCGATTTCTTTATCTCGAATTAATTCTATTTGTGTATCATCTAAGCACTGTACAATATAAAACTTGCATCTATTATTACATTTCTTAGCTTCCGTTTTCATTGCCTCATCTTCGTAATCTATCTCTACAAATTTCTAAATACTTTTTTCTTGTAATAAAATCAACATTCGGAACTTCCAAGTGTGATAATTATTAGCCGTTAAACATCAATATTGAACGTATTTTTACTTCCCATAGTAGACAAAAAAACTATTTGATATTTAAGGAATGCATTACACCATTTCTCAACAAAAACCAATAACGCCAATGAAAACAATAACAAAGCTGAAGTACGCCGTAGTTCAAAATAAAAAAGTTCAATATTACGAACTTTCAAGGTCAGGATCCTTAAGACTAATACTAAGTTGGGGAATTGTATGAACACAAACATTAATTTCATATCGCTGAACTTTTTAAGGTTAAGACTAATACTAAGTTAGGACTAAGGAGATCTGACTGAACCAACCATAAGCTAAAGAAAATCTTTTCTAATAAGATCAAATTTGCTAAATTCTCTTCACAGAGAGCAGAATCATTAAAATTTATAGAAAAATGTCTATCATTTCGGTTTTCGTTGATTTATTGGTAATTTTGTCTACCTTTTTAATCCGTATTCATTGAACAATAGGTATATGTATTAGGATGCTGTATATGCAGCACTAACAATGATTTATTCCAATGCTAAATTTGTTTGTCCCTTTGGATTGCATTGACTAAATAAATTAATTGAGTCAATACAAAATAAGCATATTGGCGCAGTGTTTATTTTGCATTCTTCCAATATGCGACTATTTTAAAACAACAATAATGAGATAGATAAAGCACTAAATATCAACGCAAACTAATAATTTAAAGCACATTGTATTTTTATAATTTCTATTGACCAGACAATATTTGCACGAATAAAAAAAAACTAGAAAAATAATTTTGTGTTTTTTTCTATCAGTATAGAAGCCTAAATGTTAATAAAATAAATAATACTTAACTTAGTACTATTTATTTTATATTACAAAATGTATCACAAAGTAACGGCTAAAACCATCGATTACCTAAATGTTCATTTTGCATTTGCCCTTTGAATTTTCTTCGACTTGTCTGGTGCAGTTACAGGTAGTATTGAAAATATATTGTTATAATAAAATTATAAATAACAAAAAAAATTTGCTACTACAGCAATATATAAAAAAGTACTGTTTAGTTAAATATCTACAAGCCACGACATATATATGTACATATATTCATCGAAATCTCATTATTCATAACTAGAGCTCAGTAATCATATTTATGTACTACTAAATTTAGTTTCTTGCGGTATTTAAAACACGTAAGCTAATATATTATAAATGTAAATGGGGGTTTTTAACGTACGTCAAAATCATCTGGACATCAATTTTCATGAAGGACACAATTGGCGGGAAACGGCAACTGATCATACTGTATTTCCTTATACGGTGCTTTGTTTTAATAGACGAACAACTGCACGCAATAACCAGCGGTTTATTGTATTTAAATAACGATAAGAGGATATTTCAGTTTGAATCTTTGTTTTGTTCTTATTTCTGTAGATGATGATCTTTTTAAAACCCATTCATAATTAACGAAATTGTTGCACGGTATTTTTCCTTTTTTCCTTAAATATTCCGGTACTATGATGTAGCAAACATTGCCGTAGAAGTTGGAAATTTTGTCCAACCGCGCTACTCTTTTTATATACGATTCGTTACTTAATTTTGTAGAATGTTTTTTCTATCGATGGTCAAATTAGTGCTTAGATCAGCAGGAATTTGATTCGAATTAGCTTCATCTAAACGACAACATTTTACAATTTCTCCGTGTACCTTTACTAATCTATTAATATCAAACGGTTTTTCTTATTATTTCCAGACCAGTAAAATATTTCATTTTGTTCGCAGTTACACATTACCCTTTTCTGATCTATATTCTCACGAAAAAGTTACTACATATATTTGAACTTACGGTGATTTGAGTTCAATTAATGAAATACTAATACGTAATAAATACGCTTATTGGGTACCTACATTAATTCTTACGCTCAGACGATAGTTACTGGAGAATTCAATCACAATTTAGTCGCAAATTCTTCTGACTTCACACATCACACAGTCCGAGTTTCTGTTATGAGTAGGTTTGTTTTGGTTCAGAAGTCAGGATTAGTGATAGAACTGCGCAGAACGACTGCGCAGAATATTGTAATTCTAGACTAATCCTGAATTCTTAATAACCAAAACACTTAGTTTTATTTTTAGCAGCCTAGTAATATAACCTAGGGAATTTTATCTAAACTTAGTAACTAAACAGCAGTTGTCACTCGTGTCGATGAACGATGACAGGAGCGATGATAGCACTCAGATCAGTCTAGACTGTGTATACACTCACGGCGCATGCTTGGGATTATTTATTCAGAATCAGTACCTACTCTAGAGCAAGAACTGCTAGGACTGATCTAGGACGGTTCCGAACTAATTTAGAAAAGCAACCAAAACAGAGAATCGGGAATGGATAGTCAGTTCTGAAAAAACCAAAACACAATTTTGCAGTTACGCCTGCGTAGTAATCCTAGAACCGTCCAGAATGCGAAACCAAAACAAACCTAGTGCTTCCCGGTTTTGAACGTGTCACAGTAGACAGTCCATGTTGCCCATGGCTGTACGTTTAAAATTATTCTCATATCTTTTGCTGTCAAACAATTTTCTTAAACAGATTGCTTCTCAACTCTGAGATATGTATATAAAACGTTATTAATTACACCATCGTACCAGTTATCGTCAAGAAGTTTTTGAATTTCAATAGAATCTTTGCATTTTTGAATGTAAGGTTACAAATTCTATGCAAGTAAGTACAACAGTATGTAAATCATATTTTATAAATGAGCAAAAATGCTGTCTTCTGTCCGGCGTATTAACTGAAACTTCACTATCCGTAATCCAAATATTTTTCTCATGCAATGTACGATTTGTCTGTCACATTAAATGCTTTAGAATCATACCTTGGAAATATGTTTACACTGCAAGTCGTTCTTTGGTTATTTTCTGGATGTTTGTTGTGCTTGACATGTGCACTATTTTTACGTTGAAAACTTACGAAAAATGGCTCTTCTTTGTATTTAATATTCTCTACTAATTGTAAGATTACATTTCCTGGGGCAATAATTATTTTGATTTATAATTTTTTTTCATATGTGTCCTTCATAGCAGTTAAGTGTGTCTCATCATCCAATAATCGCACTGTTAAAGTTGTCATTTTCTATTTAAATTGGTCAAGTGACAACCATTGCAATATTTTGCAGAGTACTTAAAATCTTGGTTATGATTCCTAAACTCAACAAAGAAGTGGAAGGTTCAATGCAGTACGGAGAAGAATGTGGAGAGGCGAACTTCGTGACACGGAAACTCGAGTGACCATATCAAAGCACACTTGTTCAGTATTATTCCACTGGTCTTTGTGAGTGCTTATCAGTACACACATACTTAGAAACGGCGTATTTCGAAGAAACTAGAGAACGTAATAGCGAGTATGCCGGATTTAGAATAGGAAGGAGTTAGAATTAAATGTGTAAATTGCGACAACTATTTTACGTGTACCAGCAGGTGGAATTGTGAACACCACCTAAAAAGTATTAAACACTGTTCTACAATCCGTGGCAAACGATACGGTGAACAATTAACATTTGATATATGTAGGTGTTTTATTCTATGTAATCTACCGTTCACTTTACTAGACCAAGAAACATTTGTCTCCTTCTGGAGCAAGTATTCAGACTGTACATTATCAGGTCGCACATCGATAATAAACGTTATGCCATCTGCTCGTGACTATGTTGAAAGAAGAATTAAAGCAAAATTGAAAGATAAAAAATTGTGTTTATGTGTGGACGAAACAACCGATCAGCAAAAAAATTCTGTGATGAATGTACAGTGGAAGAATTTGAACCGTTATCTTCTAGCTTATTTGCTTACAAAAGAGTTGCAAAATGCACTAGCGATGAACTTTTAAAAGTGGCGTTGACTTTCAATGTTTGTGAGCAACAGTGCCGCTAACATGCTTTCCTTAGGCAGATCTCTTATGCCCGTTTGCACCGTTTTGTATTAAAGCTTCGCTTAACTTGAGCGCCGCTTAACTATTAAACTTAGTTTAATTTCAAATGAATTGCACCATCGAATATTGGGACAGGTTTAGTTAAACCGGCGTGATAATCGGCAACACCGCCTTTATGAGTACATTTGCTCTAAAGATCTTGTGTGAATCGTGTCTGATCGTGTGCGATCGCGTCGTATCGAATGTCATTTGTCATTTACACCAATAGGCGTTTACGAAAATTGAAGCGGTTTAGCCGGTAAATGTATTGAGACGTTCTTAAATAACCGGTACATGTTGTACCGCGTTCAAAAATATAGGGTACATGTATTGGATACATATACCCGATACACATCGTCGTTTCAACGATCCATCGATACCATTCACTGTTTACAGTGTATTGGAGGTTATGAATGTATATGATAGATTCTTCTGGGGAAACCAAAATCAATTATGTCCAAATATTCCCCAAACAAAGCATCGCCCTCATCTTCCCCGAAAAATATCATATTTGCAATAACGCAGGATTTTTAAATTAACCGATATACTGTTTATGTTTGTATACGCATTTACATATGTTAAAAACATGTCAACAAACGCGATGCATTGTACGCAGCCATATGTTGCGCACGCGCATAACCAATGTACAAAGTTCCTTAAAGTTAAGGGACCGTTAAACCTAGAATATTGACCGCTTAGGTAAAGCTATGCTTAACGATACTTAAGGAAAGCTTAACTAGCGGTGCAAACAAATTTTTAAATTTAAGTCCGGCTTAATGGTAAGCTGGGCTTAAACAATGCGGTGCAAACGGCCATTAAAGAAGAGAGTGGCAATCTGTTATATGTAACATATAAAATCCATGCTTTAAACCTTGTAGTGCAATTAATACCTAAATATTATGCACGAGTAAATGCTTTAATAGTTCATACGAAGGCAGTGTTTCTAAAATCCCCAAAACGTACAAAAAAAATCACAAACTGTGTCCCAAGGTGCCTGAACCATCACATCCGATTACTACGCGTTGGGAAACATGGTTAGAGGCTGCGTTTTACTACTGCGAATATTTTGATGATGTAAAGAAGGTAGGTAATTTGATCCGAGACACGCCGGCTATCAAGAAAAGCCAGAAAATGTTTGAAGATAATCAGGTAAAAAGTGATTTAGAAACTATTCGCAAGAACTATTATGGACTAGCGCAGGGAATTCAAAATTACAAAATGATTCGATGTCGCTTGTGGATTCTGTTCAAATTGTCGATGATGTTCACTTACACCTATGTGTGGCCGAAGGCGAAAAAATGAGTATGTAATACGAAAAGTTTATGAAAGTTGAATGTGTTAGGACAAGGATTCAGATCTTCTCATACTAAGACAAATTTGTGAAGGTGCGTCAAAAGATCCATTAAGTTGTCACAAGGATTACTTTAAATTTGCAAATACATATAACATCACTCGATGTAGAACGGTCGTTTTCATCATTACAAATATATTTATTCCGCACGCCGCACTCGTTTGACTGAAACAAGTGTGCAAACTTATTTAATGATTCAAATATTTAGTAGATGCCACCCAGTTTGTGATTTCATGTAAGCTTTTTAAAAGTAAGTGTTTCAGCACATTGTATAATATATTTGTTATCATTATTTTATGTGTAAACATTCATACGTCCTTATCGTGTATACTTACTCATGCAAGTGACGAACATAAATGTTGCGAGTACGTAAACGTTACTGAACGCTCGTCTTGATGCGCCTGCTCAGCTCCTCCGCGTTGTTCTCCACATTGCACTGAAACTTGTTCCTCTTTGCCGAGTCTAACGATTACTGCTTTGGTTACCTCTTTATCATTCTATTTGAGTCAAATTTTGCTATATATTGTATAATTCAGTCATTTTGCCCCAACTTATATTTAAATTAGAAGATCCGAATTGTTAGATTAAGGGTGGGTTTATCAATGTGAGGATAAATAAATTAACTTGCAGATAAAATTTTATTCGTAAGATAATTACAATGAAACGTTTATTGAGTGCTAAATAGAAGTTATCTGCAACATAAAGCATTGTAGTTGCTAAATTTTATCTGCCAGTTAGCAATATCTGTCACTTACTTAGGTAACACTTTTATCCTCACATTGATAAATTTAATCTAACAATTCAGATCTTACATTCATAATAATCTTTCAATTCTTTAAATTAGTATTTAATTAATTGTTATTTCATTAACCTAAAAGTGGTAATATTAAAAAAAAAATTATATCAAAAAATAATTTTTGCTGCAGTTGTACTCAAAATGTTATCCCGAATCAAAATATCGAAAAATATTCAGGTAGTCCCATTAAAAAATCGAAAATCAAAGTCATTTCCCGGAAAAGCGGAAGTGATACGAATGTATCGAGTATGTCAAAAATATAAATTAAAGCCCCGCACAGAATTCCCAAATTTCGTTTCTTTATCTCAAATATTTTAGAAATTATAGGGGCGAGTCACCTCCCAGAAACACCCGGTATATTAATTAATTCATAATAATTAAAAATAAGAATGCATATTTTATCTATAAATAATTGTAACAGTATTTTAAAATTTGTATATTAATACAAGTGTTTCTTTTGGTGTCGTTATCTTTGAACAATATTTTTACACTGTTGATTCATCGGTATTTCCAAATAGCAATAGGCTGATAATATAGCTAATTCCGGGTCAGAGGCGCACACAGTATTTTTTTGGAGGCGGCCCAAGTTAGTACGGCAGGATATAAAAGAACTACAGACGATTTTCTTACATTTAAGGGTATGAATGTTTTTTTTGTGAAAAGAAACGCCAAGTAGATTTTACCTCTTTTTAGTATTTATTTTTTTCAAATTAACATTTGTAATTTATAAGTTTATTTATAAACTCCAGTATTGCAAGCTTGATGCATGCTATAAGAGATGTTTTGTTTTATTTTCGTTACATTTACATCTTTATAATACTACATACACTTGCATATATTCAAATCAGTGAAAGCAAAGGTAACATAAAATACATATACGTATGTATGTACATACATTCGATTTTTTAGAATTGTTATTTTTTAGCGGGTGGGGTAACTGAAATGAAAAGCTTTCCGTATAATATGTATTTTTTATATCTATCTTTAAAGACAGTTGGTTATAGAAAAAGAACAGCTCTTTTACTTAGAGTGTTTTTGTGATGTTTCTATTGATTCCATTACATCTATACAGTGTATATCACAACGAAATTGGGTTAAAAGAATATAGGGAACTGATAAACATTTTATTGTATGTAATACATACATACATATATTTTTCTACTTCTACGCAGGGCCACCGTCAGCACAGCCAGCAAAATAATACAGCGGGCCTCCTACTCAATATTTGATGTGTTTTATTTTTGTCAATAGTATTAATATATGGATTAAGGTTTTATGAAAACAAAAGTTACTATAATGCATTCATTTTAAGAAAACAGTAGTTAGCGCTGCGATCGGCGTCCGTATCACACCGAAAAATGTTTGTATTTGTAAAATCAACTGTCATATAAATGTCATATAACCACATATAACAAACATTTTGTGATAAATTTTTCATATCTTTTTATTTGAAAACTAAAAAAAAATTACATATAGTTCAAGAAATTGAAGACGCCAGGGTGCGTATTCTCGAAAGTAGGAAACAGCTCTCACGTGGGAAACGATGATGTATTCCAATGAATAATAGGAGAGCTGTATTCTTGAAATTCGAAGCTATTCTCATCCCATGAATTTCGTTGGAACGTTGTTCACATGGTCAAAAGCAGTGGAACGGAGAAAATAAAAGGGAATATGTTGTTGCGCTTGCGCGTTTGCAGGCAATAGACAACCTATGTAATTATTTTTTAAATTTAAAGATAATCATAAGAAATAGCCATTCCTTTTATTCCCAGACGAAAAAATATATTTTTTCACCTAGAAATCGGGGAAGAAAGAAGCACGATTACAGCGCTCTCCCAAAACGCGGCGTTTACGTGAACTAAAACTGTGACGTATGATATTGTGTATATGTCAGTCATAGATGTCAGTTTATGTTATCGAAATCTATTGTATTTGGACGATTTCTTTTTACTTTTTAAATTTTAATTTTGAACTTTTGTAGACAATTTTAATCTTGTTTTGACTAAAATGTCTGCAACATACAAGTATTGTGCAGTGCCAATGTGTAAAAGTTCCACCGTGAAAACCCCTGATAAAAAGTTCATCACAATCCCCAGGGATGTAACAATAAGAAAAAAATGGTTCACTGCCATGAGGAGAGATGTACCTTTGTCAGAGAAGACTACAGGATATTGTTGTACTGATCATTTTGATGTAAGTACAAGTACCTAACCTATACAAGTAGTATGGTATCAAAATTAGTGTAGGTATCTTTAGACGGGCAGATCAGTTTTCCGTTCAATCTCAGTTTCAGTCGAACTGTCAGTTATCTGTATGTGTAAATACCAAGAACTGTAAGAAAAACTGAAACTTGCCATTTTTTTGAAGTAAGTTATGCACGTTTTTATCTTCCACAACCTTATATAAAATTCCGTTGAAGGAATAGATTCCACAACCTTATATAAAATTCCGTTGAAGGAATAGATATTTTCACTATCCCCCATTTTAACCTACGTACTTCGTCAAGATCATAATAATAATAATTCATGCCTTATCATCCCCCAACAGGATAGATTAAAGGGATTAAACTGTTGAATATAACCGTTGATTGAACGAATACATAAAGATGCGCTACCTATGACTGTTGACAGAAATTTCAGATCCTATATAATGCCAAACGCAAATCTCCATTTGATGGGATAAATTTCTGTCAACTATCATAGGTAGCGCATCTTTATGTATTCCTTCAATCAACGATATAACCTACAAATTAGACCGGTAACGTTTACAGAATTTCTACGTCACGCAGCGTTTTGGTCACGTGGCTTCCTCGGGCATCTTTCAACTCAATGATCATCAACTTGATGATGAAAAGTTTGTAAAACTTTTTATCATTTGATGCAACAATTATGATTATGGGTTACCATGGTTATTATTAATGCTATTCAGTAGTTTAACTGTCTATTTATTGTGATTGGTACCTTGAATTTACCCTTCGCCATTGCTTCCAATCTTTCCTTGGTCCTCCAGCTGCATTTAATATATCAGAAATTTCTTCCAATTGTTTTTGGGCTTTTTGTCTTGTAAATTGGTTAGTGAATTTTCATGTCCGCAACTCTTCATTTGTTTTCATATATTCTATGAAAAAGTTGTTTTTATGTGTGCGTTATTGGCGCTAATCTTTTTTCCATCTTTTAAAAGTTTTACCAAATAGTAGAAAGCGAGACAAAAACACTGAACTCAATACAATAAACATCAAAATAATTATATTATTGAACTTGAAAAGAGAATGACCTTTCGTAAAGTACAGTTTTATGTGCTGGTGGCGATATTTTTCCGCGAAACCTGGTTGTTATATTGTGAACATCTGTTCTGAATTTAATTAAAATACAAATACGGAGGACAGTTAGTTAATAGTATTTAATGATATAGAGTTAAACACCTAAGTAGTCGTCTGTTCTCCATAGTCAACCACCCAGCAGTTTCCAACTTATGAGTTATATGGTCAAATTTGCGAATGCGATATATATATCTCAGGCACGAGTTCTGAAATCCTGAACAAAGTGGTAAACAGCAGTACAGTATACAAATTGTGACAAGACAAAAGTATCGCATAGATTCTTTTTAATATTTTCACTGAACACATGTCTATACGGGAACAATTTTTTCAGATTCATATATGCATTTTTGATGCAATTATTGATGTGATCATGGTATCTGTGAGTATTATCAATGATTAAACCTAAACTTTTTGCCTTGTCACACAATGCCAGTTCTTCGTTATTAATTTTTAATTTGAAAACAATTTTTTTACACTTAAATGACAAACTCTAAGTTAATGATGAAATCTGTGTTCTTATTACCTTATTTACTTAACTCGATAGCTAGGAAATATATTGAAAAATTCTCGTTTTAAAACTTTAAGCTGAATGTACTGAGAGTGTATAGAAATAAACAACGTATAACACATATTAACATTAACTTATTTAAAATAACCCAGGATTTAGCTGTAAAAACAACTATTTTTAATCAAATTTGTATATAACAACAAAATACGAAGAGAAACTATCAATGAAAATAGCAAGCAATAAACAATACTAAACAATAAGAAAATTTGACAAGTGACAGCGAATCAAATTCAACGATAGCTAACAGCATTGAACTGTATACTAACGTAACTAGAACGGCATCTAGAGACACAAAAGCATATCAGGCGTTGAAGCTAAACAAAGATAGCCAATGTGACGTATTTCTGTCAACGTCTGACTAACAGTGTATTAGGCAGTATTTATGTAGTTTATGCCAATGTACAACATACTTGATTGTCAATCCGAACGTAATATGTTTTATTAATTTCGCGCTTTAGCTGCCGTACACCACAATATGTTGAAAAGAGATAGAAATACGTCAGTGTTCACAGTTGCCTATCTTTTGCCCGGCTTCACTTTTTTAGTATTAAGTTACCGTTCCAGTTATATCGTAGCTATATAGAGTTCACTGGCTAACAGTGATTTTTTCATTTGATCCAACTTAAATTTGATACAAAGGTAGGTTTTTATTGTGGCGTAAATTTGAGTGGGCTATCAGCCAATCAGAATCGAAGAAATTATTGCCTATCTTACCTAACACTGTTTCCTTAAGGTGAATGTAGTACACTACATTAGTGCATTATAATAACAAGAGTTTATTATTTTCCATAAAATACAACAAACTTACAAACATATTTAATAATAATTCTTAAGACTTAAGTAATGTTCGTAATAATATTAACAGATTTTGAACTATGTTTTATTTACAACAACACCCTTCTTGCCTTCCTTTCTGCGGAAGTTTGAATAATTGAGTCAAAATTCAATGTTCTTGCTAGCCTAGACTCAATAGACAACACTCCCAAATGTGACAATCTTTGCTGTGCCATAATCGATCTCAAACAATTAATTTAATTTTTTGATCAACACTTATTTTAATCGGATCTCCCGGAAGCCCGGGCTCCGGGGATTTAGTCCCCTCTGCCCCCCCCCCCCCTGACGGCGAGCCTGCTTCTACAGTTAAAGCGGAAATGCGTATCAACTTCCTTATTTTTAATAAAATTACAAATAATTTTTTTAATTGATTTGTATTGCCGAGATAAATCTGAGACTACTTTGTCTGATAAACTTTGTATCTAAAAATTACTTTTCTTAAATTAAAAAAAACAAAATTGCGGACTACAGATTTCAAATTTTCTGTAATTATTTAGGAAACTGCGTTGTATCAAGTACTATTTTACAAAACAATACCGAGTGTCCAGAAAGATAATCTAAATTGTTTTATCCAGAAAGTATCGATATCTTATTATTTTCAAATAGCAATTAATATTTTTTTCATTCAATTACATAGTTCATTTAAAATTAGAGATAGCGTGTATTTACTTCGCTATAGCTAAATTTCATTCCTTTAAAGTTATTTTTGAAAAATATAATAAATTTTATTTTGTAAAATCGTCCAGTCTATGGATGTTAGCATAAATAAATATATGAAACTCCATCAATGATTCATAATAATATTTTTATTCCAGTTACAATCGACGAAATTACTGAACAGAGAAACGCGGCATAAATGTCAGACACCTACATTTGCACTACAAATATCATTGCGAATAAGCTGCACCTATCACAAGTTGTGGTTATCTAAAATTTCTGCCATTGAATACTTAGAAATGTTGCGATTTGGATTTAATGACGTAGATTTTTGGAATCTAATACCTACCTACAATGAATATTATAGAAAATACGTATATACAAATCGCTCAATACTTAGCGGAAGCATTTTAAACAATTAAAAAAAATGTATTTTCTTTTGGATCATTTTTATCATAGACAACAAAAAAAGATCTTCGTGTAAAAATTTACATTAGTGGCACATTAGTGTTTTTTTTTGTTTGTTTCGTAATCTTATACCGCAGTAATTGTTGAGTTAAACGTAGAGATTATTATTACTCAATTACTCTTTTGTTTTAATTTATTAATTCTACTTTCAATATCCTTAGCGATTCTACAAAATCAAAATTAATGTAGTTTGCAAAATAATCTTAAAGCTCTGACATTTAACTATTTAACTAACTACTTACCTAAGTGAATACATACGGCCCATAATTTTAACCGTACTACACACAAACAAAAATTAATTGCTATTTTAAAATGATAATATATCGATATTTTCTGGATAAAAAGCTTGGAATCTCTTTTGATTGCCCGCGATTGTCTTCAAAAGTTTATGTAATCTCGCATTTGATACAACCGAAATTTCTAAATATGTAATTACTTCAAATTTTAAATCTTTACGTGTATTAAGATTTTAGAAATGTAGTTGCCTGCATTATCTTCTTTTAATTAAAATAATTCAGAAAGGGCTAGTTTTATTGGCAAAGTTTATTAGACAAAGTATGTAGTTATAGATTTGTCTCGGGGATGCAAACCAAGAAAAAAGTAGCTAATTCTATTTGAAATATAGAAGCTGATATGCATTAATTGCTATAATCGAACGAATTTTAAAATTATTTTAAATTGAAAGGAAGTAGCACCAAATTATTATTTGCAAAGTTTCAAATCGCAATGTTCATTAATTTCTTTCTTTTTTTACTGAATTTTGTTCTGGTATACCTGTATGTTTTCCGCACGAAAATAAAAAATAATCATGTATGCAAGTACGTGTGTGTTGTGTTTTTTATCGTAAATATTTTGAGTGTAAATCTTTCTTAAGATGAAGAATATCTTTATAGTTAGTCAATTAATTTTTTTTCAATCTATGTATTTTGTGTATAATACGTAGATATGTTGTCTAAATAAATGTGTAGAAATTCTGTATTTGGTATTGCATATTAGCGGGGAATAAGAATATAATTACAAACATGAAATTACCTCATAATAACATAGTTTCTCGGAACTGCCACATAACAGTACATACATATATTAGGATTCCTAAAAATCATGAATTAATAGTTAAATTCTTGTGTTAATAAAATTAGCTAATGCTTGGAAAATATGTTTCACTAAAGTTCTGTTTCTAATGTATTATTTTACAAATAAGTTTTATTAATTCGCTTAATTCGTTCTGGTAAAGGTAAAATACCAAAACTATGATTCAGATTACACAGCATAAAGTAAATGGAAACTAGTTTTGAAAAAGAGCAGTTGTTTTTCTATAAAAACATTTTTTATTCGTAAAAAATGTTTTCTATGAATAAACATATTGACCTTGACGATTTTGTCGCTGATCAAAGCCATTATTACGAGTAGGTTGTTTGGAACGGTTTTATTTGATCTTACACATCAGTATATTAAAGCCAACGTTTTTGTATTTTAGTACATACTGTAGATAATTCCATCAGCACTTGTTTTACGTATATGTATGCTTTCTAGTTAATATCATTATGTAATTTATTAAATGTTCATACCGAATCAAAAACGCGTCACGGAATTTATATGTCAAAATATATTTTAGAGGAACTGTTATAGATCCTATTAGTTTTCATTAGATTGCACTAGTTTACGCAAATTACGGTAGTTGAATTTTTTCTCTTTGTCATCCAACTAAGGTTTTTTACTATAGTAAATTGACATAACGATTAGTGTTGCCGTCGAGACGAGAGATTCTCGTCTCTCGTCTTGTTTCACCCTCTCTCGACGAGACGAGAGAGATATTCTCTCTCGAATGAAAGCTCGAGACGAGACGAGAGAAAGACCCTCTCTCGTCGAGAAATTCAATCATCATTTTAAATTAATAGAGGTTATATACAATATTAAAAGTTTCATTTTTTTTTTTTATTGTTAAAATTTAAAAACATAAACTTATATAATTTTATGTCGAGTGACGTCACCAAGTGGACATTTGCACAGTGGATGTAAGAAAAAAAATTTTTTTTATTCGAGTTATTTCGGACTCAGTTATGAGATACTGCATATTGAGCTAGCAATGCAGGGCAATTATATAACGATTATTTAAATTCAAAATTCAATTATTTTTACTAAAAAAATCAATTATTATTACAAATGTCTCAGTAAAGTGGGGTAGGTTTATTATTACAATATATTTCTTTAAATGTACTGTTTTTTTATATTTTTAAAATAAATATAAATAAATAAATAAGCCTTTATTTATTTATTTATATTTACTTATTTTAAAAATTTGAAAAATTAATACATTAAAAAAAATTATAGATAAACACGAAATCAGAGTATTGTGAAAAATGGGTCTTATCTTTCTATAAAAAAAATATATTGTATTAATCAAGGTTTGAGTTGGTTCTTCTAAAATTTGGATTTTGATCGATATTTTGCGTCAACAACAAACGGCATTTTTATTAATCATGGTGAATTTTTATCGTTTTATTTTCTTCACCCCCGATATTATGCAATTAAATAAATAATAAAATAATAACTTTTTGTTGGTTGAAAAATAAATCTCTGGCTATGTCACTACTTATTAAATAAATCAGCAAATATAACAAAATATTTCTTTACTACTATGCATAAAATAATTTACAATGGTTCATCGTGTTTTTACCTTTTTCGTATTTGATATTTGGTTTAAGTCACGAGAGAGACGAGAGACAAGACGAGAGATGGCATCTCTCGAGCGAGAGAAGCGTCCTCTCGTCGAGACGAGAGACCCATTTTATCTCGTCTGACGAGACGAGACGAGAGAAGGCCTTTTCTCGTTTCGTCTCGTCTCGCGGCAACACTGTAATAACGATCAAATAGGAAAATCAAAAAAATGCAATCGCAATTTTTAGAGGAAGTTTAGCGTGAATACACTCATTATCACAGTAATGTGGATATTTCAAATATGGTTAAACTAATATATCGGAAATAGAAATACACGTCAAAAGAAATTAAAATTCTGTAGACGAAGAGAAAATGTTTTAAACCAAATATTGTATAACTGACGTGAAAGTATTTAAAAAGTAGTTATTGCTGTTAACTATAAAATTCGGTTTCGTGGTTGGGCAATGTTGTTTTCGGTAACTTGAAGTAATTATAAAAATGTGTAATTAAATCGTATGGATTTTCAACCACTTTGATAGGATAACAACCTTAAGTTTTTTTATGTTAAAATGTTATGATTTTAAAGCAGAACATTAGCAAACTATTTTTTTATTAATCAAGCCACATGTTTTTTATGGGATCTATACATATAAATTAAAGAAATTCAATCATATAATTTCAGGGTAAACTACCAAACTCACACTAGTGATACAGACACACTATACAGGGTGATTGGTGAAATTGCCCTATTAAAAGTATTATAAAATCGGAATGAAATTTTAAAATAAAATTTTGCAGTTGCATATGGTTCAATATGAACTATCAAGTGAAAATATTTTTGAATAAATAGCATCAACTTCGATTTTTTAAATAGCATGCTATAAAATAAATTACAAATTCAGCTTCTATGATAAATTTTACACATATTTTATGTATCATACCCTGTATCTAAATACCATGCCTTCTGAGTTATTCGCAATTAAAGAAAAAAAGTGACAGATACCGATCTTACTTTATAGTGACATTACGTCAAAATTTTGCATACGCACCACCGATATTGTGTAGTTACACAACATTTGAAGTTCTTCTCTGTAACATTATACAGGGTGTTTAAAAACTCAGTTGTTTATAAATAAGTTCAATCTGCGGAAAGATGATTTTTTTAAATGGAAAGGTATACATTTTATTGGACATTCTGATTCTACAAAAAATTCTCTTTTAATCCGTATTAGGTGTTCCTATACCTAAAATGTAAGGTGAATAAGTTATAACGATTTAATTACCCTTTGTACCTAACATGCTCAGATACGTCAACTTACTGAAGCAAGAGTGCTTAGCTCATTTGTTTTACATAGTTACTGGGCACTTATTTTGACGTCTGTCATTTTAGTTAGTTGTTCTCGCGTACACTGAGAGAAATAGATCTACACCAGTGCAATAATTAGGGTAAACAATGCGAGTATTTACTTAACAACAACTAAAAATTATTGTATTTGTTACAAAACATATTGTAATCTTAGTATTTTTTTACAATTTTTATTTTACCTGTAATAACAATGTTTTCGCTTCTATACAATACATTTTTCTCAGTATATGGTTTTATAATGGGTTAGCATTGAGAATAGACCAAATCAAGTAATCATGAATTTATTTATTAGGTATGCAAAGTGTATGTAATAAAATAGTATCTTTTACTAAACGTTTGATACGTTTATTTTACTAAAATTTACAACCAATGATCAGCAAGAATTTCTAAGAATTTTTAAGATATAAAAAGTTTTAGCAACCGATATGTTCGTAGAACAATGGTAAAGAACATATCAGTAAAAAAATTTAGATTATTATTAGTATTTGAATAATCAACACAAAGTAAATTTACATCAAAGTTCTAATAATTAGTAATAACAGATTAGGTAAAATTAAAATAATATAAAAGATACAGTGGAAAAATTATAAGAACAACAATAACATAAATAAATAAGTTATCTATGGTTCGATATGGCAAAAGTTTCTATTGAGGCATTCTATATTCAGAGACGAATTCCTATAATTGTTGCTCTTCGAATAGCATCTGGTGTTATTTGCCTAAAGGATCCCTTATTCCCATAATTCAATGAAAATAATTTACGAAAATACGATTAACAAAATGACAAACGTCAATAACGATTGAATTAGTCTTCGTACCTAAAATGATATCTGAGCATTTTAGGTACGGAGACTAATTAAATCGTTAAAACTTATTCACCTTACATTTTAGGTATAGGAACACCTAATACGAATTAAAAAAGAATCTTATAGAATCAGAATGTCTAATAAAATGTATACCTTTCCATTTAAAAAAATCTACTTTCCGCAGATTGAACTTATTTATAAACAACTGGGTTTTTAAACACTCTGTATAATGTTACAGAGAAGAACTTCAAATGTTGTGTAACTAGATACTATCAGCTAAATTTCATTCATTCCTTTTACTCCTACGTGACGTAATATCGCTATAAAGTAAGATTGGTATCTGTCACTTTTTTTCTTTAATTGCGAATAACTCAGAAGGCATGGTATTTAAGTATAAGGTATCATACATGAAATATGTGTAAAATTTTACCACTACTACTAAATACCACTTCCGGTAAACCGGAAGTGGTATTTATTCAAAAATATTTTCACGTGATAGTTCATGTTCAACCATATCCAACTGCAAAATTTTGTTTTAAAATTCCGTTTCGTTTGTATAATACTTTTAATAGGCCATTCTCACCAATCACCCTGTATACATACAGGATCCGGCAAATATGCGTTGAAAGAAGATTATTAAAAAATGTGATTACGAGATATTTGGACACATTAAAAATACATTTTAAAAATATTGTCACTACGTAACACTGCGTGTTGCAAAATTTAATACCGGAATAAAGTTGTATTTGTATAAATTGGCAACCAGTGTAATCTTTTGGGGTAATTATTTAAATAGATTTCCTCGGCTTCTGGAGTAGTACTATGGCATAAAATGTAACACTTTAACATATAAAACTTCCTCAAAAATGTCCAACCATTTTTAAACGAATTGAAAGACTGCGTACCTAATTAAACTTTTATTGTGACAGGAGTAATTTGTCAATAAAGACGAATGTTTTTTTTTCAAGGCCCACTATGTTTTATGATAGTATGGATTTTATTTTTTACATTTTAATGAGCAATAAACTTGTTGAAATTATTGTGCTTGTTTGAGTTACTAAAAGAAACGCCTTTCTCAGATAAACGTTTTTCGAGTATTCAGTGCCGAACTAAGGACGTTTAAAAAAAATTAAGTGATAGTTAAAAAGCTGAAAGTATGCTTAAACCATTACGAGTAATGTTATTATTTAGAATTTAAAATAACTTTGGTTTTAAAAATAAAAATAACAGGACCGTATTAAAAAAGTTAATGATTTTTCGAAAACAAAACATCATGTCAGAAATAAATAACAACTAATGTTGGTGATAAAGCATACCAAAAGAGTAGAGAATGAAGAATATACTTATACTCCATGTTGAAAACCAACAAAAGGCTATATGGAAAATAATAAAGAAACAGAAAAGAGAAGGAAGTCTGTGAGTAAATTCGATTGTAAATTATTAGAAGATAAATTAAACAACTACATGTTTTATTTTGGTTGGAAGGGGCACAATAAATAGTTGCGGTGATACATACTTCCTCTTTGAAATAAGAGCTGATGAAATATTCGAAATAATGCAGGTGAGAAGCAAGAAGTCTGAAGATATGGTATGATAACCGCTGTACGAAAGGAAATTATTTCGTACTTTCACTAAGAAACATAAACTATTTACGGAAGCTCAGCATAGGTACAAAACTAGGACATTCACAACAACTGCCGTGATTGAGATAATAGACAGTGTTTTAACGGTACTAAGACACAATAATTTACTGAATTAGTGGCTTGTGACATTAATAAAGCTTTTGACTGCATTGCCCATGAAATTCTAATGCAGAAACTAACTATGGTATTAGAGGTAACATTTACAGTGTTTTGACATTTTATTTATGGAATAGAAGACAAAGTCTACTGTGGAAAAGCAATTTCTCTGAGATAGGAGACATTTACATGGACCTCTGTTATTTATTATACAGTGTAGAAACCACTTATGGAATAAAATTGTTTGTGTCGTTATTTTAGAAAATTATAAAAAACACCGGGACACGCCGTAAATTCAAGTGTGCGCTTTTTAGACATACATTTAAATGTACAGGGTGATTCACACAAATCTAGCATAGTCCATGATGTTTATTTTTAATAAAACACCCTGTATATTTTTATATTTTTGAAAGCTCTTTAACAACCTGATTTAAAAGAACTACATCATCTAGGGTATATTATTAATAATACAGGGTGAAACTTAAAATTATTTCTGTATAAGTAAGTTGGGTTAGGCAGTTTTTAGCTATTGATGACAAAAAATGTTAGCAAAACCAATATTCATGAGCGTATACGGTATTATTTATTTTACAGTTTTTCTACTATACTGAAGATAAATTTGCAGATAAATGTATTGAAGGGAATCAACTTCCGGTAAACAGGAAGTGGTACAATGACGTAAATAATTTTGCTGATGAGTCCAGATGATATCAGTTATAATTACAAGTTTTTAGAAATGTTGAATTTCAAGAACATCAAAAAGTTCTAACGAACCAGTTCCGTGAATAACCCTGTATATGTTTCATATTTTTGGTGTGTTTATAAATTTCGTTTTAAATTAAATTTGTCTGTGATTTACTTTTATGTCATGCTAACAATATATATTTTTTACATATTTATATCACATTTATATACTTATATGTTGAACTGACCAATAATGCATTCATTCCTATTTCTAATAAATAAACTTGGCCAATTTCTTACACATACAAGTGGCGTACGCATGGAATTTTGCATTTAATTTGAATTACAAGAAAAAATTTACGCACTATATTCACCATTGGATGGTTAAGTAAACTCAGCGATTGTGGCATATTCATATACGACAGGAATGCGTACTAATTTGCAATTCAACGTTAACAAACAACATATTATGCAACAAACATTGCATAATATGTATCATTTCTGAATAACCAATTTTCGGAATCAAATTTCCTATTCTTGTAATAAGAAGTAATATGTTCAGAAAAAAATCTTAAGTTGAGTGTTGATAAATAAACTTTCAAATGAGCACACTATACTAACGGCAAAAAAGCAAAAGTTGTGCAGTAGTAACGTGCCATCGAGAAAAACCGTAATTAGTGTATACTATGTTAAATGTTTTTGATTGTTACTTTAGACACTTAGGCACATAATGACATTAATTACTTGACATTTTATTGTAACCAAAGTTTATTACCCCGAAATGATACTGCAATATAAACAGAAATAAATAATTCATTTAATATTGAAAAGATAATTAACGTAACTATAGAAATTCGCATATGTTTAAATCGCAAAACGTAGTTGGATATGGGATTTCAGTGTTCCTGCTTATTATTTTCTTAGATATTGAAGTGTTTCTATGGTCGTATGTGGTGTTGCACCATCTTGCTGGAAGTATCCATTTTGTAATTCTTCATCATGCAGTTGATTTATAAACGAACTGAGCACTTCATTGCGATAGCGCATGCAGCAGTAAGTGTGCCTTCAAAAAAAAAAAATGGGATCCTCCAATCTTCTTCGACATATTCCAACCCTAACACCAACTTTTTAGGAATACAATGGTTTTTCAACAATCACATTCACATAGCCTACTCTAATTATTTTTATTATAATTTTTCTCGATGTGTGTTTACAATTGACAATATATGTAGAGAAACACATTTAAATTTTCTGTACAAATTTGATACTATGTTATATTTATACTACCGAATATTATAGTATTCTATAGGTGTACGGTCTATTCGTATCTCAGCTGACAGTAAAACAGTATTCCTTCATTTAAATAATATAGTTTTTTATAGCTACAACAACGTAGCCTAAGGGTATGTGAAACGTATTGATATATTAGTTTTACAAGTCAAACAGGATAAAGATATCTCATTGACTCTGTACTGTCATCTAAGGTACATAATATACGACTACAGCTATCCATTTACCTGCACATCACTTTAGTCCATAACTATATACTGACAACTAGTTTCATTATCGGCGATTTGGGGTAAACCTATTGATATTATGTCAATGGAAAGTATAGACGTCCTTTATTCAATTTATAAAATAACGTTTGTCTAAATGTAATAATAATTAATTATCTTCAAAATTGCACTAGGTAAGTGCAACGATCGAATAGTAAAGGTGATCGATGTAGCGTTAAAAGTGGTACTATTAAAGTACAATAATATACAAGAGTTCTGTTAAAAATAAGGAAATAGTATTATGCAGTTATCGCCTGTATGATTGAATATCTGCTTCCTGACTTAACAAGCAGAATTTTAAAAATTAATGTGTCATTAATTTTGTAATGGTAATTACAGCTCATAATATGCACACAAATCTTATAGGCTCGAAAATACATGATTTCGGAAATACGAAACATTTTGCATTTACATCTTTTTTATTATACCTTACAGAATATAACAACCACTATTGCTTCTTCGCATAATTTTTACTACACACTATATCCGACTATAGCGGAGATAAACCTGAATTTAAATACGAGTCTATCATTCCTTTTAAAGAGTTATTACTTTATAAATTGTAGTAAGTTTATGTGAAGTATGAGCCTATCGTTTTTTTGCTTTTAATTATGCCATAAAATAATGTTTGTAACGTAAGTCATTCGACTTTAAACTTGCTTATAAACTCGCTATTACAACCAGTACCTTAGTTTTATACTATTGTAGTCATCTGATGCTCATATAATATATGGGTGAAAGAAAACGAAATACAATTATATTAGGTAGTATAATTAATCAGTCTTATTTTGTATGTTTTGTAGAACCACGACGATGACGTAATAATGGAAGATATTGATCCTATAGCCATGGGAGATATTAAATCCGAGCCTTCACTTAAAATTCTAAATTCTATGGTGAAAAGTACGACAGCACCAGCGACGGCGACAACTACTACCACATCAACGAGTAATAGCACGTCATCACTTACAACAGCCATAGAGAAGGAGTGGCCAGATGTTATCAAAATGAACGCCTATTTAAATACGGGTCGAAGGCAGCAGTTTTGGGAAGAACCGTTTACGAAACGTGTAATGGATGCCATAAAAAGTAAAGATTTAGAGATGAAAATTGCAGCAGAACTGCTTGGCGTTTCCTATGGCACACTATACGGCCGATATAGGGACGCTTATGGTTGTTTAAAGCATCCATACAGGTAAATTTTTAATATTTATTACAAAGACGAAAACTGGTGTCGATTAAAATATGGCATCATTTTATGAAGTTCTTTATTCTGATTTTATTCGTCAAAACACATCGAGCATCTAAGTTATCTCTCACTCACCCCAAATACTTAGGTAACTTTGAAAGTCAGGGTACAAGACAAACGTGTCCATCATATCTAGGTGCACAAAATTTTATTATTTGTTTCATATAATTTTAATTCTTGTTATAAGTAAGTTTGCTTATTTTAAATTAACTATTATGAATATTGTTTTTTTTTGGTAACAAGGCCACTGAATATATTTAACACACACAATTTACTCCACAAGAGTTGCTGTGATAGTCAAACAAGCAATACAGCTTAAGAAGCCGCTGCAACTAACGCCCACCACAAATAAAAAAAACAATCATCACTTTCTATATTACACCCATTTTCTAGATGCAGGAGCAGATGGATTACCACCATTGGACTGGCTCATTTTATAACTTTTATTGTGAGCCAGTCCTCAAAATAAATGTTAGAAACAAACATATTTAGCTATATTTACAAGTACTCACATTGGAAATAATTATACTTTAGATGAATTTGGCAAAATGTTGCTTTTTGTTTTTCACAACGCATAAAAGAGTAATTGTAACAATATTGAAGTTTTAATTAAGTAAACATTAGTAAATGAGTATTTAAGAAAATGACAAGGATTATCTTACATAGGAAGAAATTACTTGAAACACTTTGTTTTTAGTCTAAATGGAATTTTTGTATTTTTTGAAAAATCTAATAAAGTTATATATTTTCATATACAAAAACGATAGATAGTGGTTCAACTAACTAAATAGGCTCAACAAGGACTGAAAAAAATATTTAGTGCTTGAGCGCAGGTTTCCACGATTTCCTGCATGCAGAGCTTTCAGGTGACGCAATGTAATTTTTGCTTTGTTGATTTGATTAAAACAGCTCTTCAAAACAGCATGTTCAGCGCAACGTCAAATGTAAACTTTACCTGGTAAAATTTACAATGATCAATCATTTCATTAATGATTAGACTCGACAAAGAGGGGAAATTTCCAATGCAGTGCGGTGAGCAACGTAGAAGGGTGGCACGGAAACTCGAGCGCTCATATCAAAGCACACTTGTTCAGTATTATTCCACTGGTCGTTGAGTGTTTATCAGTACACACAGACTTAGAAAATGTCACATTTAGGTACGATTCGGCAACTGCATATTTCGAAGAAACTAGAAAACGTAATAGCCAGTATGGCGGATTTAGAATGCGAAGGCGGGAAGAATTAAATGTGTAACATGCGACAACTATTTAACGTGCACCAGCAGGCGGAAGTGTGAACGCCACCTAAAAAGTATAAAACACTGTTCTGCAATCCGTAGCTAACAATGCAGCGAACAAGTAACATTTAATATATCTGTTTGTTTCATTTTATTGTAATCTACCGTTCACTTTACTAGACCTATAAGCATTTGTCTCCTTCTGGAGCAAGTATTCGGATTATACATTACCAAGTCGGACATCGATAAGAAACGTTATGCCATCTGCTCGTGACTATGTTGAAAGAATAATTAAAGCAGAATTGAAAGATAAAAAATTGTGGTTGTGTTATTTGAAAGTGGAAGCTTCTTAAAACAGTAAGTGTTTCAGCAGGTTATATGATATATTTTTTATCATTATTTTAATGTGTAAACATTCATGCGTCCGTATCGCCTATGCTCACTCATGAAAGTCAGGAACACAAATGATGCGTGTAGGTAAACGTTACTGAACACTCGCCTTGATACGGCTGCTCGGCCTCTCCAGGTTGTTCTCCGCACTGCACTGAAACTTGCTCCTCTTTGACTTTATTAATGATAGATACATAGTACTGTAAGCATAATAAGAAAAAAGAAGCGATTATTCGCTTTAAATAATTGCCTTTACTTAATTCCTATGCAAATAAAATTATGTATAAATTTAATGAATTATTTTTTAAATGTGGTATACATTGAATGATAAGAATATTAGATTCAAGAAAAAAATTTTGAAACAAAATCAATACAGATAAGACCGATTTAGTTGCGTTTTCTAAAGTAACATAAATATAATAAAAAGTACCGAAGAATTTCTTGTGCGAATTTCATCAGTTATAGTAATTGGTATGAGTAGTATAAAAGTCTAGTTTATTTTATAATCGACACCAGTCTAGCTTTATTTTATATATATAGTGTATAACTTTATCTCTTGAGTTTATCAAATATAAATTCAGACAAATGTTTAAGATCGATTTCGAAATGAGAAGGAAAGTGGCATTATAAGATTATTAGTTACTTTCTATTGTTTTAATATGAAAACTTAATTATTTTAACACGTAACAGCATGCTCAGTAGTTTTTGCAATTAAAATTATTCTGTACTATAAAACCATAAAATTCTGTTAATTTAACAAAGATACAGTATTTATTCCGCTGATTCAGAATATGTAATTAAACAAATAAAATAAGTGAATTGTGTATTCTATAGTTAATGTAAGACATAACTTTGTAATGGAACACCTGTATATTTTGTAGGAGTTTGAGAGTAACAAACAAAGGAACGGTAGCCATGAAAAAGGATATTAGTGAGATATTAGTAGGTAATAAAATATAAGTATAATGACGAACTTACTATTTTGACTATAATGAGTTTATGTAAATATTTCTATTTTTTGCCAACTTATGTCTCATATTGTTTATCCGATTCGTCCAAATGTTTCTCTAAAATATTAGGTAAAATTTCTTTGGTATCCCTTTAATTTCAATTTGTATATTATCTGTTGAACAATTGCTACCAACTTGTGTGAACATTTTTGCTACTACTACTTAATTATATGCTTAAGGTTTCATATAATTGGGAATAAGATTGCTGCCTTTATACATAATTTAAATAGCTTAAACATTTTTCACATTTTACATAAAAATTTATACGAATCGCTAGAATATTAATGAGCTTGCATACAAATATAGTTGCACATATTCGAATTAAAACGATGCTAAATAAGTTGAAACTATTGAAGAAACAATTTGATAACTAGAGAATGTGAATTTTTTTTATATTAGTCTATTTTCATTATTCTTAATCAGTAGGAAAACACACTGGATTTTTGCTCATTTGGCCGGCTTCATGGATTCACTAATAACAACTAAAAAAAAAGCCGAATTGAATAACTTGCATATTTTTGTCATATCTTTTCCATTCTTACTAATTTTTAGTCCATTTTCATAGAATTAATAACAAACTATGCAGTTAGTTTAATTATATATTTTAATCATGGCACATAACATGATTTTAACATTAGCAAAATATTTGTTCAAAAGTGTTTATAAACGAGGAAATTGGAAATCCATCGAAATATATAGGAATTCAACAAGATTAATTACTACAATTAAAAATAGGGCACACAAAATAATGCAGCAAATTTAAAATTGAATATGCAGAGTGTTTTACTGTAACATGGGCCTCAAATTCCTTTTTTTTTAACTAAATTGAAGAAATTGAATAAAAGGTATTTGTATTTAAGCGTTGCATAATTAAAGATTCGACATGCAAAGTAAGATACATATAGGATTTACCGTAACAACTAGGATCACACATCATATGCACTACTATTGAAGGCATTCAATAAATGGGTAGCGAATAGTATACGCGTTTACACCTGCGATAACGAGGGTGACACAATCATTGTAGTTTTTAACAGTTAATTCGGTTATACATATTTTCATAGATGTTATACACATTTCATTCGCTGTAGATAGGATACTTCTAATAAAATTTTCTTGGTGTTCTTCTGCGCCATCTAGTGAAATATATTAAATTTAAAACATACCATACTGGAGCGCGGAAATTTATAACTTTTAAAATAAAAATAACGTGCTTGCTTTTATATAGTTTTTGAATATTGCTATATATTTTCATCAAAAATATTCGTAATTTTTGTCTTCACGACAAAAAAAACCGCTTCTCCTAAAGTTTCAATTTAAATGATACATGCAACGTACCTGTAATATCGAAATGAAAGTTAATTTATAAAAATTATCTCAAAAAATATTTAAATTTCAACGATCCCGTAAAGCAACTAAGAGCTATGTAGGTTTAAACCGTAACAAAATTTAATAACAGATCTTATATGGATGTTGTACCCTACACTCAACTTGACGAAGTATATTGTATCTGGCATAATCTCATTAAAGACATTAAACCTTTCTTGTGCTGCTTCAACTTGTATAAAATAATGCAATAAATGTAAATAAAGTGTCACTAGTTTATGTCAAAATTGGTGTATTATGCATAGATAAGATATACAGGGTGATTGGTGAGAATGGCCTATTAAAAGTATTATACAAACGGAACGGAATTTTAAAACAAAATTTTGAAGTTGGATATGGTTGAATGTGAACTATCACGTGGAAATATGTTCGAATAAATATCACTTCCGGTTAACCGGAAGTGGGCATCAACATCGATTTTTTAAATAGCATGCTATGAAATAAATTACAAATTCAGCTTCTATGATAAGTTTTACACATATTTCATGTATCACACTCTATACTTAAATACCATGCCTTAGTTATTCGCAATTAAAGAAAAGAATGACAGATAGCGATCTTACTTTTATAGTGATATTACGTCACGTGGGAGTAAGAGCGACGAATGAAATTTTCCATACGCACAGCTGATATTATGTAGTTACACAGCATTTGAAGCTCTTCTCTGTAACATTATACAGGATGTTTCAAAACTTAGTTGCTTATAAATAAGTTCAATCTTCGAAAAGTAATTTTTGTTTTAATCTATATTAGGTATTCCTATACCTAAAATGAGAGGTGAATAAGTTATAACGATTTAATTAACCTCCGAACCTAAAATGCTCACGCAGATATGTCAATTTACTGAAGCAAGGGTGCTTAGCTCATTTTTTTCATTTTGAACCATTTAGTATTTATTTATGTTATTATTATTGTTGTTCTTATAATGTTTCTACTGTACCTTTTATATTATCTGTTTTATTATTTTAATTTTACCTAATTTGTTATTACTAATTATTTAATACCTACCGTTTGTTGGGAGTATCTTGCAGAATTCTGAGATATTGTAATTTTTTACTGATATTGCCCTTTACCATTGTTCTACGAACATATCGGTTGCTAAAACTTTTTATATCTTAAAAATTCTTAGAAATGTTTGCTGATCATTGGTTGTAAATGTTAGTATCTTTCACTAAACGTTCCATGTTTATTTTACTATTTGATTACATTCACTTTGCATAATAAATAAATTACTTGATTTGGTCTATTCTTCATTATAACACCATATACTGAGAAAAATGTATTGTACAGAAGCGAAAACAATGTTATTACAGGTAAAATAGAAATTGTAAAAAAATACTAAGATTACAATATGTCTTGTAACAAATACAATAATTTTTTATTGTAAAGTAAACTCGCATTGTTTACCCTAATTATTGTACTGATGCAGATTGATTTCTCTTAGTGTACGCAAGAACAACTAACTCAAATGACCGACGTCAAAATAAGTGGCAAATAAGTATGTAACACAAATAAGTTAAGCACCCTTGCTTCAGTAAATTGACATATCTGCATGAGCATTTTAGGTTCGGAGGTTAATTAAATCGTTATAACTGATTCACCTCTCATTTTGGGTATAGGAACACCTGATATAGATTAAAAGAGAATATTTTGTAGAATTAGAATATCTAAGAAAATATATACCTACCTTTCCATTAAAAAAAATCTGCTTTCCGAAGATTGAACTTATTTATAAGCAACTAAGTTTTTAAACACCCTGTTGCAGAGAAGAACAAATATTGTGTAACTACACAATATCAGCTATGCGTATGCAAAATTTCATCCGTCTCTTTTACTCCTACCTGGCGTAATATCACTATACAGTAAGATCGGTATCTGGTATTTAGTTATAGGGTATGATACATGAAATATGTGTGAAATTTATCATAGAAGCTGAATCTGTAATTTACTTTATAGCATGCTATTTAAAAAATCGAAATATTTATTCAAAAATATTTTCACGTGATAGTTCATATTCAACCATATCCAACTGCAAAATTTTGTTTTAAAATTCCGTTTCGTTTGTATAATACTTTTAATAGGCCATTCTCACCGATCACCCTGTATATAAAGTAATATCGTGTATGTCAGCTCTTAGAAACTTGACAGAAGCTATAGTTCAGTCCTTAAACGGTTCTTAACACTACCGCCTAAGGTTTAATCTAAACGATATACATACTTAATTCTTAAACTTGTATTACACATTCTTCACAAATATCACAAAATTCACTGTACAGGGTGTCCGATAAAGGTGTTCTGAAAATTAGGGAATTGGTAGAGGACGTCACTGCCATCAAAAAAGTCTGTATCCACTTTTGGCTTTCGATGCTTCTTTTAAAGTTATAGCTGTTTTATTTTTTAGTCTCTATATTTCCTTAAAGCTACAAATGATTTCAAAGTAGCTGTTTGCCTTTTGTTTTCCGTGAATTGTCACATTTATTAGTGCTACGCTGCGGAATTCCGTTATTCGTTCAAAACAATAGATTATTCCTACCAAGAATATGCAGACGTGCATTTGGCATTGGGAAAGGCTGACGGGAATACTGCAAGATTTGTTAGAATTAATCAGCAAAATTGCCCGAAACGCCGTGTGCCATGCGCTAAAATATTTCTTGCTGTAGATCACAGAATACGTGAAAATGGTACTGTAAAACCCTTGACCGTAAATTGGCGTGCTCCTGTTCGAAGAAATTCTCAAGTGAAAGAACAAATTTTAAACAGTATAGAAAACGTTCCTCGAAATAGTATTCGCAAACTTTCCAGAGAGTTTAACGTTACAAAAACTTTTGTGTCCAGTACTCTTCACCAGCAGTCCTTTTCATTACCAACGAGTACAAGGATTGCAGCCTCCAGATTATGGCGCCAGAGTTCAATTTTGTCGGTGGTACTTGAGAAAAGTATTAATGGACAATAGATTTACAGAGAAAAATAATATTTACCAATTGAGATGCCTTCACAAGAGATGGGGTTTTCAATTTCCACAATTATTGCATTTGGTCTGGTGAAAATCCGCATGCAATAGTATCAGGATGGCAACAGTTTTCTGTGAACATCTGGTGTGGAATAATTGATAACGAATTGCTTACTCCATTTGAATTACCAGCTCGACTGAATGGAGAAAAAAATTGTGAGGTTTTACGAAACTCTTTCCCCAATTTGTTCGACAATGTTGCATTGCATCTGCGTGTGAATCCCTGGTTTAGGCATGACGGAGCATGTTTTGCTCTTGTCCTGTGGCATAGCCAGCAAGGTATCCTGATCTAAATCCTTTGGACTTTTACTTGTGGGGTGAAATTTTTCCAAGGGTCCGGTAAGAATTGAGAAGACGTGCTGAAATGTGCATTCACATAAAAGTGTACCATTTTGAGCAGCATGTGCAAAACTAATTGTATTTATTTTTGTTATATCTATCTGATTTATTGTTTCTATTAAAGTATTAAATAAACAACTCCGACTTTGCAATCACTTGTAGTTTTAAGGGAATATAGAGCCTGAAAAATAAAACAGCTATAACTTTTTAAGGAAGCATCGGCAGCCGAAAGTGCATGTAGACTTTTTTGATTGCAGTTACGGCCTCTACCAGTTACCTAATTTTTGAAACACCTTTACCGGGCAGTATAGTATAGTATAGTATATATTTGAAAGTACCAGTGGTGTACAAATTTTCATACAATATTATAGTAATACTGTTTACAAAGACGCTTCTGACACAACATACAAAATCAGAATGACACTGTTATAATGAGACTCAATAACGGATTTTTCTATATTTCAAATTACAAAATGCGCGATTTTGACACATTTGTAATGACATTTATGTGAAAATTGCGTGCTCAAGCATCGACACAACCTCAAGCACGAACTATAAATATGACCCAACCATTAAGGCCCAAGCGTAGAAAAAAAATTACAACTAAAGAAAAGACTGCTTTAATGTAGTGAATATACAGATTAGCCGGGCAGTTATCTAGGAATAGGTAGCGATCCAATGAGTACGAGTGAATGGAACGTACATATGTGTTAATATTAAACAGGCGAGTCGGGCGATCCCTTGAGCGCGTGACTAGCAACAACGCAAGTGATCTTCTATCGCCGCACTCGTCTGTTTAATATCCATACATATGTACGCTCTATTCGCTCGTACTCACTGGATCGCTTCCTATTCCTAGATAATTGCCCGCGAATCTGTATACAAAAATTACACAAAACAACAAGAGTGATTTCAAGGACTGTGGGCTCTTTGATTGTGGCGTTCGTGATGATTGTGATTCCGCGGGACACGTGTTTCGAGAACGCATGGGTTCTCATCATCAACCGAATTTCGGTACTCTGTATACCCAAGCGTTCTCGAAACACGTGTCCTCCAGTTATGGCGTTTGATGATACCGATGTTATATCTGTTTAAAACAACAAGAAAAATTTTTTTTCTTGACCTAAGCGTCACAACAAAATGTTGCGTATACGCAACGTTGGGATTACATCACATAGTACGAGTAGGTAGATATTACATGGTGATACTCTACTGCGACCTAAACCCCGTGGCTATGAAACATGTCAAAACAGGTAGGATGCAAATGACAATTACACTTTTTACACATGTAAATTGTGCTTTTACATTGCCTGCATCTACGTATAGCTTTATTTTCTTCTTCTACGATTACGTGGCCAAATTTATCGAATCTAACTTCAGTGCTAAGTGCTGATTTCGAAGGCCTCCCCAAGTTCGGGTTACTGTTTGTTCTGTACTTTCCTATTTTTCTCTTCTTGGAAGTTGACGGGGCAGATTCTTCATCAGATTCATCATTCGCTATTTGCTTTGCATGAACTTCAAATGTACCATCTACATCACCCCCTAGATTATCCTTGGAAGTCGTCGTCGAGGTCTTCTTCGTCGGTAATTTCATCTACCGGTGGCAGAATGTATACAGCGTTAATTTCGTCAGCATCACATAAATCTTCGTCATCTTCTAGTGTTGCCATCGTACTGTAGTAGTTAGCGGTCTCCTAGTTTCCCAGCTCATTTTATTTGGGTAACTATAATAAAATTATCGTCACTACAATACTTCTAAGTAGCAATAATCGATTAATAACTCAACAAATGACCAAAATTGAATCAATATAATCAAAAGAAATTAGTTCTTACGCGAAGCTTATCGCAAAATATTAGAAATTAGAATCAAAAACTTCACTTCTGCATTTATTTTCACATAACTGATTTGAATGAATAATAAACAAAAATTAGTTTTCATAAAGCAACTTCCTTCAGCAAGCGTTTATACATAAGTAAATACAGGAAATGCTGTTAAATTGTGTTACCAAATCTGCGCGGCAACCTCGTAGGAAATGTGCAGTAGTCCCAATGTTGCGTATACGGAACATTATTTTCAAACTCTTTTTTCTGAGAAACTAAATCAAATTCACTTGAACTTTTTACATAATATAAGACGGAATAGAACTAAATACATGTTAGTGCTAGTAACAGATCCAAAAACCATAAAATAACTGCTTCCAAAATTTCTTAGTCAGCACTATGTTATGAACCTGATTTTGTAGTTTTTATAACCCTAATAATAATTAACCTTATATCGGATTTTTTATTTGTTTGCACTAAAAATTAGTACACGCATTCACTTATTAGATTATATACGTTAGAGTTGGATAAAATTATGATGGGAAAAAAATTATTTTTAAAATGTTGCGTTTACGCAGCACTGGTAATAATGGGTCAAGGGGTCTCCAGACGATACGATCAGTTGTACAATCCATTGTACAGACGAGAAGATTAGGCAAGTAAACATTTGCTATCGTTTTGAATGAAATTTTAGTTATGTGCTTAGACAATATGCAACTGTGTGTTATAATTCAAAAAGTGCCACTACAGTTGATAAGAAAGTGTAGCTTTCTATTACCGATGAGTGTACAGATAAATCAAATGTGAATAATCAAATGTGTATGTGCCGTCGATTTCATAATAATTTAGTTATACACGTGAAACAGTATCACGTATTTCAGAAATAAAGTTTTAGCAATTTGCTATTGAAATTATTGGAAAATGAACGGATTTATCCGAAACAGAAACCTTTTCATTCATCAGTAAATGGTATAAACGCCAACCTCACCATCTCTCATCAATGTCTTACATCAGTTTGACATCGATAGTACTATAACTGATTTTACAAACTTATGGATTCACCCTAGCAGAGATTTACTGTGCATGAATATACAAGCGACATAAAAAGAGAGGGAAATCTGTGACATATACCTAGATCACACACTTTACAAATATTTGACACTATTTTTTGTGCTACTGGTATTTGACATAATTTCGTCAAATCTTCATTCATTACACATTCTTATTTTACCCTTACAATCACTATCTCTTTATACATATACCTTGTCCACAACGTTATAATGTGCATAATAATTGATGCACATTTAGTCATTTAAAAGTGGCAATAGTGTTAAATATTCTGATGACACCAATGATAAATACCGCACAGAGATAGATAGATTCAAGTTCTAGCAAATCAGTACACATTTTCTAAGTGCCAGGGTACAGGTGTTCATTTGAAAGGTTTATCTATAAGCAATGTATCGCATACTGAGAACATTTTGAAGTATGCCGTAAGTTTAACTGTTATCCTTCAATATCAATGCATTTTAAAACCATCCTTTCAAAATTTCTAATGACATTCTGTAAAATTAATTGTTGTTAAGTTCCATTACTGTTAGATTGTCTGCTGTATATCATTAGAATTCAATACATACGTTCGAAATATGCTTTAGATAAGGCCACAAGAAGAAGTCGCAAGGTGTTAAACTGCATGAGCGTGTAAGCCAAAGAATTTCAGTATTTCGACATTCGAATTATACATCATCAAAAAATCTCTAAAATTGATTGGTTAAATTGTTGGTTTTGGGGTTAAACCTTTTGGGCTACTCTTTTTTTCTGGGTGTAGGTGGTTCCCCAATAATGTGGATTTTCGATATTCCGAAGTACTCTTCGAAAACTGTTGTGCGAATGCGTTATTGATCTGCAGTAAGAACATGCTGCATCCATCTTACGCATTCATGTATAATTTTGATATCCCTACATTATTCTCAACTTCACGTACTTTCGTACAACTATTTTCAAAAATCATATTGTGTAATTTTTCGATAGATCATTCCTTATGTGGTAGCATTTTTTGAATTTCCTTCATATGGATCATCTTGACGCGTTAACCTCATGTTTAAACTCACCTACCATTTTTTACGTTGGAAGATGCAGGAGAAGGGTCACTTTATTACACATATTTATTATACAGTTTATTTTCCAACTGCGTTATCATCTAATTAATGGCTTTGCAATATATCAGTTATTTGTTTTTACTATAAAAATAGATCCTTGTTGGGACGGATTTCTTATGAGATTTGTCCATCAATAAAGGTATATTCCTCAATAAAATTAGCATTATTTTAATATTCAAATAAGTATGTTGTTATAATATACATTAAAAATTGTCTCTAATAAAAGTCTGGAAGTCTAACAATAACTAAAAGAATACGCCTCCGAAATAATGTAGGAAAGCTGACCATCATAGGGTATAAGAGTAGGGTTTAAGTCCTATATTCTACCGCTAGCAGGTAAATACACATATCGAGATTTAAAATTATAATTATACACGTTCGATCTGTAGGTAGTGTATCCCCTGTGGCCTCTTTCTTAGCCGAAGATGTTCGATGAACACAATACGCTAAGTGGACAGTGTTATTGATATGAATCCATCAGCAGGGAGAGACATTACTTTAAAAACAGAGTGTACGTTTCATATACATGAACTGTGCGTATTTATGTAAGCAGTACCTTCAGTGTGTACACTTCTGCTAGTACATAAAAAATTGTATCTCACAATCCTAACACTAGGAGTAGTACAGCTACTAGAAATAACCCATAGGTATACTGGCACTATATTTAGAAATTTTATATTTAATATTTAAAAGTTTCGTTTAACTCATCTTCATATTTAATTGTACTATGACCTATATAAGAAAATATTAGATGTATTCGTCTGTTGCACTGAACTTGTTCGAAACACCTACGGTCCAAGTTTGGTGTTCATATCAATTTCATGTAGACACGCTGTACTGTGTTTGTACATAGCGCCTGCTTTAGAAGAGGTGCAATTTAAACTTAATAATCATCTGATAGAGTGTAGTGGTAGTGTTTATTACAGAGAAAATATTTACAATGTATTCACTCTACTAAACTGACTTTATCATTGCAACAAAATAAAATTTATTTTGACACTATTTATTTTTACAGATTACGTTTTATTTTTTTGCATGTAAGCGTTCGTTTGAAAATAATAAAAAATATAGAAAAATTAAGTTTGTGTTAGATATACTTAGAAATCGCTAAAATTAGAAAGTGTCTTTATATTATACAACGCTTTAAATGCAAGTTGTAGTCGAACAGTCTGTATATATTAAATCTAAATCCGACACAAGGAGTATATACATAAAACAGTAATAAAAGTACAGCGGAAAATACCATATTTTGATCCAATTTGCCGAATTTTGCAGTATCACACTTCTGTACGTATAGTTAAAGCATTGCAACAGTGAACAAATACCAAAGTTATCGACAACAATAATAACTATACCGTTTTTATTCATTATCTGTTTAGCTGTAGAAATTTCATAATTTAATTTTGTATTTAGTGTAACTGTAGTTGCAAGCTTATTAGACTTATTAGAAAGCAAATACCGATATTTTAGACCCATGTAATGAACATTTATGGGCCAATATTTTCATTGATTTATTAAAGATTATTTTAATATGCATTTAGCATAAAAGCCAAGAGGTAAAGTTAAACAAGTGCTTTTACTTTTTGTCTTTATTTCTTTAGTAACCATTCCAAGCTATATTCACAGTGCATAACGCTTTCTAAAATACAATCCTCAATATGTCAAGTAAAATTGTTGAAATTAATAATTTAGCAGTTAGCATTTAAGTTATTTGACACGAACAGTTGTTGTCATAGGTTTTTCGTTTACAGGATACCTAATTCCTCCACTCAGACAAATAGGTATGGAAAGAAGTTTAAAAAAAGGAAAAGTTACTCAATTTACGGTTATGCATTTTATTAACTGAATTGTGGTAGCTATCTGAACATTGCAGTGGTGGTAAATAATTAAGAATTGGCTTCGATTAAGTTCGTTTATTTCCAAATGAGAATACTCTAAGAATGCCAGAAGACAAAAACAGTATCAATAGTAGTAGTAATATTTAATCCTCAGACAACCAAAAGTAGACTAGATAGAGTTCGTCATACTTTTGTATGCAAAATTATCATAACGTTCTGGATGTTCTGGTAATACTCAATCATTTCTTAATAACTCGTAATAAAATTTTATATGATAAATTTTACCATAAGCATAAAATTGCAAAAACGCAAATTTTAAACTGCAACATTAAAGTAAAGAGTACTGAAAGACACTTTTATGTATAATATTACAGTATAAAATAACAGTAGTTACTATACAACTTGTTTAATTTTTGTATAAATAGAGCACTAATATACGATTTAAACGTAATCCTTTTTTTAGATAAGTACGATGCAAAGTACAATTGCAAGATAGATACGTTTCATTTTACCACATTAACAAAAAAAAACGACAACAACATCAAACACCTAGAACAAGAAGAAAACTTCTAGAATAATGACGTATCTTCTTGGTAGGTATTTCGTAGAGGATATGAGAGGCACGAGATAACTTTATAAGTGAGGTTATCCACTGTCACTTCAATCTTTATTGAGCACCAAGAACAAACAAACTATTTTGTTCAACGAACAAACGAATTTAATGAACAAGCTTATGAGCGTGGAAAGATCTACATAGGACAAACTGGCATGTTCATCAACAAGAAGATGAAGAAACAATCAATTGAAAAGAATTGGTTCGTTAGCAGTAGCAAAACACGTACATTATAGCATACTCAAAATTGACTTTGACCCATACAATTCATCACGACAAAATGATCATAACATTAATATCCTAATGAATGCAATGAAAAATAGTTGTAGATAAAATATAGTTTACTGCTATTAAATAATCAACATATTGCATCACAAATAGCAACTGACCTACGACAAGATTAGGAGAAGTAATGGATTAAGTTCTATACGATACATTAGAGGTACTGTGTAAGCATTCTCTCAGCTTTAGTCACGTCTAGAACGAGGAAGGAAATATTTGTCTCATGTATATTGAGATTCAAAATCTTTATTCCTCTCTTATAGAAAGTGGCATGGTGATGGCAGTATATGCTGCGTGTTTGTGATGATGATTTGAACAAAGTCAGTGACTGAACATAAGGGAGCAAAAGGACCTGTTGTAAATAACGAAAACATAACTTATCTTTGAACTCGCTTTTTTTTTACTCATTAATGATTATGAACAGGTCAATAGCCGCGAAAGAACGGCTGGCAATAAATACGGCCGTACTTACGGTTCTTGGTTCGAATCTTGACGGTGACAAACGAACACTATTTACGGCGAGATAATGAAAAGTACGGATAAATCAACGAAGAGTACTACAACACATTAATGCCACCAAAATAGATTACAGCAATGAAATGTTATTATAATTTTACTAAATCATTGTTGAATCTCTGACTAACTGTAGTGTTACTCAGTTTACAATTGCAAGTTTTTTTAGGAAAATAACTTCTTTATGCAGTTTAATAAACATCGCTATTTTCCACCTTTATTTGCAAGAAGTAAATACAGTTTAATTCATGCAATTAACAAAAAGTGCAAGGATGCATTGAAATTATAATTTACAATGTTAGACATTTACCGTCTTAACTCTAAGCCAAGAGAAGAGGTGTTTAAGTATAGAAATATGGCTGCTACAATAATAAATTCAATAATACATTAGGAAGCTTATGTGAATTGAATATTGCAATAGCAAATTAAACAAATGTGAGCATAAATATGGATATAGTAATTACAATATTCGTGAGGTTCCACTGGGATCATAGTAGTATTTGTAATATAGTCGTCATAGACATTAAATGAGATAGCTTCCATGACTATAACCTGCGCTATAACTGAACATATACATACTTTACTTGCTAAATTTACGAAACGGTTATAACGTATCGCAACGTTAAAACGTATCGCACATGAATAAAAACTTAGTGTTTGGTGTATTGGAACATTATATTGACCAACCTGCATTGCCATTCAGTAGATAAAGTACAAAATAATAGAATTTTAGATTCGAATCTCGAACGGAAATTATTTTTATGTGTCTTAGCGAGGTTTCTTTCACACTTATACAAAAAATAAAAAAGTAATATTCTTTAAATTATAAATATAACAATACTATTTACTTTACGTATATTTACCCAAAAATACTGTATGATTAAACTTCTAAAATTTAAATAAAGAATAAACAAAAACCACCAAAAGAGATAAAGATAAACAAAAACCCGTGCTATAAATTGTTAGTGCAAGACGTTTACCGAACTTTGTATTTCTGCAAATTATATTCCGATCATAGATTGAAAATACTATAAGAATAAATTGTATTCGTATGCCTATCGTGTACGTTTTGCATTAATATACGATTTGATGCATTAAAAATAAACTTACTTTCTACATGTATGTGTTGCTGAGGATTAAATAAAAAAGAAGGCATAAAAAGGAAATATTGGTTGGTGTGATTAAAAAGATAGTATTTGCTCTGACTGCAGTAGAATATAGTGTAATACGTACTTGTGGTTAGTAGCATTTACTCATTGTATTGCTATATGCTCTTTTCCAATACAACAAACAGTACCCTCTGTGGTGATTTCTTACAGATTTGTCGAGAAGAAGAGGAAAAGCAGAAGAAAAATACGACCTAAAAAAACTGGACACTCAAGTATCAAAACGACAAATGTACGTAGATGTAATCCAAATATTGTATGCGTTCTTTCATCCTTTTAGTTTCACAAGAAAAACAATATAAACACAATGGACACGTAGTGAAATTTAAATGGCAAGAATATGCTTTAAGGGATTAGGACAAAGTTGGTGTACAACCTATGATCTAATTTTTTCATATTACTTTATTATAATATAGATGTTATTTAAGACTGAAATAAAAGAGACATCAAAAACGTTCTTATTAAAAGAAATTTGTTTATCTAAGAATGTCAATTACCAAATATAGGAAACGCTAATTTATACTAAAATAGTATCTACACGTGTCCATGTACATTAGTTTGAAAATACAAAATGAATACACATGTAAGATTAGAAATACATATTGTGTTCGCCATCATTACCGCTATATAAAGCATTTAAATATGTTGAAAATTGGAAAACGTAACACGTTTATTTTAATAAAAATATAGGGATGTGAAATGATTATATTGTGTGTATATCGAAGGAAGCAGAGAATTTATTGAATAATTGTTGAACAAATATTCGTCTTATGTACATATTGAAAACTTTATTTGTTCTTTTGTTATCATCGTTATTCACGTCTAAAAAATCTATCATGCATATGGATTAATGGCATTTCAACAAAATGTGTTGTTGAGATGTAGTACCTAGAACTTTTAAATAGTCATCAAAGAAGAGGGTACCCTTACAAAAAAATCGTCACCACTTCAATTGATTATGTATGAACGTCTTGAATTTGTGAATAAAAAGATTCAAATTGAAAATAAACTTGTTAAACCCATTCTCTTAGAATGAACGCAATTGAAATCATTGATTAAACAGGAAAATCAACATGGTTACATAGATGTGGTTAACTTTAGCTTACTTGGAGAAACACGAGACATGTAATATTAACCTTTATGCCACAATAATAATGTTTTAATACAATTAATATAGATATATACAGGGTGATTGGTGAGAATGGCCTATTAAAAGTATTATACAAACGGAACGGAATTTTAAAACAAAATTTTGCAGTTCGATATAGTTGCATATGAAGTATCACGTGAAAATATTTTTGAATAAATATCACTTCCGGTTAACCGGAAGTGGGCTTCAACTTCGATTTTTTAAATAGCATGCTATAAAATAAATTACAAATTCAGGTTCTATGATAAATTTTACACATATTTCATGTATCATACCCTATACCTAAATACCATTTCTTCTGAGTTATTCGCAATTAAACAAAAAAAGTGACAGATACCGATCTTACTTTATACTGATATTACGTCACGTAGAAGTAAAAGAGATGAATGAAATTTTGCGTACGCATAGCTGATAGTATGTAGTTACACAACATTTAACAAATAAATCGAAATTAAACTTATACAAATTTGTTTATTATAATGAACGGTGTTTAAAAAAGTTGAATTCCGTTTCTCGCGAATTATATCTGACAAACAGATAATTTGCATTGCTGTCGGTAGTCTTTCCGAAACCCTACAGTTTCATATACATATAGATTAAAATCAGATGATAAATAAAGACATTACAGCCTTTGGAAATTCTTGTGGTACGGAGACTAATGAAATTGTTATAACTTATTCACCTTCTATTGTATGTATAGGAACACCTAATACGGATTAAAAGATAATCTTTTGTAGAATCAGAATATCCAATAAAATATATACCTTTCCATTAAAAAAAAATACTTTCCGCAGATTAAACTTATTTATAGGCAACTAAGTACACCCTGTATAATGTTACAGAAAAGAACTTCAAATGTTGTGTAACTACATACTATCAGCTATGCGTATGCAAAATTTCATTCATCAAGTAAGTTCACTAGGTTGGGAAGGTGGGTATGGCAAACTATTTTTCCGGTTAACCGGAAGTGATATTTATTCAAAAATATTTTCACGTGATAGTTCATATTCAACCATATCCAACCGCAAAATTTTGTTTTAAAATCCCGTTCCGTTTGCATAATACTTTTAATAGGCCCTTCTCACCAATCACCCTGTATATGTAGATTGACATTATTTTTTTTTTACTAACTTCTTGCTTGACATAAACGGCAATTTTACAATGAAAAATATAAATACTGATATATTTTTCCCGAATCAATGAAACTGAATGGGTTTAAAACTCGATAAGAAAGTATTGTTTGAGGCAAGGCTTACATAGTTCAATTAAGTGGTGTCAACATTTTTAATTTTATTTTGATCTTGATGATTTAACCCCATATGCATATGTAAATCATAATAAATAATTCTACACAACATTAAATAATGATAATTTAAAAAGAACAAAATGTAAGAGGTAATTCGATGTATAAGATAAAGAAGATAAGATGAAAAAGATAAAATTAGCCATCGAGGAAATTGTCTTCATGTTACAGCGCTTTTATATATAAATGAATAAACATGGCCTATACTTACCACATCGAATGCAGGAGATATTTCGAGCATTATCGGGTTTGCATCCAGGCGAAGTATAACAATCGTGAATTGCAAATTAGTATGCAGTCGTGTCGTATATTAATATGCCAGGATCGGTGAGCTGACTTAACCGTCCAATGGTAAATACAGTGCGTAATTTTTTTCTTATAATTTAAATTAAATGCAAAATTGCATGCGTAAGCTACTGGTATGTGTAGTGAATTAGCCAAATTTATAAATGAATGAATAATCCAGAAACCAAAATCTAGAAGATTTATCAAATGACACACATGAAATCGACGAAATATAATATTAAACCATTACTTTCTTTCTCGAAATGGCTTAGTATTATTTTAATAATCATACAGTTCTCTTAATAGCAGAAGAAAATGAAACCAAAAGGAGGTAGCAAAATAGCACGACCAATATTGGGAGATACAACACGCAGGACAATCGAATCGAATAAGAGAGTAATCTTATCAGAGAAAGTACAAAATAAATAATTCACATTAAATTATGGAAATCGAAGTATACTTCTACTTGACCTAATGTAAGAAGGATAATTAAATTAAAATAAGAATTCGCTAGATCAACGAGAAATGGCGAACGAGTCAAACATCACGATGAAGAAACTATTTGGGATGTAATATACAAACGAGTGAAGCTTGAATTATCGAAGATTTTAATATGAACAATAGAATAGGTACAATGGTTTAAGATGTAGATTCTCCGTGCGCAGTGTAGCTTTGGTAAAGCGATAGAAACTTCATTTGTAGAAGCATCCCTCATCTTGTAGTAAAGTAACCACGTTGAACTTAAACTAATGTTTTATTTAGGACAGTGGAAACTTACTATTTCAGTCGGTGAGCGAAATTCACATAAACTTTACTAGTATATGTGTATATTTGCAGGATAACCAACTTATAACAAGACCAACCTAAAATATAATAGAATATACCAGAGAATTTAATGTCGTTGGACAACTTGACCATTGTTCTTCGGTGCCGGTTCTATTTTCAAATAGTATCAAAAATGAGACAGGATATAGAACCTATCCTGTCTCATTTTTGAGTACAACACTTTTTCCATTTTACTCTTTTTGTAGTAACTACAATCTAGTAATAAACGCAGACAAATCTAGTATCATGCAGAACGACGTTATTTGATCTAAGTTGCAGATTATGCAACTTTAGTATGATTTTATTATTTATTATTTGAGGATTATCTTTTTATTCATATCATATTATTTTTTTGCAAGATTAGAGAAAAAGCAGAACATTATTGCAAAAATACAACTGGCTTTAATTGGACGCTCCGTTTATTGCCGCAAGAATACTTTCGGCGTGCAATATACTATCAATTCTGTGATATATATATTTTATATTATTTTATATACGCGTTATATCTCGTTAACATTATGATTTAAAAATTCAATAATCACATAAGATAGGTCTCTATCATTTTAACGATTTACTATCGTTCTAATTTTTTTCTGCGAAATATTTCGGATATTGATAATCTTTTAATAGGGATATCTTTTACTTGTACCGAATTTGAGTATTTTAAATTTATTACGTAAAATATATTATAATTTCAGTCCGTAGACGCAGTTGTTAATAGTATCCAACGATCACAAGCCCACGGAGAAATTATACACACAGTTACAGCTTGTGCGCAACTCGCAGTAGATAAAAAAGATGTACCCACAATAATAAATATCAGTAGTTTTAATTTTCTGTGTCATATTGTTTTCATTTGTTATCAATATTTAGTTTTTGTGGTATTGTTATTTTGTTATGGATATTAATGATATGTTGCCAGTAGTGTACATGTAAGCTACTCACTCACTCATTACAGGGGTTTCTGACCGTCAGAATTTTAAACAAGTTGAATAAAATTTAAGAAATCATGGGGTTTCTAAGAAATCCAAGAAAGCGAAATAACAATACCGAGAAAATATCTTTTTTAATGGTCAAAGATATCCAAAAACTTTACATTAATAAATCCAGCAACATATCGGTACATGATAGGATACTGCTCCTGAAATCATAAGATACAAATGTATGCCCTACATCTCATAAAACAAGCTTTGCAGGAAAACGATGTAATTTAATTTAATTGTAGAACTTCCGTTTGCAATTACAGAAATGGCACTTTTAACGGAAATAATTACCGATACTAGTCAACAAAATTCTAATATTCTTACGTGTGTGTGTGTTGTAACGAGTTACTTAATATCAGGGTAAACGTACGATGTGATATTTTGATACCTTGGTTGAGACCTTTTTTATTGATGATAGCCCCAACAATTGGATAACGTTTTCATCAAATTACCTGTCGCTGAACTAAGTAGAATATTCTCTGAAGGCAAACGATGTATTGGACTTAATCGCACAACCAGATCATTTTATATATTTTGATGAAAAACGTTTTGTATAATGTCCTTTCAAAATATGCAATTTCATATTTAAATTTTTATTGGTGTCTGTATTTGCATTTCAAATTTGTTTGAATAATATTTTGCAAACGCTTTCTACAAGCTTCAAACTTGGGCTTTTACTACACCAGTCAAGAACGTTAATATTATAGACACGAGCTATTCAGTCACTTCAAAAAAGTTGTGCAATAGACAGTTATCTTGTTGAAAGATAAAATCACTATGCAAGAAAAGTAGCACAATAGGAGGCATAATATTTTCTAAAATTGGAAACATTTTTTTAAATGATTTTGCGCTATAAAATTGCGTAAATATATTATTTCGCTGAAATAACAAGCCATTTAATAAATAAAAAATATATAAATTGAAATTATTAGCGGCGCGAAAACGCAGTGTTCAATATGACTGTCCTTCATGACGTATATTGGCAGTAAACAAACCGTGCTTGTCAGCTTGACACTAGTATTAGAAAGATTTCACTTTTAATTGACTTGTAATAGACTGATTTGTCATCTGATAGTTTGGCGAATATTTATTGCCTTTCTACGTCATATCCGTTTTGCGATAACTCATAATTTTTAAATGTTTTAAATAATTGAATCGTTGAATATTTGTTGCAGTATTAATGTTTGTTAAATGTTTATTACTTTTTGGTAATAAGAAACATTATTCTATTCAAAAACCATGTAAATAAATACATTCTGCAATGCATGCACATCTCCTATTCTCGTCAAACCGTGTATACGAAGGACGATAGACGCAAATATTGCCCAAGTTGAGAGGATTGGAAAACCTTTTCATTATTAAATATGAAATGATTCTAACATTGTTCGGCATGAACTATGTGTTCTAAAACAACCCTTTTCTTTATCCTTTATGTCGGTCGTTTAATATTTTCCTTGCTGATGCCTGATATTTTAATTCAAATTTGTACTCTACGACGGTTCGTGCGACCTAATGCTGAAATAAGTGTGACAACATAATATATTGACGAATAATACACAGAATTCTGTTTATTATTCGTCAATATATGTTGTCCTGTTTGACAATTTTTAAATGACTTGTTAAAACCAAAAATAATAATTTTAACATGTAAATGCATAAAATATGCACCTTCTTGCGAATGACTCAAATCGAGTCGAAACGTATAAAAATTAATACCTATGAATTAAAACCAGCAAACGTGGGCCGTCATTCCCGATTATACTGTTAGTTATTTAACCACATGCAGTCGATTAAATAAAAAGAAAAATAATAATTAGAAGAAAGATGTCTTACGAACATAGGTACAGAAACGCTTACTTTTCGTGATACAGGGTGTTAACTATACCACTCGAGTACTATATTTTTTTAGTAACTTTGAAACAGTTTATTCGATTTAAACAAACTTTAGTATGACAAGTTATCGTTTCTATTAATAGGGAGGATGAAAAAAATGCCACTACACTGTTATAGATACGCATAAATGACTAGCATCATTTGTCAAATCTGTAGTATACTGATGTAGTTTACTATCATCGTATCGTAGTAATCAGAGCTTTGTATTCTAACGCAGAAATGGCAAATGTACATTTTATGTATCATTGTGGCAATGGAAATGGACTGGAGGGCCCTTGTATTTATTGCCGAAGCATTTCCTAATCGGCCAACTTTGTCTTCATGTTTACAAGACCGATCAAGACTACTAGAAAATGGAAAATTTGCTTCTGTCAATTGTCAACTTTGCAATTCATGTTAGAAAAATTGCAGCTCGGGTAGATATCTGTTCTGGATTAGTATGGAGAACACTGTCGACTCGTTTATAACTTTACACTTTACCCAGATTGCTTGAAGATATATCATAAGGTAATGGCGACACTTATGGTTCATTCATGCTAGTATTCCTCTCCATTTTTCGCTTCTGATACAACTGAAACTCCTGGAAAAAGATGTATTGGACGAGGTGGACAAGGTGAATCGGTTCAGTGGGTTCCTGACAAAAAGTTTGGTGTATGCTGAAGCAGCCTTGAATACTTACTATAGTGCGGTCTGCGGTAATATCCAGACGATCCCTATTATTTTAAATGATAAAAAGTATTGCCATACCAAATTTTGTTTAAATCGAATAAACTACTCTGTATTACGGAAACTAAACGTTTCCGGACCCATGCTCATATGAATAATATACATTTGTGTTTTGTTACTCTCATTTTATATGCTTCAACAGGTAATATAAATCTATCTGTTCCTATCGAAACAAAAATAAATTTAACTGTCAATATTACCAGAAGTGTACGCAGAACAAAATTTAGAATGATACAATTGTGGCCTTTATAAGGTTTATTGAATTTCTGAAACAGGAGTTTTACATCAACATCTATAGCCTGGTGCATTTTCTGCAAGGCACATATCAATTTATGACTAATATAAAAGTAAATTTGATCATTTCTAGAACGTATTCATTGAGAACTACTGACAACTTACGTTGAATTTTTATTCAATATATGTTTCTGTTAAAAATTATTGATACTGCTTTGTGGCATTTAATATGGATAAAGCATGCGTGGAAGCCATATCGCGTATTTGAAACAGGTTGTATCATTTCTTTAACATTAAAACATAACCAGAGATACTATAAATTATAAACAAACGTCTCAAAATAAATTACTTCCCATTTTGATTTTGCTAATATGAAATATAACTATTTTGTGCTATCTAAGAGCAACTGTCCCGATACAACTAAGGTAAATGGAAGTATTATTAGATTGTATATTGAAGAGTTGTAGGAACATTCTTCATATTCATAATGTATACTAAAAATCAATTCAATACTTTGGTATTTTATAGTAAAGAAACCTGCATTAATCTGTAGTGTTATTGAAGTTGCTCAAATTTCAATAATAAGTGATAGATGTCCAGACTATAATTATTGTAATATAGACACATCGAAAAAAATCATAATTAGAGTAGACTGTGTGAATGGATTGTTACTTTAGCCACTTTCACATAATGACATTTATTCCTTGACATTTAATTTGAGGTTATAAAGGTTATAAACTAAAGTTACAATAAAATGTCAAGTAATAAATGTCATTATGTAATAGTGGCTAAAGCAACGATCAAAAACATTTACATAGCCTACCCTAATTATGTTTTTTTTCGATGGCACGTTATATTTGCCAGTAATGCGGGCATGTATTCACTAAAAGAATCTCTGCATATGTGTAATAATAGTAAATTTAAAATGGATCCTTATATTGATACAAAATGATATATTCAAACAACGTTTCATTTGCGTGTAAAATATTGATTTTTTCTTTTTGAAAATCTGTCTTCATTGGTAACACTTAAACTAAAAGGGATCCTACAAAGAAAAATCTTAAAAAATATATATTGCAAATGCTATTCAAAAAATAATAAAAGTTACATTTAATTTATAGTTTACTCATGAAAGAAATAATCTAAACGGTAGTTATTTATTTTATACTTATTTTTCCATGAAAACAGATGAAGAAATGTCATGTATAAATAAAAAAATTAAGGCGCGTTGCATCCGAACGATTAGAGGCAAGTAACGTGACAATTCTTTTTGACCGTATTGCATTTTATTATGGAGAATAACCAAATATATCGATTTATACATTAGTGACCGAAGAGGACAACATCGTTGATTTGACTCATTTTCAGCAAAATTTACGTCGGTGTATAAATATAGGGACAATATTCTGCATATGTACCGTTGCAGCCAATATAATCCGGGCAGTGATTTGACATTTCATGACTTTGTCATGAAATTTGGTAAATCAGGCTTTGCTACAATCTACGTTACTCTGGATGCGCACTTAGGGCATGAGCCATCATTGATGGTTATCTCAATAATCAATAGTCATTACCTTAAAAAGTGTTGTCTTTTAACTGAAATTAGTTTGGTTTTGGCCAACCATATTATTGTTCTTAAATTAAATCAAAAATTTTGATGTTTATTTAAAAAACGAAAAACATAAACAAATGATATAAAAAATTAATATTTTGTAGCAGCTCCATTTTTTTCAATAACATTCTGAGCATTGATGCTACTAATTCTGCAGTATAATTTGGAGTTAATTTGATCCATGCTTCTTGAACTCTTTCCCATAACTGTTTGACATTTTGTGGGCGAAAATTATTACTTCTATTAATTTTTTTTTTACTGTCAAACCCCACATATTTTCAATGGGGTTCAAGTCCGGGCTACGTGAAGGCCAAGGTAGAACTTGTATGTTCTGTTGCTGCATCCAGATTGAGGCCACTCTGGCTGTATGAATGGGGCTATTATCTATGTTGATATATAAAATTATTTCGGGGAGCAACTGCATACCTCTTATATGTATGTGTTATAACTCCGGATCCTTGGGCGCCAGACCCAGACATTGACAGAAAAACGACCGCTTGTGTGTGATTTATGGGGATAACGTTCATCAATGCGAGAGTTTGGAGGTCTATAAACTCTACCCTGTCCATCAAAACACGATTTAAACACCTTCTCATCTGTGAAAACAACATTCTGCCAGAAATTTAACACTTCTAAGGAGTATTCTAAATCAAAACCTACTCTCTGTTCCTTATTTTGCGGAGTTAGAAAAGGTTTTTCCGCTGCAGAACAACTACGTAGATCAGATCCATTTTTGATACGCCTTGCCGTTCGAACAGACCCTGGGAAGTTTGTTTCAGCCTATGCGTCTACCGCACAATGGAAGGGATTTTCGCGAATAACATCAACCAAATTCCCATCATCAACCTCCGTTGTAACTCTGGCCCTACCACTACCCAATCTTCTATCAAACGTTTGTCTCTCATCCCATATTCTTTTAATGTTATGCACAGTACTCTTTGGTATTTGGAATCTTAATGCGACTCGACGTTCCGACCACCCCTCTCTCAGTAACCTCACAACCTTCAATTTCTCGGCCAAAGATAAATGTGGCATTTTTATAATTGACGTTTTTCATCAATCAATATGACAGTCTAGTTTTCCAGGCGACTTTTTTTATGTAACAATTAAAATCCATTTACAGTGGGAAAAAAACTGCTGCCCAGATAATATTGGCCGCAACCGTACTGTATATCTGTCCATCGATAACTTTTCACGCGAAGGCGTTCATAAGATTAAAAAAACATAACCAAATTCATCACTACTGCTCTTATTCACAACCGAACTTTCAGGCCGCAATTAATTAATTCGCGATTAATAGTATATTATGCCATGAGCATTTAATGATAGCTATTAAGACACGAGTATTGTAATGAATACGAGTGTCTTAATACCCATTAAATGCGAGTTGCGTACACTATTTTTTCTACGACCCCATAATGAAGAGAACTGTCAAGTTTAATAAATTTTTATATCTCCCAGATATGTCGTCACGGCCATATTGAATATTGGAATGTCGCATTCCTATTGTATATAAACTTGTATCGGAATGAAAAATCTGTATTCCTATTGGATATAAGTAAACTTGTTTCATAATGAAAATCTGTATCGTAATGGACATCATTAAAGTATGGGTTTAGCATATCTAATTATACAATTAAAGTATGAGAGTAGAAAAATAATTAAAAGAACAACATTATTTAAAGCGAGATTATATTTATACTTATTTCGTATCTAACTAACTTCTCAGTCACTCATAATTCCTTAAATTTTGCACAGTATAAGTTGAGCTTTCTACCAATCTAACACGCCCTTAAACTTATGCACTAAGACACTCTGCTAATAGAAGTTTTATGGCGATCTACAGGAATTTTATTTCTATGTAATCTAGAACAGCTGCAACTGTTAAATGTCTGGGCTAATTGCGTAGTGGTTAGTATACATACCCAAATGCGATCCACAGTCACAGCTATGATAATAACTTATTGCCAGACGATATCTCTTGTAATTACCAGGAACTATTGGTCGATTCCATTGATTATTATTAAAGCTAATAAGCCTGATTTAAAAAGTGGACACTCGTTTTCAAACGAAATGATTTGAAGTTAATGTGCATTTGAAACGTAGGCGCGAAACACTATCTTTCTTTCCTTGGGTTTGAAGAAAAGATGTTTATTTCGCTGAAGCGCCAAATACATAATACCTCAAATCCATCCTCCACATAAACGAGCGTATACTTTTTAAACAGGGCCAATTGTGTACATAGATGTAGTGATTACATTAACATTAAGTAACAATGAAGACAGATTTAAATATGTATAAACACATGTATTTAAATTCAGGATTTCGTCGTTTGAAATATACATTTAAATCAACCGCATCAAATTAATTAATTTATTTTATTTTCAATTAATAAACTATGAATACGTTATAAAAGAAAAGAATATGAAACACGAGTATAGTGAAAATAGTTTGCAATTATGTGTAAAACATGTAATGTTTATTACATGTTTTTGCGTATGAATTTGTAGTCTTAATTATTTTGCCACCACTCTTTGCTTATTTTATACTTCCATTACGTAATCAAACAAAATATATCTGTACATGTAACTCTAATTTGAATATATTTTTCCGTATTTTCTCATCTGTTGTGTATTTTTGTAGTTTACATAAAGAAACATAATTTTAAATATACGCTCACGTTGTACCCTCAAATAATTTCCAGTTTTGTCATATGCCCTCCCATATTCACATCATACATTCAAATATTTTGTCTTTCGAAGATCCATGCATGTGTTTCTAGGGCAAGGGATTTTTGGACCGAACAGGGACCAACAGACATTCTTCTGAAGCTTAAAAGAAAAGAAATTACGTTGTTCCGTGCCGCAGAACAATTAAATGTTACGCCACAAATTCTCTCGAACTACCTGATCTCAATGTCAGTGTTGGACAATGAAGCAAATCAAAGTAGTGTACATTCGAATCCTAGTGAAATCTTCGACGACCAGAATTCAGATGACGAGGCTGATTCAATATTGCCAGATGTACCGTCCAACAGCAAACTCTTCAAAATGGTAACATCGGCTACCAGTCACACATCATCGTCATCATCTTCAAGTAATTCCGTCTTGGCTAATTGTCCTGACATAACGATAATCAAGAAAGAAAAATTGGAGAGTCCTAAAGTGAACAATAATTCAGATCATTCCGATAGACTGCCCGGATTAAGCGAGCAATCGCAAAAATAACCTGTAATTGCCCAACATGATACTAAAACTGAAACACTAGAGTTAAACACATCAATTCCACTAATTAGTATTTTATACAGACCAAAGTAAAATTTTTGTACTGTTTTTTTATAATTGTTTTTAATTTTTTTATTAAGGTAATTAGTTTAAAGAATAAGGCGTTTTGTCGAAAATAATTAAAAAAAGAATCGTAGTGATATGTGAAATACCAAAATGACATGTCTATATAATAATTAAAAAAGAATGTATATTTTACATTATGCAATATTTGTATATATAACATGTATCATTATTTTTGCATCAATCGATTACATGACAGCCAGTTTTAAAGTATTATTTTTGTAATACACAGCCATGATCATATAGAAAGTAAGTGTAAACAATTTTTGTCATATTTAAAGCAAATCTTTTATATTTGTATTATACTTCATAATTTATATCTCTTAGCATGTAGAGCCAAAGTAGGTACTTTAGAAAGCCATTTTACACGTTCAATAAAATTATTAGGAATGATACAATTTTTGAGTAAAAGGGAAATTCCAAGAAATATTAGCGCATAACAACCTATTTTAGGCGTTGCCTGCAATTATTTTTGGAAAATTGTTGAATTTAATTACATTAAATTAGCAAATTTATGTAATGAAGGAAGAATTCAGTTTTTTTTCTTGGAAATTCAGAAAATGTAATTTTTGAGTAGGTACAATAATGTAAATAACTAAAACAGCCGTAGTAGAAATCTTCATTTGTATTTGTATATATTTATAATTGCATTAAAAACTGTAACAGTCATATTAACTGACTGTCGACAATATCTGTGATTCGTTTAGAAACATTACGTGCTGTTAGTTTCATAGTTATATTATTGGAATACTCGCTAAAAATTAATTATCACAATATTTAACTGAAATTCTCTTGTATTAGAATTCGTAGTTTGTTTTTACGATATAAGAACACCCTACGTTTTATTTTGACATGATGGAAATTAATATATTGTCGCTAATAATTTCCAAGTTTTCCCCATTTTTTTATTATTTTTATCTCATTTTTTAAAGTATACTGTATTGTGTTTATTAAATTCATTGAAAAAGAATTATGTATTGGTAATTTTTATTATTAAGCTATTTTTTTGCGTAACTAATTCATAATGAAATCTTAGAACTCAATTTTGAAGAAAAAAAGTATTCTTGACGAGGTCATCAAAGATATATTCGTAATAGGTATTTGAAACGCTAGTGAATCAAATTGCATCATACGACGCGCAAAAGTCAATTTTAAACGAATCTTTAATGCCCTTTTCAAAAAAAAGAACTTATCCTGTAATTAGTGTTCTGTTCAATTGTTTATACAATTTATTGTAATATCGTGTTTTATTATCTGCACATACACAAACTATGCATGCATACCAAATATTTGCAAATTTTAGTTTTTAATACATACTCTGTATACTAAGTGCAGCAGTCAAAGCCCTAAATAAAAATATTTGTTGGCCTAATCTAAATGATACAGTGTTTGCAATAAATATTCATTGCAAATAATGCAAGATAAAAAATCTAAATCCTGATTCGTTTAAAAAGTAAAGAAAAGGAAAAATTTTTCAGCAACAATATTTATTTACAAAATACAAAAGAACTATTAAATTAATAAATATATATTATTATTATATACATATATAGATTGATATTAAAAAGAAATTCTTTTCAAAAAAACTTAAAACCAAATAATATCCGTATAAATTATTAATGTTCCACGTCAACTTTGCGGGAGATGGCAATTTCCCGAAAAGACCATTTTTGGATACTAAGCTTTCATCTTCAACAAAAAGGTAGTAAAAGTACTCCTTCACTTCAGATTGTTTTCTTCATAAAAAAATAATAAGAAAATTGCCGTGTATGATTTCGATGACCAATATCATGTTTTACAATATTTTTCTTGTTTGTAAAATAAAAATTAACAATCACATACTCATGGATTGTCACTTCAACATTTATGTGGTTTTTGGAGATATTTATGTCGTCCCCTACATGTTCGTGTTCGCTTAGAATACATTCATCAAATTGATCTTTTTACCCCTTGTTTTAGAATGTCATTCTTCTAATTCATCTTCTGAAACACCACTGATCTTCCTTTTTTTTTAAGGAATTGTGGCAGAAGGCTTTATATTTGGTTCAGATGTAACGTCAATGATTTTAAAAACATTTTTCAGTAAACTAGAAAATTTGTTTTGGTAGCACTCCTCTATGTTTAAATGACTTTCCACTTAAAACCGATCTTTTTGAAAGTTTGAAAGTCCTGACAATTCTCTTTAAACCGTTTCACAATTACTCTTTTTTTGCTGTTTTATTACAATTCTGATGTTGGATATGGAAATCCCCATTCGGTAACCATTAAAATCTCAGTCACAAATAACTTTACCCATTGCTCTGAATTGGTTGGTCTTGTAACAACCAGCTGTATGGTTTCCTTTTTGCAATATTTAATATCAGAAATGGCTTTACTTATTGAAGAATCTAAATGTTTGTATCGTCTTGAATCAACCTTCTATTTATAATACGCGCAGCATCTTGGAAGCCACCTAACGGACAATTTTTCAAAGTCGCGGACATTAAGAGGGCTAAAAAAGGAACTAAACAGTGTGGTATTTCACCATGATTCAAGTAAACTAGCACAGCATTTAGTTATTTTTGGCTGAAGTACCACCTTAAAATGCCTTAACATTAAAAATAAGTTAGTGGACACCCACCTGTAATCAGTAACTGTTTTGCATAAAAATTTGTTATTTCTACTCATTTCAGTCTTGTTAAATAACATTTAGGTTGTTTTTATTTGGCACAAGACGTTGTTTATTTAGAACAATCATTCCTTTATATCAGTAATATGTATTCACAAGTACATAAATTTCTTTTTTTTTCTCGAAAAAAATGTGACATTTTAACATCTATCTATGACTTATTTGTGCAAAAAACTGCGAGTGAAACTAAGTCAGCTTTCGCAATCAAGTAACGTACGTAGCTGTAAACTAAATTTATTATAGATGATGAGTACTACATAGGCCGATATCTTCTACATGAAGATTTTATTAAAGAACGCGGTAACGTACGAATTTATCAGACGTGTTAACGCTGGCCCCGTTTTACGAAAACTAACTTCGCTAATATTACAAAAATGTCAATTCCTGCTCCACCATTACTAATGTATTGCGTTGGAAATATTACACATTGAGAATTTTATTTTGCTTTTTTTCAAAAGTAGTAGAACAAATTTTTATCACTCCAGTTGTTGAATTTCTCCTCAATTAATTGTGGCAATTTTCTTATTTGTTAAAATTATATTTTATTGCTCTAATTCCCCTGCCACTGTTTTCTGAGAAGATTTTACCGTATTACTTATCCTAACAATCTAACCGTTTTAGTAAATAAACCAATTTATTTATAATTCTTCTACATTTGTACAAATCAGTTGCTATAATGTTATTTTCACTCTACCTTCATGTTAACTACTATCATGTCGCACTGAATAATTTATACCATTAAGCATACGATACGTTAAGGGCAATACAGTGAATGTGCAATCAAATTCTTATAATAGAATTTAAGGTAGAATTAGGTATAGTACTGTAGATATCACTTGTTTTCTATTTTATAATAAAATTTAATGGCACGGCTAAATTTGAAGTTGATGATATATGTAAATTTTCTGAAATTATAACGAGTTTTAGGTGGCAGCGAATCTCAAGTGCATTTCATCGTGATATTACCCAAGTGCTTTCATGGATGCCGCTCTCAATGCATAGGCAATTGCCATTGAACTGCATACACCACAGTATAAGAAGACAGTATGGTTATTTGCGATTTCCGGCCATGATAATTTCCGTTCAGATAATTTTGATATATCTGCGGTTATGAATATTTTTTCCATTGCCAGATATGTTCTTGTATTGTACAACCAAATGTAAGTATACCTGAAAACTAAGTAGCTGTCTAGACCAATGAATCCCAAATGCTGATCCGCAAGACTTTCAATAATGGTCGCCGAAATAATCCGCGAATCCATTTTTCATAAAAGTTTAAATTGATTAAGGTGTTTGAAAATTAACAGAGATTTTGCAAAAACAAACATACATGCATGTATACAGAGTAGTTATAGATGGAGTTTCCAAAAAAATGATATTACTGATTTTTTCATAAAAATTATTTTTCATCAAAAATTTGGTTTATCGAGAAATCTCGAAAATCATACTTGGATGTTACATATTTTGGGAAAAATCATTTTAACAGTGTGAGCCAATATACAAGCTTTCATTAAGATACATTCAATTTTTACAGCAGTTAAAAAATAAAAGAAAATCTGGCCGAATTTCCTTGAAGATTAAAGCCACCAACGTAGAAAAAGAAATATGGCTTTCGTGGTTTCTCGATATGCAAAAGTGTTTATAAAGAGTAATTTTCTTCAAATATTCAATAAACACTGTGTACTTAAGATTCTCTGTTCTCGTAATGTGCCTGTACAATTTGGGCACTGTATATATAATCAGACTCTATAACACTACGACACAAGCAAATGATCATTCATTTTTGCATTTAATTTAAAATGTTAGTTTGGAGATAGTTCTAGAGCGAAAAAGTTTTTATTTAGTTGTACTTGATTAATGAAGGATTGCAAACCACACATCCAGACGAGTTGAGCTATCGGATTACTGAAATCGAAATAGGCCAAACCTATGTACCATACTGTATTTATACTGTGGCTTATAATGGCCAACCGCATGCAAGAAGTTATGTTACTATTAAGGTATACTAAAAATGATTCAGCAGTATGTTTATAACGAATCCTTTCACATAAAGTAGTTTGCAAGTAGTAAATCTCGCTTTTTATGCAACTGTGCATGCATCTAATAGAGTTATGATCTGAATTATGACAAAGTTTCTTGAAAATAATTTTAGAACATACATAATGTCTCGGTGTAAGCCAATTGGTAATTATAACAATTGAACTAAATTTCTAAAGACATAGGCGCTAGTGAAATAAATTGGGAAAATGTCATCGCATTACAAATTTGCTTTTATAACGGAAAATTATAGATGTTTACATTGAAATTGGATTTCTATCAAGTATTAATAGTGTTTAGAGACGTAAGGCTGAATTTTCTATTAAAAAAACTGTTTATTGCAATATATTATGTTTTGTAGCTCTACTACAACCCTATGTAATTAAAACCTGCGGCGTTTGAAAATTGCCACAAATCATTACTTCTTGGCATAATTACATATATGATGCCAGCACATACACAAGTAGTTATTTTTTTATGAAGTTTGAAAGCTGAATGTATAATTTATAACACAGAACCCAACAACTAATTAATTTATTTTGTCAGTATTACTCTATAGTAATTCATGTTAGTTGTTGTCACCAAATTTGAGTGGTATACTTTTGGATATAACTCGGGACACTAGAAATGCTCTCTTTTGTTTTGTTATCTCTTAAAAAACCTTATTAAAAACATTAAGTGACTTTACAATCTATTTCAGCTGTAATCTCAAGAAATTCAGAGATTGTATGGTTGTTTAGTTCCTTTTAATTTGAATTTGTAAACTTGCAGTTTTATACATATACATAGTGTTTTTATTCCCACTGAAAAGAAAAACTTAAGCGTTTTTCAATCGCATTACCCTTAATATCGTTTAATTGTGTAAGTAGTAGAATAAAATATTTTCAGTGCTAAACTAACCGAAAAAAACTGCAAACAATTAAATGAAATTTTTTCTCTTTATTGAAAACAAAGCGAGTTTAAGTAGTCTCGGTTTCGCACAAACTCTGAAGAGTGAAAGTTAATGTACCTATATGTATATATATACAGTATGTTTCAGTTTACATGAAGACAACCAAATAAATTGTTTATTAACTAGATATTATGAAACTTTTATCAGTGATACTGCCCATTAAGATTAATATTTTTGTATGAATGAATTTTTGTTGGTGTCTGGCCAACAATGATTCAAATAAAAACTAGGCTTTCTAGGAAAGTCACATCAGCGTTGAAGATAAAGCAAAACATTATTAAGAAAAGCTGTTGCAAATCAATAAAGTAATACGAATACGAAGTTTCGCTGGAAAATTTGAATCTTGAAATTTTACTAATTTTTTATATCAACACATTAAAAAAATGTTTAGTTGAAATATCTACTTTTTAATATGTGTTACAAAATTCCAATTTCATGTTTAATGTATTTCCAATTTTAATTTTGTTCGTTGTACTTTTAATATTTGAGATAGGAATTTTTTCATGAGTATTTAGTAAAATTTCAAGATTAAAATTTTGCAGCGAAACTGCGTATTCGTATTATTTTAGTGATTTGCAACAACTTTTCTTAATTTTTTGCTCTATCTTCAACGCTAATATGACTTTACTAGAAAACCTAGTTTTTATTTGAATCATAGTTGGCCAGATTTAGACTCCAACAAAAATTCATTCATACAAAAATATTAACCTTAATGGCCAGTATCACTGATAAAAATTTAATAATAATTGCGTACCTAATAAAGAATTTATTTGGGTGTCTTCATGTAAACTGAAACACACTGTATATAGAAGAAACGAATCAAAAACATTAATTTTCAAGAAAAAAATTTCCTTCAAAAAATTCTAGTATAGTAGGTAGTTGAAATCCCAAATAAAACCTTAAAATGATCCAGTGCTTATAAATAACATTCATGTAAATAATGCAGGGTAGCATATCTATAATGCTGTGTACGGTATGTTAGAGACATCAAAAAATTAGTTAAAAGCTGTTGCCTTTGATAATCAAACCTATAATTAACGAAAACCTATTAATTCTTTTTGTACAATAATATAGTGGATATGTTACTTGGAAAGTCACAAAGTATTTAAAGAAATTTATTTTTTGCCAAGTTAGATTTTAATTTTAAATTTACTGGGTTAGATTTATAATAAATAAATATACAAAAAAATATGAAGGGTACATAAGGTTGATGCGCAGAAGAATACTCGTGTCAGTGTTACCTATTATTGAAAAATTAAAATTAAAAAATTTTTGAGCTCGCGTTTACATTTCAAAATAGGATGTCTTAGAGATTCAAATTTATTGAGAACTGTATACCGTAATATTGCTATAATATTATACTTTACTAGGGAACAGTAAGAAGGCGTGTAAACAAGCGTTAGAATAACCAATATTATTACACTGAGAATAACCGTTAATTGAGTCACTAATATTTCCATTTAAATGTGAGCAATGATTAATTTTGGTTGTTTTGACATTAAGATAAATCGGATCGAAAAATGAAATGTTAATTTAACCATTTAAAGTCTTTACCCAACTTGGTTTTTCATTGAAACAAGAAAATAGACCACTACTAGCATTTAAAACAAAAAGAAGCCTATATTCAGTGACCAAAAGTAACTCATCTTTTGATCACCTCAAAGCATATTCCGTGCCTCATTTTTTGCAATTATATTTCCGTAAAACAAATGAACAGTTTTGTTCATAATAAAAGGTAATAATTCCAATTTTGTTTTTTTTTTTTTTTTACTGAATTGATAGGTATCAACCGTAAATAACTAAAATGCACTTTAACATTTTCTACCTTGTAGCTGTTACCGTCGTTTTACGCCTGCAGTCACTGTCTTATATTACACAATACAAACATTTTGGAATTGCAAAGCCATTTAATATACAGAGTCGCTGATATGTATGGGAACGGTCGGGTAATATATGCGAGGTACCGGAAAAACTTAAATACAAAAGTTTTAGGGTTTTTAAATGCTTATTAGCTAATAATAATTTTAAGTATACAGGGTCAGTGATAAAGTCGTGGCACGTCAAAGTTACATTTTTTAAACGGAACCTCCTGTATATTATTGGATATTTCAATTCTTTCTTCAATTTTACTTAAATAAAATCTAGGTACCTAAGTAGGCTAAGACGCACCTTAAAAATGTCATAGCATCTTATAAAATGGGATTGTAAACCTAAATTTTACAATTACATACCTACTTGTTTTATTAATAGTTTCTTTTCTTCAAATACACACTATACTTAGATTTTATTTAAGTAATATTTTCAAAAATCGATAACTCGGAAACGATTGGATTTAGGTACATTATGTGTATTACAATTTTTGCTTAAAATTTAAGAAAGAATTGAATTATCTAATAATATACAGGTGGTTCCGTTTAAAAGATGTAATTTTGACGTGCCACGACTTTACCACCGATCCTGTATACTTAAAATTATTATTAACTAATAAGCATTTAAAAACCCCAAAACTTTTGTATTTAAGTTTTTCCTGTACCTCGCATATTTTGCCCAATAATCGACCGTTCCCATACATATCAGCGATCCTGTATGTATTTCTAGATTATCTTTTCTTTAGTGTTAGTTTTCCTTTGAGAAAAGTATGTTTTAAAAGGGATTGAAAACTCAGAGGAGTATTAACTTTTCTACCACCTTAAAGAAGTGTTTTGGGGAAAACATTCAAGCGTTTAAGTATACATGACTTCATACATAATTATATTTCTTCACCTTACCCCATGTCTCCTAATATAAATGCAGTTTAACTAATCACATACACCAAAAATATAACTCATTTGGAGGTTATATAGAAATATGTCGCAGTAATACTTATCGAAAATTTTCTGATGTTGGGTTGCTGATAACGACATATTGGCAATTTTTGACTTATGTATGTCCCTTTTTGTGCGCATATGTTGTTTGATTAACACAGCCTCAGATTTTTTTGCATAGTGCATATGCAGCACAAACATTAAGTAGGATTACTCTACTACATGTTGTATGTTGTACCCAGATGGATGGATAATTTTGCGGTTGCTAATTTTGGATACATTCATATTCGACATGGGTGAAGATACGGCTGATAGTATGGAAATCTGGTGCTTAAGCACTATAACTTACAGTGATGAAACTGCAAGACGATTTTGATTAAAACTACTTTCAGAAAACATGCTCCAGTTATGTGACTGCATGCCCTAATATTTATGTAGCTCTGATATTTAATATTCTGAACTTTCTAGAATGACTGTTAGTCTAATATTTGACATGATCCGAACGATCTTCTATATTGTATTGCGGTTTTAAAAACTCAAATTATTTTCAGAATACGTGAGAAGAAACCAATAATTAAATAAAAAAATGATCTAGAACCAGAAAAAATTAATGGATTACTGGATATGATTAGTACAAAATCAAGAGATTTTCGAATTGCATAGATAAGGCGATATAATTTTTGTGTTTTTAAAGCATCATTTAGAGTAAATTTTTGCCCTTATATGAACTTGCTTTCCAACTGTTATAGACAATCCAGTATATATTCTGCACAGTGAATTCTAGAAATGTCCGCTTTTCGCACCATACCATTTTCATCTCATATATTAAATTTAAATTTTATTAAATTCATTCTCATACTACCTTTAAATTCTTAAATATTTTAACATTTAAGCACAGGAACCCTAACACATTCATATGTATATGTTCGGACATTTGGTATTTTGTGAGAAATAATCGTTTAAGAACAATTAAGGTGTATACATTCACGATTCAATTAGAAAATTTAAAAAAATGTATTTTTTAAAATTTAGAAAATAGTCAAAATTGTGTCCGCATAAATAAAAGTAGTTTTAACTAGCGTTGCAACGTCATATTTATCTATTCATGAAAAGTAGCTGTAATTTGAGTTTGGATATTTAGAAATGTATTTTTCGTAAATGTTTGTACAGCAGTGCGCAAAAAATAGTAGTGCATATATAATATTGCTATTTTCTCACATTCCAGGGGTTTGTGTTATGTGTAATTATTTCTAACGTCATTGTTATTTTGCTGTACAATGAACCTGTAGATTATATTTTACTTAATAAATTAAGTATAATAAGCACGAAGTTTATAATGTCTTTTACTTTACTCTGAACTATATCAATGCACTGTTTTTTTTGAACGCCTGCTGTATACGGAAACTAATCGTAACATTGATATTACAAAATGATTAATTCTGTAATATCACCAATTATTATTTTCTGAAAAATGTATCTTAAAACTCGTAGCTTACTATCAAGTAGGACTTTATATTTTTTAATGTAAGAGATTCTTTTTATTGTCTAATTTTTCATCGAAAATTAAGGTTTTGGTTTGATTTTATTGAATTTATTTTAAATTTAGAGATGTTGAATTTCAATACACATTTAACTGAAGAGCGGTCGAGTATATAAATGCAACATAGGGATTGCAGGAAATATTCTATCGTACTGTACTTAATAACACCTATTTAACATTAGAGAGCATGTCCAAAATCTATTTATAAAGATAGATAATTGATTTCATCTAATAACAGCGCAACCAACATAAAAGTTAAAATTTCCATCATGCTATATTACTATTTTGTACATACTATTCAATAAGATTAAAGTAGACTTTTCCCAAAATTAGCCCATCAGTACCTGAATATTGTAATAAGTAAAACTGTATACTAAATACATAGATCTGAAGAAATAATTTTTGTTCATTAATAAAACGATGCCGACAGATAGGACATCTGAGGGGTTATTCTCGAAACAGTGGAAAAATAGCACTTCCAGGGAGTAACTTTCACCGCTCACTCCTCGATACTACTCGTTACGAAAAAGTGAGAAAGTCAGCTCCAGAATAGGAATTATTGAAATTGTAGGAATTTTTTGACAATTCTCTTGAAATTTCCATTCTCTCAGATTCGAGAATAACCCCCCAGTTGTCCTAGTAATTGTATTCTCCCGATAATATGTTACCAGTTGAAGCAAAATTACAAAAATAGAGTTGCCAATTGAATACAGGACTTAATTGTACATTTAATGGAGTTGCTAATATGAATTTGAATAAAAAATCTAATAGAGCAAGTCTGCAAACACTTCGGAAAAGAAGTCATCCATTTACTTTTAATAATTCATTTTTTTTTTAATATTTACAAATAAATTTATTTTACAAATTTTTGTGAAGGCAAGTATCCTGAAGCTATAATGTAGTTACAGTTTATAACAAACAGTATTTGTGCAGATATCCAGTATTTTTATATTTAATGTTTCTATAAGCACTGATATTTAAAAAATGTATTCAATTCTATATTTAGCAACTTCTTCCAGCTTATATGATAACAGTCTATAACATGTATCTGTATTCTTACAGTAACCTTTGGTGATTTTATTAATTCATCAGATGTCCTATATAACTAGATAGCCAACCACTAAGACAAATTTCGTTATAGAAAAATTTCGACTTACGAAGTATCTTTATTATGTAACACTAAAAGAGCAGAGTGTTATACCAATATTTGTTATACAAAGATATTTGCTCTCCGGAATTTCGTAATAAAGATTGGCTATTAAAAATAACATAAAGGTAAATATCTTAAACCTAAAACTAAGCGTACAGTCACATCTTCCAAACTTTGGATATTAATATCTCACTTTGAATGCATGATTGAGCTTTATTGAAAGTAAGGAAATCTATACATTCAAAGTCTACGGCGGGAAGACGAAGATTGTTGAAAGTGATTGTACATTTTTATTTAAATCAAGACAGGATTTGTTACTTTCACATACACCTAGAACGAAATACGCTTAACTCTATCTCAATGTTCTTGGCGTGTGTCTTTATTGTTTATTTACTATTAAGTTATTATATATTATTAATGTTTTCAAAAACTAATGTGAAAAAATGTGGAAATAGCCGATTTTTACGATAATCATACATATTTATTTCAGTATTTTTTCCACCCATTCACATGCATAGATTAATTCGTATATATGTATATACGTTTAATATATATGGAATTCGAACAATTTGATATTCATAACTTCTATATGAATAGCTTTGGAGTAATTTTATTTATTTGTACTATACATTAAGCTTTATTTATATTGAGATCTTTGTCGTAATGCACTAATATAATTGTAAGAACTCTATGTGCAAATCTAATTATTCATTGTTACAGTAAATGCATTGATATTCACATGCAGTGTTTTATATTAATATAAAATAAAACTTAATCGTGAAGACTACTTTGAAAATTAATGATATACAATTATGTGATTGCACTCGACAAACCATTCTCATACAGATCCAGCTTTACAGTTTAGTTAGCACTTTTTGTAAGGCAAACCGTTACTGTCTAAGTGAAAACTAAAACTGGCCTGTGCTTTTTGGCACAATTGGACGCCAATTTGCAAGATAACGTTTATTTCACATCAAACTAGACACTCGATTGATATTCTATAATGATACACTCGAAGGGCAATTGGAGTTTAGTGTTAGATACATATCACAGTTATCAACTATTTTGGATAACTGCTGCACTGATTCTACAATGAAATCCTACATATATCTAGTGCTTTAAAATGAAATTAAAAAAAAACTGTAAAATCGAAAGGAAAAACAAAATACATTATATTAATGGATTTATTGCAATACATCCAGTATTTCTCACACTTTCTTTCGTTCATTATTTTTCTTATACATGTTGGGTATTTCATTTACCCTCATTAGCTTATAGATATATTTTTAGTAACATTGTTTTTATGTACCTTGGTATTAATCAATTTAGGTTTAATAATTAGAATTAGAACCTCGATAGAGATATACCATCATATACATAATACATATATATATTATATATATTTCTACAATACGACACTGACAAATGATGACAAAAGTAAGAAGGTTCATGTTTTCCTATTTTATGACATACCTTATTATTCTATATAATATATATTATATATACAATATATTTATAGATATTATTTGTTGAGTGCCTAAGTACTAAGTTTATTGAAACAAATTATTAATGAGTGCGGAGTGAATGGCGTGAAATATCACAATGAATGATTTTATTTTTTAATGTAGATGAATTATACGACGATCTGTAGTTGTTTTCAAAACACTATTAAATTCGTTTCTGCTATTACGAATTACTTTTATAGTTATCTTGTATCTATTTTTACATTACTTGCATGAAAATGATCCCTTAGAGGGAACGAATTTAGAACAAAAACTATTCATTTATATAAATATTGTACAACAGTTGAATAGTTTATTAATTGTATGATGTAACCTTTTTTTAAATAATTGTATTCATATATGTAGTTTTTTTATTTATTAAATTTTTAATAAAATTTATCTGATTGTTTTATGTTAACTCCCCTTACTGATGTGAAACAATTTCTACACAATTATAGTGATACTATAACGTACGGTGTCATTGTATTTTTTTAGGAGAATATAAATAAAATACATTTATTTATTATTTGTACTTTATGAACTAAAACATTGAATTTTCTCTGTTTACAAGGTACTAGTAGATGGGTATGTTAAGTTGTTGCAACAACCTCCTTGACCAAATGTAAAACTTTCTGATATAAAAAGGATTCCCTGCAAAATAAAAAATATAAGTAAGCGTATAAATAAACACGAAATTATCAGTATTAGAATTGTTCATATAGTCTGTCCTGGCAAACATTTTAAATATACAGATTAGGCTAAATTAGATAAATTAATCGATAACGTGTATAATCCGTATTTTTATTCGCAAAATTTATTTCAATTACACCGTTGTGCCTTTCTCTAACATTTTAAGCTTTAGATTCACTATTTTATACTGTGAGCATAAATAGGTTTGTTCCTACTTAAAAGCTATGATCGATTTCGGATTAGTGTGTGATAATCACACTGCGCATGTTCTATCAACAACCAGTTTCAGATCAAATTGCATTAATATTTTGTTGGAACGAAATAACTTTTTTTACCTGACACCAGATGGCGTGTATAGAAAAATGGACAAGCTAGACAGTATTGCAGTACGCATGCGCAAAAAATCACAGCTTTTGGTTTGTTGAAAATCCTCAACCTGCTATGACTGTCCTCCGACAATCCTCAAATCGCATTTTGTTATGTTGGAACTACGTACTATAGTCACGGATTTTCGATTTGTCGTTGTTGGAACGTTTATTTTCTACAGTGCTTGCTCCGGTTAATCACCGATCGATTTGCACGCATGTAGGAACAAACCTAATATCACCTTCCATGCAGTTTTCTTTTCAAAAATCAAAATTTACCTATTTAAATTTTCTTAGTGCCCTCTAGCGATAACGAAAACAATAATATTAAATAATTTGAATCACTAACTACAGGCTAAGAAAAATTCTTTCTAATAAGATCAAATTTGCTAAATTCCGTTCAGGGGAAGCAAAATAGTTTAAATCCATACCTAACCGATATCTTCGGTTAGGTCAAAGGTATGGATACCCGATTTTCGTTGATTTGTTGGTACGTAATTTAGCCTACTTTTTTAATCCGTGAACAAACCTGTTCGCTTCCATTTAATATTTTCGATAAAAAACAAAATTCCCAAAAAAAATTTAACTGCTCTAGCATGCACGTCATTTATAAGATTAGTTAGAAGTTTAAGTATTAGATTGTTTGAGTAGAGCTGTTTTCAACGTTGTTACAGTATGCAACATTTGAGACTTCAGATTAACTGTAACAATATTTTATAACGGCTCATTAAACAATAAAATATACATATTTAAATTGAATGCGAACAGCTTTAGAAGATATAATAGACGATTTATCATTGATTTGAAATTATTGTCATTATAGACGAGTTGATGCAACGAGTTTCAAATTTTTCTATATCTGCATTTTTTACTAAGTGGTTCCGACATGTGGTGGGAGAAACTAGTTGTTCTTACTGTTGTGCGAAGGGGTACTACGTAGTTGTACTTTGTACTTAATGGAACACCGCTGGCGTTACAGGAGCGAGTTTGAGCGAGGAATTATTGTGGGTATGCACATGGCTGATGTATCCTTCCCTGAAATCGTGAGCCATCTCGAGCGGTCGTTGTCGGCAGTGCAACGAATGCACAGCACGCGAGGGCTGCGTCCTTGTGTTCAGCGATCCTCAACGCAACTTGGCCCTGTTTGGCTAGCAAGAAGGAAAGGCGTACTCATTACACGAACTGTCCGGAGGCGTTTGCTAGAGAGTGGACTGCAAGCGTGCCGTGCGTTGCAGCGGATTCCATTGACTCGAAAGCACACCCGTACGCTGCGCTAGAGGGTCGAGGTAAGACATTGGCGGTTTGTCGAATGAGGTACATTTTGTTTTCCAACGAATCCAGATTTGAATTGCCGCGCGAATTTTGGTTCCTTGGAGACGTGGTGAGCGTCAACTCAAGCAGTGCATCCATGGATGAACGTACACGTCTGCTGCGTGCACAGCAGACAATGACGGGTTGCCGATTGCTACGACCCGTTGTGTTTCCCTATGTTCGACGCGTCCACATCTGCTATACATGCACGACAACGCCTGACCGCACGTGGCGCGTGTTGTATAGACGTTTGTGGAAGAGCACCACATACGAATGCTTCCATGGGCAGCTCGTTCCCCTGATCTGAATCTGATCGAACATGTCTACGATATGATCAGTCGGACACTTCGACATTATCCGGCTGCTCCGGCTAACGTTGAGGCACTATAGAGGTGAGTTGAAGCAGCGCGGTTGGCCATCCTGCTACACCATATACAACCAGTTATTGACTCCATGCTTCGTCGTGCATCAATGGTACGCGCTGCTCGCGGGGGATACTTCCGCTATTGATGCATCCCCTTCCAGCAGGGCTGTGCCGCTCTACAGGTGAGGGTAAGTTATGCTACTTTAGTACTTACTATTTTCATAGGTACTAAATTTCATTGCGTTAGAATCACACGTTCACAATATACAGGATGTGCTCGTTACGTTTATCTAACAAGAAACGCAGGAAGAAGTGATTTGAAAGATTTAAACTAAGATCTCTATCGTTTGTGTAATTCCATAAAAATGAAATCAAAATTTCTCAGATATTGTAGCACTTCTTGATGGTACGGGAGTAGAGCGCTACATACATAGACAAATGCAAAGATAAATCATCTTTAGCTACAATTATTTGGCGTTAATCTGTATAATAAATCTAACTCCGAAAATAAGTATTGAGTTAGAAAAGAGAACAAAAGGAAGTTCATGTAGGAAATGCAGCTGCGTATAATGTTGGTGTTATAGCGTGATGGCAGGATATAAACAAACATATAATCCTTTTTGGCGTTCCTATTTGGGAGTATAGAGCCGTAAGTAGTTAGTATGTACTCATTTCTTACTTAACCATACTTCAAATAATGTCATAACATTGTGTTGGCATTTGTTACTTCCACTGATTTGACTAATAATTGTGGTTGCGGTATATGCAAAGTTTAGTTAAATCGCATACATTCTCATTAAACAATGATTACCAAACTGTTGAAACATCCTACAATTTAAAAAATCTCGAAATGAAATAATAAAACAGTTAAAAAACATTTTCTGCATTTCAAATTATATTATTTTGGTAGAGCATATTCACAGACTGATTCATTTTCGACCTTTGCCATGGGGATCTCGCGGCAAAGTTTCTAAATTTCGTGGTTGTTATAAAATCAAAGAAAAAATGCATCTATGATAAATGTCATTCGAGATTTTTTGTAAATACGGAAAAGCTAATTGCACACTTCTATTTGGTCCTGCAGAGAAAAACTAAAAACACGTTCTCAAGGCCACTATTTATCTTCTAAGCTAATGGTGTACTTGAACTTTTTCTATGACATCAACCATCTTCAAGTTTCTTAATGTTTATATAGGAGCAATTTTTGTGAACGATGGTTGAAATGTTCAACAGTTTAAAGTTCTATTGCCACTTTATTTAATCGTAAAATTAATTCTTCGTCAAATAAAGCATAATATCAAAGACTTCTGCCTGCGTGTTATGTACTGTTATGACTATTCAAAAAATCAACATCACATGTTGTCGTACTTTAAATATCACCACTTTGTGTTCCTACACCAACTTCATAACATCAGTTATTTACAATGTTTTTTTGATATATTACCCTTCATAAAAATAAATTGTCTTACTGTTGCTGCAATCAAAACAAAAATGGATCACAATGTCTCATCTCTCAACAATGAGGATTCCATATTTTATAATATATAGGTCAGTATATCCTACAGCCCCAGTCGATATATCACCCTCCCCCTCTTCTCCGCATCATTAATTTACCAGAATGAAGTATTTTTCAGGTAAGCCATGAGTCATGCCATGCAAGCCACATCTAATCACAATACACCTATTGTCTGGCTGCGATGTAAATCTGAAGTCATCGCTAAATAATATTCGCCCTCACTTGTTGCAATGCCAACTAATATTAGCCTAGATTAAGAATTTCTTGTTGTTCAGGTCTTGCAGGTCTTCGCTACTAATTACAGAAGTAAACTTTTGGTTACTCGAAGAAGAGTGTGTTAAATGGGTATTTTTATATCCTCCACTAATTGTTTTAAAACTTTCAAAAATAATTAATAAAATACGTATATATTTGTTATATTTACTGACACTGCTTTTAATTGTAATTAAATATATCCTTACCTGTTTACAGGTTTACATATGCCTAAGTGATCTTGTGGGATTTCATAATATTCGCCAATACCAGGATTTCCCGACTCCGGTTCTACCATAAGAAAATTGAATTTCATAGCAGTAACTACTGTGGATTTAGTTTCTATGAAACTTATAACTTTTACCGGCAATAATGTCATTATATCAAGAAATTCTTTATGCATCCGTTTTAAATGAGGAGATTCTAAAATTAAATAATGTACTAGTATTTTATAATAGCGAATCAGCACCACCTTCTCTCAATTCTTGCACTTCTACCGATGGCAAAACAACATACGAAGCTGGACTATTTAAATTAGCTATTCTTGACCCGTTATGTGGTGTGCTATAGAAAACTATTGCCTTTGTATTTCTCAGGAATCTGTCATGAGTGTCGTTACAATTATGTGCTGCAATAAACAGTTACATTAAAAAGAAGGAAAATGACAATAAGCATGCACATAGATATAAAGATTGTTAATGGCTGTCCTGAAATAGTGCTATCTGCATAAAATTGTGAATTACAAATAATTTACATTACTATGGTCGATTTTGAAGATGAGAAATATTATTTGCCAAAGTGCATTTTAGTTTGAAGAACATATTCATTATTGAAAATCATTTTCAAAATGAATAAAGAAACCATGAACAGAAATGTATCATTAAATTAGATAAGATTGCTGACCGTTTTTTTTTAAATTAGTAGATAATTTTTATGGTTGTTTGTTGTTACAGTTTAGAATACTATGTTATTAAGTACAAATATTCAAACTGTTAGTTAATTGAAATTGTACTAACATAACATTACCTACCCTTGCAAAGTAAATTCTTAACTAGTAATCCGCCCATAGAATGTGTAATCCAAATTATTGGTCGATTGCCTACACCAGCTCTTTCTAGTTTGTTAATAAGTTCATTAGTTCTTTCATCTAAAGTAACTTTTGAACCTTCTTCTGGACAAGTAGTAGCCCATTTAGATAAAGAAGTATCATAATTGATTCCAATTACCCTAAGATTTTTACAATCATTTGTTAGCCAGTCTTTTGGCCAGCACTGAGTTGTTTTAGAATCAGTACAACACACGTTGGCATACCTAAAAATTACCTACCATGAAATACTAATAATGAAGTTTAAGAAAAAAAAAATTACCCGTTACACACAAATGCGCAATCACAGCCACTATTTGCATTAGTTGGAATATCGTAAGATATTATTTCAAAGTCGTTGCCTATACTATCCCATTCCATCTGCTTTTGTTCCTCAAGTGTAGCTAAGTATTCTCTCATTACGGGGTCACTACTGAATTTTATTTTGGAATAAGTATCACTTGTAATCGTTTCTACAAAATAAAGCAACTTACTATAAAACTAAATAGAACAAATCTAAACGTAAAAGGTGGACATAGTATATTTTATATTCAATTAATTTTTTTTATTTCATTAATTTACTTAATGTTTTCGTTTGAATATAGTGAGGGCAGATAGTGTATATTCATTATTTATTTAAAAAAAAGTGTTCAAACAGCGATAAATAAGGTGAAAAATGAAAATCACAAATATATTATTTTTTATTTTAGCAAAAAAAAAAAAATGTAACATTGGAAATAGGATTTTTATATAACACTCACACGTTACACACATTTAAATTTAAGGTAAGAAAGAGGGTGGAATAATATTTAGGACATTTTTTACAATATTTATTATTATATTTGTGTGAAAATCATTTAATTTTTTCATTTCTGTTGCAATTGACAGAACAATATATTATATATGAATTATATCAAAAATAATAATACCGTTAACGTTTGAAACGCTGAAATGTATCCGTGAATTACAAGTCACATAAAAAAGCTGCTTTTGTATTAATATGCAGACCCTATTCGATGTATGAAGAATTTCTTAAAATTCTAAAAATTTCTTTAATTAAAAATCAACATCTTTTCCACGTTCAAGTAATTAACACTTGCACGCAAACATAGTCAGGAATCTCATAAGTTTAATACTTTAGCAATCATAATTTTTTCATATACTTTCAGACTTTTTTTTGTTAACTGTACTAATTTGAGCAATTTTTAATTTTTTCGCATATGAGCACTGAACTTTGGTAGTAGTACGCATAGTACGAATAACATAATAAGAATTCAAATAAGTCTACGACCTATTACTTCACTTGTTAAGAGACTTTCACTTGACTTGTTCCCGAACAACGCCTGCATGCAATCCTCAAGTTATTACAAACTCTAGTGCTTCTACGGTTTAACAATTTCAATATCGAAAATTTCTCAAAGCTGAATGGAAAAAGTAAGTACAATCTATTTGGTTGTTTCTTTACCCTGCACTTCACAAGATTTCTTTCAACACTGGCAGTGAAAACAAATGCCTCAAGAAGTCTTAATTTTAAGTTGGATCTATTGATCGGTTGCATCTTCGCATGCGCAGTCAATGATTAGGTACATTGAAAGCATAGTATAAGTACATTTGGTATGCTCGGGCACATCTATGAGCACGTGATTGTGACGCGCCTTGGTAAATTAGAATCTAACCACTTCAATTAATTTGTAGTGTAATCTCTTCAATAAACTGTTTGTCAAAAGTAAATTATGAATATTATTTCTATCCTGGTAGAAATTGAGAGATATGAACTATTAATAATTGAGAGAAAATTACTCTGTGTCGCTAAGTGAACACAACAGATACGCCCATATTAGTTGCTCGATTTAAAATGGCACCATGGAAATGATGCGACTTGGTAAATCACGTGATCTGCGCACAACTAACACATTTATGATTTTCTGATGAGCATACCTAATGTTCTTCTATTATGATTGAAAGTACAGAGCTTTTACTTAGAATTAAAACCCACGCGACCTCTGACGTAAGATGACGTAAATAGCTGTTTAACCAGAAAATTGCAAAATCGATATTTGACAGTGTTTATACGCCTCTATTTGTTTAGATAACAACGGAAACTACTTAAACATTTATTGTAACTATTTTTCCGTTACTTAGTTGTGATTATTTACAATATAAACCTAAACTGTAAAATTTTAGTTGGCAGTATGTAAATAAAAATTTCTGCAGGAATTTTATTTTTAAATACATATTATCATGCTGTTAAGTGGGTTGCATATCTAAAAGAGGTCACGTGGGTTTTGGTATTAAATAAAAGCATTGTACAAATGGCAAATAAGTGAGGTCAGTAAAATTCGTACAATTAATAAACTTAGAAAGTATAGTAAAAAATGAATACAGTTAGCATGTAACACTGAATTGGAAATCACATACTTTAAAAACTAATATGTATAAATTAAAATGTAAATTAACTTAAGACAATCAAATATTGAATATATACCTATAATACTTAGTGTTAAATCTGAATTTTTTCTTTGTCTCCAGGTATAAAAAACGCCGCCCAACAATCCGTGAACAATTACTACATCTACTTTGGTTTGCTGATCTGTCCTCAGAACGGGATGCAAACTATATATGCCCTTTTCGTATGTTGCTTTATATTGATCATCCTTATCTAGATTAGCTAGTGCTCTACCAGCTACAACAGAGAGCCTCATATCAGGTACTCTTGCCCATTGCGAAAGAATTCCAATCCATCCTAAAATGTCTTTGTTATAGATAAAGAAGTACTGTATTAGTATTATACCTGACTTATGAATCTCCTCGAGTAAATCTGGATAAATTGACATATTAGACAGTATTGTACATAAAGCTACATTAATTTCATATACGTCTTTGAAAGTTTTATATATTTCCATAAGTAAATGTAAGCCATTTTGTTGAACAATATCTTTTGCAAAACGTTCAATAGTGGAATGATGAAGTATTGATTCTAAACACAAAGGCAAAACATCCGTAGTCGACTTTACACACTTAGCTAGGTGGTCAGTATGATCATAATAATTTTCAAACACTTTTCCCATTTCCTATTAAAATCAAAATTTAATATTAACTACATTAAAATAAACTTTAGTATCAGCCACATATGTATATGAACATAAATGGTTTTGAAGGAGGAGAATGCTCTGATTACCTCCACAAGAAAATAAAAGGTGCAATTACTGTAAACCTATCGAAAACCAACAGGTTACAACATGATATGCTTGTCTGGATGTTCATCACTCTTTATACTGCTAGAGTGCCATACTGTACGAATTGGTGAGAACGAATTTTCAATTCAAGTCTAGATACTATTGAGCTAGCCATCTCGATTGTGTACCGCAGCAAAAATATACATACGTTATATAATTTCATGATAAATGAGTAATGAACAAGGAAATTGTAGGTATGTGAAACATTTTTTAAATCTTATTTGTAGTTATATGAACAAATCGCGTTAAGATGTTAAATCTTTTCATATGAGAATTTCTTTGATTCTTTTCGGTGTGTATCAACACATGTACAGTCATGTCCGCTCAAATAGCAGTATTATATTTCTTAAAATTCCGAATCGAACTTAAAAAACATTAATAATCAAAGTAGATAAATTTGTACTTTGAATAGTTTCTACTTAGGCAAAAAAGACAAACGAACATAACAAAAATTCTGAGACAAAATAATATCTTCGTTCGTTAAAAAGTAGTCTTTGTTATCTGCACTAATAACTGGTTTTTATTTCAATATCCTTCTAACAAACACTAATATCTTATTGCGTGCCTTTATTTTGAATAATGGCTTTACAATGTCCTGGTATAAACTCCACTGCTTAACGACGATTAATTGAAATAGATTTCCATGCTTCTTGATATACGAGGGAGCGTTTTTATATTCGCGGAATGAGCGGGTTGTAGGGGGTAATTAGGCGGATTGGGGGCGTGGCCTGTGCAGCGACTCATAATTAGTATAAATACGAAGTTTCATTGTTATTAGACAGTTAGTCTTTGAGCTATCGTCAACCAAGTAAGATAAACCTAGTAACCAACCAAGTAACAACAGCGCGTAGTGTTCGCGTGCATTTTTGGACCTCTGTAATGAAGACAAGGATGGTGTATTGAGTCGAATTGTTACTGGAGACGAAACTTGGGTTCATCATTATGAACCTGAGTCCAAACAAGACTCCATGCAGTGGCATAAAAAGGGCACAGCACCTCCCAAGAAATTTAAAGTGTCACAACGCACAGCTGGGAAACTCATGACAACGGTATTTTGGGACTCGGAAGGAATATTGTTGATTGATTATAAAGATAAAGGTGTTTCTATAACCGGAGAATATTACGCTTCAATATTAGAGCGACTAAAAGAAGACATTAAAGAGAAAAAACGGGAAAATTGACGAAAGGTGTGCTGCTTTTGCACGACAACGAGCCCGTCCACAAGAGCAGCGTTGCGTTAGCTGCCCTGCATAAGGTGGGCTTCGAAATTGTGAATCACCCACCCTACAGCCCAGACCTGGCCCCGAGTGATTATTACCTGTTTCAGAAAATTAAAAAATTAATTGAAAGATGTGAAAAATGTATCCGCCTTGCAGGTGAATATATTGAAAAAGAAAAATAATTTGTTTTTTTATTTCCACCCCTTATCCCCCATTCCGCGAATATAAAAACGCTTCCTCGTATTTCCCACATCTGCTTTATATTTTGTGGCTTAACTGCTGAAATGATACATTTTTTATCTGCTTATATGTGTTCAATAGGGTTTAGGTGCAGAGCAGATTTAGTTTAGTCGTGTTCACACTTAATTTTTACTAGTACTGAAACCAGCAGTTAAGTATTTTTTTCTTCAAACGTCAATAAAGCTGACATTTCTTGACTGAGTAGTCGGCCGTAAAGTGTCACTTTTCCTCCGCCGGAGGTTTACTTTTCACTTTTCCGCCGCCGGCCGGAGGGAAAAGTATTATTATGGCAACGTACAAACCAATACAAACACAATTTCAATGTTGATAGTGTCCACTTGACAGTTTTATGATGAGTTACGATAGAAACAGCTCGTACTTAACATAGATAATATATACATTTCATTCTCTATAGATAGGACACTTCTAATAAAATTTTGTTGGCGTGTTTCTGCGCCATCTAATGAAATGTGTTAAATTTAAAACAGACCATACTGGGGCACGAAAAGCTTGCTTATTATTGAAAATTGAATTTCTAACTTTTAAACTAAAAAACAAAGCGCTTTTATATAGTTTCTGAATATTGTCCTATATTTTCATTAAAAATATTTTTACAAAAATTTTCGTGAAACACGACGAAATAAAATTTGATTCCCTACCGTTTCTCGTGAAGTTTCAATTTGGATGATATATGTCACGTATACCTGTAATATCGAAACCGAAGGTTAGGTAATTTATAAAAGTGATCTCAAAAGATATTCAAGTTTTAACAATCTCGGAAAGCCACTAAGGGGTACTATTAGAATGTAGGTCTCAACCATAACAGAATTTAATAACACATCTTGTATTTACCTATTAATTGGATGTTGTATACTGCACTCTCCTTGGCGAAGTATATTGTATCTGGTGTTATCGGCTTGAAAATATTAAACATTTCTTGTACTGCTTCAATTTGTATGGGATAATGCGATATGAAAATAAAGTGCCACTGGTTTATGTCAAAACTAGTATGTCAATTTAATAGAAACGATAGTTTCAACCTTAAGCGGTATTTAACACTCCTATTTAAGGTTTAAACTAAATCACGTCCAACATAATCCTTCATACATACATACATAATCAAAGACCTCTTATACCCGAAGGTGTCGCGGTGTAAAGTTCTCTTAATTTAGTTCCACAGATTCAACAAATTCACGCCACTCTATCCTGTTTCTGGCTAGGGCCTTCGCCTCGTTCCATGTTTTTCCTCTTTTTTTCAGAAGTTCATCCGTACTGCTGTTCCACGTTTTTCTGGGTCGTCCTCTCCGATTTTTCCCGATTTTCCTTACCTCGCATACCCGCTTCACCTGTCTAGTTTCATTCATTCTGATCAAGTATCCCCACCATTACAGTTTCTTTTCTTCTACTTCAGTTCTTAAAGATGTTGTTGTCAGCATCTGTCTAATGCGTCACTGCATTGTAGTCGTTTTGTTTGTCTTTCATCAAGTATCCAATTGTCTGCTCCATAGGTTAAGACTTGTAAGTATACTGCTTGATACACCGTCATTTTTGTTCTTGTTGTTATCTCTTTTTTATTCAAAAAGTTTTTGTAGAGTGCATAATCCTTCAACTTATATTATATCTTCTCCAAGAATATCACAAAAATTACCATATTCTACTAATACTGTTTTTAAAGACGCTTGCGACACAACATACAAAATCAGAATGACAATATAATGTCATAATGACACTCAATTTCGCGCTTTTCATATTTCAAATTTCAAAAAGCATTGCCAGCGACACCTGGTGAAATGTGTGAGTACCAAAACTTTGACGACAGTACACGGGACCTTCTGCCGTATCTATAGTACGTTAGTATTATATTATCTATGGTACTTAATCATCGGTCTAAACGTCCAAACATCCTACCAAACCCGCTTATCTTCAATAAAAACAGATATTTTTGCATAAATTTGCCGACGTTTGAAGAAAAATTGCATATTTTATGTGGGGGAAAAGTTACTTTTCGTGGCTTGCTCAAACAAACACGAGCGCGCCATGAAAAGTATCACTTTTCCTCCGTATAAAATAATATACTATTGTAATAAAATCTTATTGTAAAACCATAGTTATTGTATCATCATGATGCCATTGAATGTCAATTTGGTGTATTTATGTATATCAGTCAAAGGTTTGTAAGAGTATTTCCATTAAGTTAATTATCTAGCATATTAAATAGAAACGAAATTGAGTACTGGAGAAAAATTAACATGATTTTCGTAAAAGAATGTGTTTGCGTCCAGAGCGTGAGAGAAGACATCCCAATATTCGACGTTTCGCAATGTTTCTCGAAAGATTTTTGGCTACAGGTAGTGTTAATTGCTTTTTAACAAATATAATAACATTTTTGCGTTGCAGTAGCATTGCTTCATTAAAAAAATGTAAACATATAGCAGTTCTTTCAACAAAATTTTGCAATAACTTTTTTTTTTTTTTAATTGACAATCATCATCATACATTTTCGACTAATAAGCCTTCGAACAAGAATTAAAATATGTAAAAATGTATAGGATTTTAGTAAAAAAATACAAGTATGGTCTGTACTATCCACTGAACACCCTACATACTTGTATATATTTTTATAAGGTAGCCACTATTATTAGCTATCACTGGCGTATATGGGAAGGGGGGAGGGAAGCCCTCCTCCCTCCTCTCCCCTTCCTCCTTCGCCGAACGGGTCACACTAACTCCGACACTTAATAAATATTGAAATTGATATTGATAGAGTTATAGACGCCTTTGCTAGAAAAAATAAAAATCTCAATTTTTTAATCAGGTATTAATTTGCCAGTTCCAAATGTTTTTTTTTGTTTTCAGCCTGTTTCATCTTATGTAGCATTAATAATATACAATATATATAATTGAGCGCATATTTTTGTTTTCCTAAGCAGCATCTCCGCCCTCGCCCTTCCTCCCCCTCATTCCCATCCCCCAAAATGAATTTCTATATACGCCACTGCTAGCTATACATTTTGTGAATGTTTTTTTTATATTCTTAATAGAAAAGCTGTAATCTTCCGATGCGCGTTAGCTGGGACATCTGTATACAGGGTGTTAGAAGTTACTCTTTCGATAATTTAGCCACATCGAATATTATTCAAAATAATGTATATTATGCTATTTAACATTAACAATGTTTTCAATTTACCTTAAAAAATCTAATGTTTTTTAAACTGCTAGTGTTAGAGGAACTGCTCAAAGTTTGCTCCGCCCCTCTGCACACATAAGCAAGCGCGGCGAATTAGTGATTCACACACATTATGTAGGTGATGTTGTCGAATCATATTTGCCGATATCTCAATGCGATACAGTGAACTTGACCTACTTACGTCAACCACAAAACAGCTGCAATGTTGAAAACTGCAAAACATGCATTTCTGCAAATCGTATAGAAGTTGGAGGTTGGACTGGAGTTTATAAACAAATAGGAGGAATACGGACCGTGCTATACACATTGACTGCGATATTTAAGTATTTTTTTCTACAAAAACTAGGATACTTTTGTTAAGATAATATTTTGCCATTACGTTTGAAACTATTTGATACACATTTCATAAAAATTGCGAAAAGCTAACTTCTAACACCCTGTATATAGTACAAAATTAAACTGAAAATAAAAGCACAAAAAATACAAAATCTACTAAACTCGATGCGTATAACATGCTACCGTTTATACGGATATATATTATATATTATACACATCAAGTTTCCGTACTATTCTAGTGCCCTCTCCCTACTTTTGGTCCTGAAGAAGCCACTCATGTTAGTGGCAGTAATCGTTTGTCCCTTTGGCCGGTAATTGATAAGTAAGATTCCCTTCGCATCCCAGAAAACGTAAGTCATCACTTATCCTGCCGATAGATTGACTTTGGCCTTTTTTGAAGCCGGTTCACCACGTTTAGTCCACTGTTTTGATTACTGTTTATTTTTCAAGTTTCATCGCACGTCACAAATTTGCATAAAAATCTGTTGGATTTTGCCGAAACCGCTCCAGAATGACTAGAACATTCTACGCGTTTGAGTTTTTGCTGTGTTGTGAGTAAACGCGGCACCCATCTTCCACATCACTTAGAAATGGCTAATTCAACATTTAAAATGTACGACACCCGTTCTCTGGAGATGCATGTAGCCTCAGCAATATATTGCAATGTGGATCGGCGATCAGCTTTCACAAATTTCAAAACTTTTCTGCATAAGTAGCTGTTTTCGGATGTCCAGAACGTGGATCGTCATTTCCGCTCGTACGACCTTAAAGGAGCATACTCGCCTAACACATGTACCATATCAACATGAATTTCTCTTGGCGAAAAATACTTTTTCACTGGTATTTAATCACTGAACGAATTTCTTTATTTTCCATTTCTAAGAAGCGACAAAAGTGCTCTGCTTTCAACGTGTACACAACAAACTGCTTGACAGATAGACATGTAGTTTAACACGTATGTATATCACTGAAACATCAAGCTATACAATAGCGTCAAAGATTGGTTTTACACAGCACCATCTCATAGTTAATTACTGAATTTTTCAGCTTACCCTCGTACCTACATTACACTCCGATGACGCAGTCAAAACTTGGAAGCCCTCATAATGAGGCGAACCGTGGAAGCCTTCGATTTTAAACTAAGATCTCTATCGTTTGTGTAATTCCATAAAAATGAAATCAAAATTTCTCAGATATTGTAGCACTTCTTGATGGTACGGGAGTAGAGCGCTACATACATAGACAAATGCAAAGATAAATCATCTTTAGCTACAATTATTTGGCGTTAATCTGTATAATAAATCTAACTCCGAAAATAAGTATTGAGTTAGAAAAGAGAACAAAAGGAAGTTCATGTAGGAAATGCAGCTGCGTATAATGTTGGTGTTATAGCGTGATGGCAGGATATAAACAAACTATAATCCTTTTGGCGTTCCTATTTGGGAGTATAGAGCCGTAAGTAGTTAGTATGTACTCATTTCTTACTTAACCATACTTCAAATAATGTCATAACATTGTGTTGGCATTTGTTACTTCCACTGATTTGACTAATAATTGTGGTTGCGGTATATGCAAAGTTTAGTTAAATCGCATACATTCTCATTAAACAATGATTACCAAACTGTTGAAACATCCTACAATTTAAAAAATCTCGAAATGAAATAACAAAACAGTTAAAAAACATTTTCTGCATTTCAAATTATATTATTATACACAGACTGATTCATTTTCGACCTTTGCCATGGGGATCTCGCGGCAAAGTTTCTAAATTTCGTGGTTGTTATAAAATCAAAGAAAAAATGCATCTATGATAAATGTCATTCGAGATTTTTTGTAAATACGGAAAAACTAATTGCACACTTCTATTTGGTCCTGCAGAGAAAAACTAAAAACACGTTCTCAAGGCCACTATTTATCTTCTAAGCTAATGGTGTACTTGAACTTTTTCTATGACATCAACCATCTTCAAGTTTCTTAATGTTTATATAGGAGCAATTTTTGTGAACGATGGTTGAAATGTTCAACAGTTTTAAAGTTCTATTGCCACTTTATTTAATCGTAAAATTAATTCTTCGTCAAATAAAGCATAATATCAAAGACTTCTGCCTGCGTGTTATGTACTGTTATGACTATTCAAAAAATCAACATCACATGTTGTCGTACTTTAAATATCACCACTTTGTGTTCCTACACCAACTTCATAACATCAGTTATTTACAATGTTTTTTTGATATATTACCCTTCATAAAAATAAATTGTCTTACTGTTGCTGCAATCAAAACAAAAATGGATCACAATGTCTCATCTCTCAACAATGAGGATTCCATATTTTATAATATATAGGTCAGTATATCCTACAGCCCCAGTCGATATATCACCCTCCCCCTCTTCTCCGCATCATTAATTTACCAGAATGAAGTATTTTTCAGGTAAGCCATGAGTCATGCCATGCAAGCCACATCTAATCACAATACACCTATTGTCTGGCTGCGATGTAAATCTGAAGTCATCGCTAAAGAATATTCAACCTCACTTGTTGCAATGCCAACTAATATTAGCCTAGATTAAGAATTTCTTGTTGTTCAGGTCTTGCAGGTCTTCGCTACTAATTACAGAAGTAAACTTTTGGTTACTCGAAGAAGAGTGTGTTAAATGGGTATTTTTATATCCTTCACTAATTGTTTTAAAACTTTCAAAAATAATTAATAAAATACGTATATATTTGTTATATTTACTGACACTGCTTTTAATTGTAATTAAATATATCCTTACCTGTTTACAGGTTTACATATGCCTAAGTGATCTTGTGGGATTTCATAATATTCGCCAATACCAGGATTTCCCGACTCCGGTTCTACCATAAGAAAATTGAATTTCATAGCAGTAACTACTGTGGATTTAGTTTCTATGAAACTTATAACTTTTACCGGCAATAATGTCATTATATCAAGAAATTCTTTATGCATCCGTTTTAAATGAGGAGATTCTAAAATTAAATAATGTACTAGTATTTTATAATAGCGAATCAGCACCACCTTCTCTCCAATTCTTGCACTTCTACCGATGGCAAAACAACATACGAAGCTGGACTATTTAAATTAGCTATTCTTGACCCGTTATGTGGTGTGCTGTAGAAAACTATTGCCTTTGTATTTCTCAGGAATCTGTCATGAGTGTCGTTACAATTATGTGCTGCAATAAACAGTTACATTAAAAAGAAGGAAAATGACAATAAGCATGCACATAGATATAAAGATTGTTAATGGCTGTCCTGAAATAGTGCTATCTGCATAAAATTGTGAATTACAAATAATTTACATTACTATGGTCGATTTTGAAGATGAGAAATATTATTTGCCAAAGTGCATTTTAGTTTGAAGAACATATTCATTATTGAAAATCATTTTCAAAATGAATAAGGAAACCATGAACAGAAATGTATCATTAAATTAGATAAGATTGCTGACCGTTTTTTTTTTAATTAGTAGATAATTTTTATGGTTGTTTGTTGTTCCAGTTTAGAATACTATGTTATTAAGTACAAATATTCAAACTGTTAGTTAATTGAAATTGTACTAACATAACATTACCTACCCTTGCAAAGTAAATTCTTAACTAGTAATCCGCCCATAGAATGTGTAATCCAAATTATTGGTCGATTGCCTACACCAGCTCTTTCTAGTTTGTTAATAAGTTCATTAGTTCTTTCATCTAAAGTAACTTTTGAACCTTCTTCTGGACAAGTAGTAGCCCATTTAGATAAAGAAGTATCATAATTGATTCCAATTACCCTAAGATTTTTACAATCATTTGTTAGCCAGTCTTTTGGCCAGCACTGAGTTGTTTTAGAATCAGTACAACACACGTTGGCATACCTAAAAATTACCTACCATGAAATACTAATAATGAAGTTTAAGAAAATAAAATTACCCGTTACACACAAACGCGCAATCACAGCCACTATTTGCATTAGTTGGAATATCGTAAGATATTATTTCAAAGTCGTTGCCTATACTATCCCATTCCATCTGCTTTTGTTCCTCAAGTGTAGCTAAGTATTCTCTCATTACGGGGTCACTACTGAATTTTATTTTGGAATAAGTATCACTTGTAATCGTTTCTACAAAATAAAGCAACTTACTATAAAACTAAATAGAACAAATCTAAACGTAGAAGGTGGACGTAGTATATTTTATATTCAATTCATTTTTTTTATTTCATTAATTTACTTAATGTTTTCGTTTGAATATAGTGAGGGCAGATAGTGTATATTCATTATTTATTTAAAAAAAAGTGTTCAAACAGCGATAAATAAGGTGAAAAATGAAAATCACAAATATATTATTTTTTATTTTAGCAAAAAAAAAAATAATGTAACATTGGAAATAGGATTTTTATATAACACTCACACGTTACACACATTTAAATTGAAGGTAAGAAAGAGGGTGGAATGATATTTAGGACATTTTTTACTATATTTATTATTATATTTGTGTGAAAATCATTTAATTTTTCATTTCTGTTGCAATTGACAGAACAATATATTATATATGAATTATATCAAAAATAATAATACCGTTAACGTTTGAAACGCTGAAATGTATCCGTGAATTACAAGTCACATAAAAAAGCTGCTTTTGTATTAATATGCAGACCCTATTCGATGTATGAAGAATTTCTTAAAATTCTAAAAATTTCTTTAATTAAAAATCAACATCTTTTCCACGTTCAAGTAATTAACACTTGCACGCAAACATAGTCAGGATTCTCATAAGTTTAATACTTTAGCAATCATAATTTTTTCATATACTTTCAGACTTTTTTTGTTAACTGTACTAATTTGAGCAATTTTTAATTTTTTTCGCATATGAGCACTGAACTTTGGTAGTAGTACGCATAGTACGAATAACATAATAAGAATTCAAATAAGTCTACGACCTATTACTTCACTTGTTAAGAGACTTTCACTTGACTTGTTACCGAACAACGCCTGCATGCAATCCTCAAGTTATTACAAACTCTAGTGCTTCTACGGTTTAACAATTTCAATATCGAAAATTTCTCAAAGCTGAATGGAAAAAAGTAAATACAATCTATTTGGTTGTTTCTTTACCCTGCACTTCACAAGATTTCTTTCAACACTGGCAGTGAAAACAAATGCCTCAAGAAGTCTTAATTTTAAGTTGGATCTATTGATCGGTTGCATCTTCGCATGCGCAGTCAATGATTAGGTACATTGAAAGCATAGTAGAAGTACATTTGGTATGCTCGGGCACATCTATGAGCACGTGATTGTGACGCGCCTTGGTAAATTATAGTCTAACCACTTCAATTAATTTGTAGTGTAATCTCTTCAATAAACTGTTTGTCAAAAGTAAATTATGAATATTATTTCTATCCTGGTAGAAATTGAGAGATATGAACTATTAATAATTGAGAGAAAATTACTCTGTGTCGCTAAGTGAACACAACAGATACGCCCATATTAGTTGCTCGATTTAAAATGGCACCATGGAAATGACGCGGCTTGGTAAATCACGTGATCTGCGCACAACTAACACATTTATGATTTTCTGATGAGCATACCTAATGTTCTTCTATTATGATTGAAAGTACAGAGCTTTTACTTAGAATTAAAACCCACGCGACCTCTGACGTAAGATGACGTAAATAGCTGTTTAACCAGAAAATTGCAAAATCGATATTTGACAGTGTTTATACGCCTCTATTTGTTTAGATAACAACGGAAACTACTTAAACATTTATTGTAACTATTTTTCCGTTACTTAGTTGTGATTATTTACAATATAAACCTAAACTGTAAAATTTTAGTTGGCAGTATGTAAATAAAAATTTCTGCAGGAATTTTATTTTTAAATACATATTATCATGCTGTTAAGTGGGTTGCATATCTAAAAGAGGTCACGTGTGTTTTGGTATTAAATAAAAGCATTGTACAAATGGCAAATAAGTGAGGTCAGTAAAATTCGTACAATTAATAAACTTAGAATGTATAGTAAAAAATGAATACAGTTAGCATGTAACACTGAATTGGAAATCACATACTTTAAAAATATTGAAATTAACTATATCAGTAACTGATATGTATAAATTAAAATGTAAATTAACTAAGACAATCAAATATTGAATATATACCTATAATACTTAGTGTTAAATCTGAATTTTTTCTTTGTCTCCAGGTATAAAAAACGCCGCCCAACAATCCGTGAACAATTACTACATCTACTTTGGTTTGCTGATCTGTCCTCAGAACGGGATGCAAACTATATATGCCCTTTTCGTATGTTGCTTTATATTGATCATCCTTATCTAGATTAGCTAGTGCTCTACCAGCTACAACAGAGAGCCTCATATCAGGTACTCTTGCCCATTGCGAAAGAATTCCAATCCATCCTAAAATGTCTTTGTTATAGATAAAGAAGTACTGTATTAGTATTATACCTGACTTATGAATCTCCTCGAGTAAATCTGGATAAATTGACATATTAGACAGTATTGTACATAAAGCTACATTAATTTCATATACGTCTTTGAAAGTTTTATATATTTCCATAAGTAAATGTAAGCCATTTTGTTGAACAATATCTTTTGCAAAACGTTCAATAGTGGAATGATGAAGTATTGATTCTAAACACAAAGGCAAAACATCCGTAGTCGACTTTACACACTTAGCTAGGTGGTCAGTATGATCATAATAATTTTCAAACACTTTTCCCATTTCCTATTAAAATCAAAATTTAATATTAACTACATTAAAATAAACTTTAGTATCAGCCACATATGTATATGAACATAAATGGTTTTGAAGGAGGAGAATGCTCTGATTACCTCCACAAGAAAATAAAAGGTGCAATTACTGTAAACCTATCGAAAACCAACAGGTTACAACATGATATGCTTGTCTGGATGTTCATCACTCTTTATACTGCTAGAGTGCCATACTGTACGAATTGGTGAGAACGAATTTTCAATTCAAGTCTAGATACTATTCAGCTAGCCATCTCGATTGTGTACCGCAGCAAAAATATACATACGTTATATAATTTCATGAACAATGAGTAATGAACAAGGAAATTGTAGGTATGTGAAACATTTTTTAAATCTTATTTGTAGTTATATGAACAAATCGCGTTAAGATGTTAAATCTTTTCATATGAGAATTTCTTTGATTCTTTTCGGTGTGTATCAACACATGTACAGTCATGTCCGCTCAAATAGCAGTATTATATTTCTTAAAATTCCGAATCGAACTTAAAAAACATTAATAATCAAAGTAGATAAATTTGTACTTTGAATAGTTTCTACTTAGGCAAAAAAGACAAACGAACATAACAAAAATTCTGAGACAAAATAATATCTTCGTTCGTTAAAAAGTAGTCTTTGTTATCTGCACTAATAACTGGTTTTTATTTCAATATCCTTCTAACAAACACTAATATCTTATTGCGTGCCTTTATTTTGAATAATGGCTTTACAATGTCCTGGTATAAACTCCACTGCTTAACGACGATTAATTGAAATAGATTTCCATGCTTCTTGATATACGAGGGAGCGTTTTTATATTCGCGGAATGAGCGGGTTGTAGGGGGTAATTAGGCGGATTGGGGGCGTGGCCTGTGCAGCGACTCATAATTAGTATAAATACGAAGTTTCATTGTTATTAGACAGTTAGTCTTTGAGCTATCGTCAACCAAGTAAGATAAACCTAGTAACCAACCAAGTAACAACAGCGCGTAGTGTTCGCGTGCATTTTTGGACCTCTGTAATGAAGACAAGGATGGTGTATTGAGTCGAATTGTTACTGGAGACGAAACTTGGGTTCATCATTATGAACCTGAGTCCAAACAAGACTCCATGCAGTGGCATAAAAAGGGCACAGCACCTCCCAAGAAATTTAAAGTGTCACAACGCACAGCTGGGAAACTCATGGCAACGGTATTTTGGGACTCGGAAGGAATATTGTTGATTGATTATAAAGATAAAGGTGTTTCTATAACCGGAGAATATTACGCTTCAATATTAGAGCGACTAAAAGAAGACATTAAAGAGAAAAGACGGGGAAAATTGACGAAAGGTGTGCTGCTTTTGCACGACAACGAGCCCGTCCACAAGAGCAGCGTTGCGTTAGCTGCCCTGCATAAGGTGGGCTTCGAAATTGTGAATCACCCACCCTACAGCCCAGACATGGCCCCGAGTGATTATTACCTGTTTCCGAAAATTAAAAAAGAGCTGCGGGGTAAAAAATGTACTGCCGATGATGAAGTCAAGGAGGCAGTTTCGGCGTATTTTGCAGAGAAATTATTTTTTTATGAGGGTATAAATAAATTAATTGAAAGATGTGAAAAATGTATCCGCCTTGCAGGTGAATATATTGAAAAAGAAAAATAATTTGTTTTTTTATTTCCACCCCTTATCCCCCATTCCGCGAATATAAAAGCGCTCCCTCGTATTTCCCACATCTGCTTTATATTTTGTGGCTTAACTGCTGAAATGATACATTTTTTATCTGCTTATATGTGTTCAATAGGGTTTAGGTGCAGAGCAGATTTAGTTTAGTCGTGTTCACACTTAATTTTTACTAGTACTGAAACCAGCAGTTAAGTATTTTTTTCTTCAAACGTCAATAAAGCTGACATTTCTTGACTGAGTAGTCGGCCGTAAAGTGTTACTTTTCCTCCGCCGGAGGTTTACTTTTCACTTTTCCGCCGCCGGCCGGAGGGAAAAGTATTATTATGGCAACGTACAAACCAATACAAACACATAATTTCAATGTTGATAGTGTCCACTTGACAGTTTTATGATGAGTTACGATAGAAACAGCTCGTACTTAACATAGATAATATATACATTTCATTCTCTATAGATAGGACACTTCTAATAAAATTTTGTTGGCGTGTTTCTGCGCCATCTAATGAAATGTGTTAAATTTAAAACAGACCATACTGGGGCACGAAAAGCTTGCTTATTATTGAAAATTGAATTTCTAACTTTTAAACTAAAAAACAAAGCGCTTTTATATAGTTTCTGAATATTGTCCTATATTTTCATTAAAAATATTTTTACAAAAATGTTATTTTCGTGAAACACGACGAAATAAAATTTGATTCCCTAACGTTTCTCGTGAAGTTTCAATTTGGAATGTCACGTATACCTGTAATATCGAAACCGAAGGTTAGGTAATTTATAAAAGTGATCTCAAAAGATATTCAAGTTTTAACAATCTCGGAAAGCCACTAAGGGGTACTATTAGAATGTAGGTCTCAACCATAACAGAATTTAATAACACATCTTGTATTTACCTATTAATTGGATGTTGTATACTGCACTCTCCTTGGCGAAGTATATTGTATCTGGTGTTATCGCCTTGAAAATATTAAACATTTCTTGTACTGCTTCAATTTGTATGGGATAATGCGATATGAAAATAAAGTGCCACTGGTTTATGTCAAAACTAGTATGTCAATTTAATAGAAACGATAGTTTCAACCTTAAGCGGTATTTAACACTCCTATTTAAGGTTTAAACTAAATCACGTCCAACATAATCCTTCATACATACATACATAATCAAAGACCTCTTATACCCGAAGGTGTCGCGGTGTAAAGTTCTCTTAATTTAGTTCCACAGATTCAACAAATTCACGCCACTCTATCCTGTTTCTGGCTAGGGCCTTCGCCTCGTTCCATGTTTTCCTCTTTTTTTCAGAAGTTCATCCGTACTGCTGTTCCACGTTTTTCTGGGTCGTCCTCTCCGATTTTTCCCGATTTTCCTTACCTCCCATACCCGCTTCACCTGTCTAGTTTCATTCATTCTGATCAAGTGTCCCCACCATTACAGTTTCTTTTCTTCTACTTCAGTTCTTAAAGATGTTGTTGTCAGCATCTGTCTAATGCGTCACTGCATTGTAGTCGTTTTGTTTGTCTTTCATCAAGTATCCAATTGTCTGCTCCATAGGTTAAGACTTGTAAGTATACTGCTTGATACACCGTCATTTTTGTTCTTGTTGTTATCTCTTTTTTATTCAAAAAGTTTTTGTAGAGTGCATAATCCTTCAACTTATATTATATCTTCTCCAAGAATATCACAAAAATTACCATATTCTACTAATACTGTTTTTAAAGACAAGTAATACAGCTTACGGAGTCACTGCAACTAAGCACCCACCACACATTAAAAAAAAAAAAAAAAAAAAAAAAAAAAGAAAAGACGCTTGCGACACAACATACAAAATCAGAATGACAATATAATGTCATAATGACACTCAATTTCGCGCTTTTCATATTTCAAATTTCAAAAAGCATTGCCAGCGACACCTGGTGAAATGTGTGAGTACCAAAACTTTGACGACAGTACACGGGACCTTCTGCCGTATCTATAGTACGTTAGTATTATATTATCTATGGTACTTAATCATCGGTCTAAACGTGCAAACATCCTACCAAACCCGCTTATCTTCAATAAAAACAGATATTTTTGCATAAATTTGCCGACGTTTGAAGAAAAAATTGCATATTTTATGTGGAGGAAAAGTTACTTTTCGTGGCTTGCTCAAACAAACACGAGCGCGCCATGAAAAGTATCACTTTTCCTCCGTATAAAATAATATACTATTGTAATAAAATCTTATTGTAAAACCATAGTTATTGTATCATCATGATGCCATTGAATGTCAATTTGGTGTATTTATGTATATCAGTCAAAGGTTTGTAAGAGTATTTCCATTAAGTTAATTATCTAGCATATTAAATAGAAACGAAATTGAGTACTGGAGAAAAATTAACATGATTTTCGTAAAAGAATGTGTTTGCGTCCAGAGCGTGAGAGAAGACATCCCAATATTCGACGTTTCGCAATGTTTCTCGAAAGATTTTTGGCTACAGGTAGTGTTAATTGCTTTTTAACAAATATAATAACATTTTTGCGTTGCAGTAGCATTGCTTCATTAAAAAAATGTAAACATATAGCAGTTCTTTCAACAAAATTTTGCAATAACTTTATTTTTTTTTTAAATTGACAATCATCATCATACATTTTCGACTAATAAGCCTTCGAACAAAAATTAAAATATGTAAAAATGTATAGGATTTTAGTAAAAAAATACAAGTATGGTCTGTACTATCCACTGAGCACCCTACATACTTGTATATATTTTTATAAGGTAGCCACTATTATTAGCTATCACTGGCGTATATGGGAAGGGGGAAGGGAAGCCCTCCTCCCTCCTCTCCCCTTCCTCCTTCACCGAACGGGTCACACTAACTCCGACACTTAATAAATATTGAAATTGATATTGATAGAGTTATAGACGCCTTTGCTAGAAAAAATAAAAATCTCAATTTTTTTATCAGGTATTAATTTGCCAGTTCCAAATGTTTTTTTTTGTTTTCAGCCTGTTTCATCTTATGTAGCATTAATAATATACAATATATATAATTGAGCGCATATTTTTGTTTTCCTAAGCAGCATCTCCGCCCTCGCCCTTCCTCCCCCTCATTCCCATCCCCCAAAATGAATTTCTATATACGCCACTGCTAGCTATACATTTTGTGAATGTTTTTTTTATATTCTTAATAGAAAAGCTGTAATCTTCCGATGCGCGTTAGCTGGGACATCTGTATACAGGGTGTTAGAAGTTACTCTTTCGATAATTTAGCCACATCGAATATTATTCAAAATAATGTATATTATGCTATTTAACATTAACAATGTTTTCAATTTACCTTAAAAAATCTAATGTTTTTTAAACTGCTAGTGTTAGAGGAACTGCTCAAAGTTTGCTCCGCCCCTCTGCACACATAAGCAAGCGCGGCGAATTAGTGCTTCACGCACATTATGTAGGTGATGTTGTCGAATCATATTTGCCGATATCTCAATGCGATACAGTGAACTTGACCTACTTACGTCAACCACAAAACAGCTGCAATGTTGAAAACTGCAAAACATGCATTTCTGCAAATCGTATAGAAGTTGGAGGTTGGACTGGAGTTTATAAACAAATAGGAGGAATACAGACCGTGCTATACACATTGACTGCGATATTTAAGTATTTTTTTCTACAAAATCTAGGATACTTTTGTTAAGATAATATTTTGCCATTACGTTTGAAACTATTTGATACACATTTCATAAAAATTACGAAAAGCTAACTTCTAACACCCTGTATATAGTACAAAATTAAACTGAAAATAAAAGCACAAAAAATACAAAATCTACTAAACTCGATGCGTATAACACGCTACCGTTTATACGGATATATATTATATATTATACACATCAAGTTTCCGTACTATTCTAACGCCCTCTCCCTACTTTTGGTCCTGAAGAAGCCACTCATGTTAGTGGCGAAACTTCGAGTTTAGTAGATTTTGTTTTTTTTTGTGCTTTTATTTGACATTATCTTCGTTTCAATTTATTTTTGTATTGTACTGGGTGTCCAATTTTCGATGGTTTTGGGGGGTATCTCACTTATTCGTAAAGATAGAGAGTTGCGGTTTTCGCATTACTGTGCTACTTTTTTGTGAAACGAAAGATGCCGCGAACAAAATTTTCATAGCTCACTTCGTTTTCGAGATACAGGGTGATTTTGAAAATATTGCATTTTGGAACCTCTCTCGTATCTCAGTTATCGTTTAACTTATCGAAAACGTAAAAAATGCTTTTTATGCAGTTTTTTACGTAGACTCCAGTGGCGTAGATAGATTTCCACTGAAGACTGTAATTTCTTAGATATTAGTCAAAGTTATGTTTTTTTTAATGGGACACCCTATATATTTTTTATCGGTTTGGTTAAGCTTTTTACAAGCTTTTCAAAAATATATAATACTTTAGATATATTTGCATTTTAAATTAAACATATAATTTTTTTGTTAGTAGGCCATGGCGAATAAAAAAACAACTGCGTCTGATGTCAATTTACGAGTTTTAGATGGTTTATGTCAGAATAGTGTCAGAATGTAGTTATTAATTAGAATTTTCATTCAAATGCAAATATATCTAAAGTGTTATATATTTTTGAAAAGCTTGTAAAAAGCTTAACCAAACAATCAAAAAATATATAGGATGTCTCATTTAAAAAAACATAACTTTGATTAATATCTAAAAAATTACAGTCTTCAGCGGAAATCTATCTACGCCACTGGAATCTACGTAAGAAACTGCATAAAAAGCATTTTTTACCTTTTCGATAAGTTAAACGATAACTGAGATACGAGGGGGGTTCCAAAATGCAATATATTCAAAATCACCCTGTATCTCGAAAACGAAGTGAGCTATGAAAATTTTGTTCACGGCATCTTTCGTTTCACAAAAAAGTAGCACAGTAATGCGAAAACCGCAACTCTCTATCTTTACGAATAAGTGAGATACCCCCCAAAACCATCGAAAATTGGACACCCGGTATATACGAGCTCCTCAAAATAGTGGTCCACGGCAGCTATCAGCTCCTCATACGAAGCAAATTTCATTCCGCCGAGGCGCCTCTTCAATTTGGGGAACAGATGATAGTCTGACGGAGCTAAATTCGGCGAATAAGGGGAATGTTCAAGCGTTTCGAACTTTAATTTGGACAATTTTTCTTTGACAATTCCGCTTCTATGAACTTGCGCAATGTCTTGATGGAACATGATTTTTTTATGGTTCCTTCCGGGTCTTTTCGATGATAGCTGCCTTCAATCGATCCAAAAGTTTAGATTAGTATAGTGCAGTAATCGTTTGTCCCTTTGGCCGGTAATTGATAAGTAAGATTCCCTTCGCATCCCAGAAAACGTAAGTCATCACTTATCCTGCCGATAGATTGACTTTGGCCTTTTTTGAAGCCGGTTCACCACGTTTAGTCCACTGTTTTGATTACTGTTTATTTTTCAAGTTTCATCGCACGTCACAAATTTGCATAAAAATCTGTTGGATTTTGCCGAAACCGCTCCAGAATGACTAGAACATTCCACGCGTTTGAGTTTTTGCTGTGTTGTAAGTAAACGCGGCACCCATCTTCCACATCACTTAGAAATGTCTAATTCAACATTTAAAATGTACGACACCCGTTCTCTGGAGATGCATGTAGCCTCAGCAATATATTGCAATGTGGATCGGCGATCAGCTTTCACAAATTTCAAAACTTTTCTGCATAAGTAGCTGTTTTCGGATGTCCAGAACGTGGATCGTCATTTCCGCTCGTACGACCTTAAAGGAGCATACTCGCCTAACACATGTACCATATCAACATGAATTTCTCTAGGCGAAAAATACTTTTTCACTGGTATTTAATCACTGTACGAATTTCTTTATTTTCCATTTCTAAGAAGCGACAAAAGTGCTCTGCTTTCAACGTGTACACAACAAACTGCTTGACAGATAGACATGTAGTTTAACACGTATGTATATCACTGAAACATCAAGCTATACAATAGCGTCAAAGATTGCTTTTACACAGCACCATCTCATAATTACTGAATTTTTCAGCTTACCCTCGTACCTACATTACACTCCGATGACGCAGTCAAAACTTGGAAGCCCTCATAATAGAGGCGAACCGTGGAAGCCTTCGATATAATTTATGTAAAAGGCGTGCAAATATTTTATTTTTACTGTTACGTTAGACAACTTTTTACACATTTACAGACTTCGTATTATTTCAGTGTCAGTCAGTATCACATTGTATATATCAATCAATCAAAGCTGAAAAACTGCTGACTAGTATTTATCGTGAGCGATAAAAATACATAATACGCAGATATGCACCTTGTGCGTGGAATATGTCGAGGTACGTTTAGTGCAGCAATCTAGAGAATTCTTTAAGATAAAAATATTTTATTTTATTCTGCGTATTCATATTTTCAATAAATAGTTAACAGTGATGCAGCACATAGGTACTGCTAATTAACTCCGACCAGAGATTTAAAAAAATATATAAGTAAAGACAATATAGCCTTTAACTTTTTAATAAAAAAATATAACTAAAAGTTGTTTTATTCATTATCTTCTACTATCACTTATAGTTTATCAGTGTAATTTAGACGGATTTATAATTCAAGAATTAAAATATCTTCAAGAGTTGTGTGATTAAGTAAAAGAGGCTCTGTACATAAAGTTGGCTTAATTATTTTTTTTTTTTCGAAAACAAAATAAAATATATGGAATTCCATTAAAAGAAAAAACTTTAATGTGGTAAATATGTCTGGCGACGTACATCTTTAGTACAGAATAATTTAAAGTTTTACGGTTTTACCTAATATTCCAAGCTATAGTGTACCTAATTGTCATGGATAACACCAACTATAAACACTAACTATAAAAGGGGTAATTTTGAAATTGAAATGCTCAGAAAGGATATGTATCATATTTTTTATATGAAAAAATGTATGCTTTGAAGAGTGTACACAAAAGGAGTCTATAGACATCTTTCACAGATGGCCTTGCATTAAATTGTTTCAAAGTTTAATTCTTAGTGGAATAACAAGAAATCTTTTTTGTTTATAGTAATTCCAATCTATGGTTAAACTTATCCACAATGTAATATTCAAGTATGGATATACAAAAGAGATATGTAAAATAAGTTCAAACCTGGACATCTGCAAACGAGTTAGATATAAAATTTGTAATACATGGATGTTTTGATGAATTTTCAAGGTGCATTAAAAAATCCTTCAATATATGAACAAGATAGTCTTGGTTACATATAACACCATATCCAGGTGGTTGAATAAAATATCTTGAATCAACACCATCCACTCTAGCTAAAGCAATTGCTGTTTTTGAGTCACACTCGTTAGCTATTAAAGAATATTGCCAGGTGTGTAGGTCTTTTATGCGTGCTAAATACTTAGTTGCTTTCCATCTCAAAGATTGATTTTCAGCTGTAGTTAAGTGCAATAAACGTTTTGCATATGCAAATTTAAGATTCCTCCAAATTCGCTTAAGAAAAGATTCATCAGAATCAGAAGCTTTAACCCACCTGGCTGCATCAATTTCTATTTTCACTACATCTTTCTTATTATTTTGAGGTTCTATTAAATGTACTATGTAGGAATCAAAAGCTCCATTTAATATTTCTCTAGTTTTACGTACTTGTATAGTTATCCAAAAAATACTGTAATTAAAAGCAAAAATGCATTAGTATGAACATATTTCAAAATATGAAAAAAATAACTTTATTATAACATATTTATAATTAAGGTACTTAAGTAATTGCAACATACATGAATAGTAATGTTAGGACCGAGATATATGAATACCAGTATGTTGAATAATAATCAACATTATATAAACATTTCATTAGGTATAGTAAGTTATCTTTTAGCTTACGTTTCAAAATATACATATATAGCACTTTAAAATTTATTGAGGAAAATGTTGTCAGATGAATAAGATACAAAGCCAAGAATATATTGATATAAATCTGTCGATTACTCATGGAAAATTTTGGGTAAATATGTCAGAATTTTAACTGACAATCTATTTGTAGATGTGGTATAAAAGACCATAGAAAGTTTGTTCATGTAGCATGAAGTATATGCAGTATTTGTTGATATTGCATAGCTGCTTGTGAAAAAACCAGTATGTGACATAAACAAATCTTATATAGTACAAATAATAATAAATCATGGCAATTTTTTAATAATAAATTAGCAAGAAGTCCCAAAACCATAAATCGAAGTGAAAATGTTAACACTTGTTTCGAGTTTATATTCAGTACCCAATTGAAATAATAGTTCAAAGAAAAATTGTTTATACATTTTGTTGGTTTCGTTAATAATATTTTATAGCTATTTGTATTACGGTGACAATCATAGTGACAACTTGATTGCTTAATTTCATTCAAAAAATAGGATTTTATAAATAATGAAAAGGTAACATACCTAGAACTCACAGCTATCAAACTTATATATTTAATCTTATTGTAGCCAATATGTTGAAACGGCATGAATATTCATAAATAAATATAAAAAATTAATAACATATAAATATTCAAGATTTTGAAATTATGACATTTGTCAAAACCACATGTATTAAAAGTGACTGCGCTTGCGTCAATTTAATTTCACAATTCAGCTTTGCCAACGTCAAAATAAAATGTGGTCAAGGTTAGGAATACAATTACATGCTAAAATAATTTGAAATTTGGCAAATGTATATAAAAATGCAGTGCGAATTAAAATAATGTTAAATAAAAAGGAGTGAAATTTTCGTAAAAGCTAACCATACCGATTTATAAATTCATCTAATTAGAAGTGTGTCTTATAAATCTGGTTATAACCAGTTATATGGTAGGTTAGAACCGATCAGAACAAAAGTAACTCAAACCACGACTGTACCCCGCCATTTTGCCATACGGGCTACACGTTTCTAGTTTTCAATTGTAGTTTTAAATAGTTTTAGTTATGTCAAACGAAGAAACGTCTGCTGATCGCAACGTCGAAATATGGAAAATCAAAAAATTGATAAAAAGTCTGGAGTTGGCTAGAGGGTAAGTGCTTATTTGAATTTTATAAAAAAGCATGCCCTACCTCGAATTCCATACGGGTATTCGTGACATTATTTAACGAAATCTATCCTATTACGTTGTTTTTGAATTATATAAATCTTCATTTTTTTATATAGGAATGGTACAAGTATGATATCCTTAATTATACCACCGAAAGATCAAATATCTCGAGTTAGTAAAATGTTAGCAGATGAATTTGGAACAGCATCGAACATAAAATCTAGAGTAAATAGGTTATCGGTACTTGGTGCAATTACATCCGTACAACATCGATTAAAATTGTATACGAAAGGTAAGAGTTTTATTGCATATATCGGAACATTATCAAAATTCATAAGTTGTATAAAAATAACTGTCACTGTCAGTATGAATCATGCTGTTCATGTCCACATCACACATTCATTACATTAAAAACTGAGATACTGTGAGAAACTATCCTACAATATTTTCTTGATTGACCATATGTAACTTGAAGGGTTTATATAAGGAAAGAATTGTTAGGACTAACAATGCATCTATTTTTTTTTGCCAGGAGCTTATTTTTTATTCGGAGAAAGTTGCAGTTTTAACTAGAATTTATATTTTAAAGAACAGTTCAAATCATCTGATAAAATGTCGAATCGGGGTTGGACGTTTTACCTGACAATTTGATGAGTTGAATTACCAAAGGAAAATTAAATTCAAGTTTTAAAATGCAATATTTTCTAGAACTTAGCCTGCATGTAATTCACTTTAATAATTTAATTAAAAAGACTTCTCAGAATTATTTAATGTGTTATTAAAAACAATTTGTATAACATTTTCTTTTTTTTTTTTATTGCATTTTTTGTAACTTGTGGTGTTTAGTTCATTTTTTTAAGATTTACGTTGCAATACCTCAACTACCTTCAAATGATATTCATTGTCCAATTGAAGGTAAAGTGGAAACGATTTGGAATTGGAGTGCCTCTGATTTTAATTAGTGTTTGATTGCTAACACCTGCTTTACTCAGTTCACTTACTGAATCAGCTCTTTTAGACTGGTTTGTGATTTTTTATCGTCTATATCTACACCTTTTTGGATTGCTGATAGTTTATTCCATTTACAATACCTCATCTCCTCCAAAATTGTTTTTTGTAGAAGAGATTTAGAGCCAAAAAAGGTCTATTGCATTTCATACCCACCTTGAGTTATGTTTGAAAAGATCGGACTATATTCAACTCGTTCCGTATTTATACCATTACTATGCTTTTCTTCTTTAAAAGCCCATCGAGGTTAAATCAAAAGCTATAATATGATAGAACTTTTTTAGAGTCCTTGTGATCCTTCTTCGTTCCACAATTTAGTCATACCAGCCATTTACCTAATACCTCACTGGCTGGCGATAGAATTAGTCTTTCTTTTCTACGGCTGTTCTTGCAACATACGTGGATATGTGTCTTGCGCACACCTAGCTCCTTTAAATCATATGTCTGAAAACGAATCATATTTTATATCAAAATCAACATTTGCAACATTTTCGCTCCACATTTCACATTGTTGTAATTACATACTCTTCTTTATAGGGTGCATTCCCAAATCTACTGAGAGTACTGACAGTACTGTATTAGCGTTCCGTAATCAGTTTATACATGCTGAGGAAACTGTACAAAGCGCCATGTCAGTAAAGAGTGACGTCATAAATTACTACTGAAACTGCTGTTGTGAAGTCAAGGCCATATATAAACGGCCTGGCAACTATTTGAAAGAAAACATGCTAATATCTAATTAGATTCTTCACATTTTGATATTGGTTGAACTGGGTGTGCCATGTGTAATGTGTATGCTGTTGACTGTGTACTGTGTAGTAGACTTTATATGCTGCCAAGCACTGATACATCAATCGAACTGGTGAATGGCTAAAATCGTTCCAAAATTGCGTGACGGCATATGATCAATTACTTTACTGAACTATTGCGGAACGATCTCTGCTCCTCGATCTCAGTAAAGCGCAGTAACAGCTATATCAGGAGATTTCGGAATGCACCCATAATATTCGCCGTTTGCCTTTTTCATATTATCATCATAGTGAACGTTTCACTTCACGTATTGAAAATTGAATTAAATTATGAATTTTCTTTAAACTGCGACAAGTATTTCTTATTAGTCATTTTAAATGATTCTAGGTACATTGTAATAACAATGATAAACATTATGGTTTCAACTTTAACTGAGACTATTTCATTTTTTTTCTGAAATTTTATTTGAAAATTAATGACTAATAATTTGACAGGGTCGTATTCATTGGCTGTTTACCACGCCAATGAATACAAAACTATCTATATTTGTGCATGGAAAATTTCTAAATGTTCAATCAAAGCACGTTTTTTAACTTGTATACTATGTAACTTGCATATGTAACAAAAAATGAGTAGATAACTTCTGCTGCATAGTTCATTAAAGCCTTTGGATGTAACTGTATTATTACAAAATATTTATATTCCTGATTTATTTCCACTTAGAGGTCAATAAAACAATAAATAATTAAATACCAATTTAATTAAGATAAGTACATAAAGGTCAAAAAATACATATATTAATTACAAAATATTAAATTTAATTGTATTGGTTTTTTAGTTTGGTATACATATTGCGTATGAATACTGTCTGTTATGTAAAATTGTAAAGAATGTTATAAGTGCAAATACGCTTTTTATTAGTCATTTATACAGTGCAGTTATTAAAGTACCTAGTAGAAGTAAAGTAATAATAAATGACATTTATGATTGCTGATTATGGCTCTTATGCCTATAAAATTCTATTTTATGACATTCATAAGATAGTATAGGCTTAAAAAAGACACACGTTTTACAATTCATAGCTACCTAAAGGGGTCTACAGACGATACGATCGGTTGTACGACTTGTCGTACTACAAGTTTAAAATAAAAACGTAAAATCAAGTCAGTCGCTGTTTTTCCTTCACACGTAGACTGTCGAACCAACTACGATATTACAACAGATTGTACAGCCGATCGTTTTGTCTGTAAGCCGCGTTGAGCCGGTTAAAGCAACTGACTTGTCTTCACGTATTTATTTCTTACCTGTAGTACGACAAGTCGTATAACCGATGGGATCGTCTGTAGACCCCCTAAGACTTAAATTTATGACTTTTAAATTTTTAGCCTTCTATTTAAAATGTCTAGATTTTGATACTGTATGGCGCCCTATCGTCAATCTTTCCAACCAAATAGAAATTTTACTCCAAGAATGTAGTATGTATATATTTCATATTAAACCGATAAGTTAGTGCGGGATGAAGGGAGGGAGTAGAGCCGCACTACAAATTTTAAATAATATCAATAAAACAATGAATAAATGAATTTGGTGGATGAGTGAGGCCGGCGGAGGGGCAGAGCCGCACTACAAATTTGAAATAATATCAATAAAACAGTGAATATATGAACTATCACTTTTATCTGTCGAAGACGTTCAAATTCGAGCATTTTCTGTATTTTTCATTCACAACTTCAATCGTTCTAGTCATTTATTGTCTTGGAGATTGTAGTCTACAGGAAATACCTTGTGACTTTATTTACAGTCCTTATCGCGAATAAAGCTATTATAAAATGTGAACTCTAAGTGACAAATATTCATTTTTATCTATCCTTTATCTTTTTTTATTACTTTATCGGAACGGATTAATTGTTTTATCTTCAGCAATAAACAGATCAAAACAGGATTTCACAGAAAAACGTATAATTAGCGACGTCCAAGTAGGTTTGTTAGGATCTATAGCCTTTTTGTACGCTAATTACTGTCTGCGTATTAGTACTATAGTATAGTACCTTACTACGTACCTTGTCGATTTTCCGTTGTTAATTTGTATAACACCTACTTTCGTAGTACGTACCTTTTCATAATTTTTAGATGTTCAAATCGTTAAATTAAACATACAGGCTGAGGCAATAGTGCGTCAAAGCTCAATATATCAATATTTTGTAATTGTATTGTATTTAACAAGTTTATCTCAATTTATGATTTAATAGCTTTTTACTGTCATTTTTGCATGGCTAATTTGACATTACAATTACTTTGAAATAGCTCACCTTTCATTAAGAAAATATTAAATATGTCAGAAATTAACAATGTTAGATATAGGCAGTGGTTAATAAAAATGACAGTGCATACAGTGTTCTTACCTTTCTTAATATAGAATACAGCGTGATCCATTTAAATAAGATGAGAAAATAATGCATTTGTGTTTTGAATCGCTGTTTGTTATAAAACTGTAACAATATAAAAAAGTTATTCCAGTACAAATACAATTTCAAGGTGTTTCGTGTGGAATACACATGACGTTGAACACGCAATGATTTTCATACAAAAATGACCATAACTTGTGTAATACTCGGTATAACTTAATCAAACCTTATATCGAAGGAATGAGGTAGATATGCTTAATCTAAATTTGAAATAATATATAGTGTGTTCCATTTAAGAAATTGTATGTTTGGTTCACCCCGGCAATATGGAACACCCTGTATATATGAAAATTATTTTAAAATATGTAGCTGAAGACTATGATTTTTGTACATAACATTTTTTGATATCTCCAATATTAATGGATATATTGCGCTTTGGCGCACTATAATGCTTCATGCTGTATGTACATAAAGCGCTTGTTTGAATTTTTAAATTTTTAAATATAATTAATTGACTCAATGCTTCTAAAACGCAGTAATCTACAAGGTCTGTCCCAACATTAATTCAAAACCCAAATCGATAATTTTGAACATGAACTCCATATGAATTTTCAACTAGCCACGTAAATTATGAAAATTAAAATCGTCAATACATTTAGTGGCTTTATCTGCAGACATAATTAAAAAAATCTGGCGTTTAGTTAACTTCGTGTAACTAATATGTTTAGCTAACAATTCAACTAACCATGTTGGATAAAAAAAACGACCCAAATTAAATTTCAAAATTTTGTATCTCGAAAACAATTGAGCATGAGCGTATATTAGACTCCTTTTTCTTATTTTTATTTCTACTATCACCCAGCAGAGTGTGTACCTACATTTTTTCTTAACATTCTGTATCTGGTTCTAGTTAAACATTCCTTTGCGGTTTCAAGAAGTATTACTTTCTATTAACAACTACAGATTATTAACATTAGTGTAGGATATCTACCTATTCTGACATGTATTCATAAACGTGTACGTTTTTAGTACAGTTGTATGGTTGTTAATTTACTTTAAATAGATATTTCGGTAGTATATGTTGGCCAGGATCTCCGATAAAAAAAAATTAAATAAAGCATTTCCACAGCTTGTTGATACGTAAATTTTAACAATTAATTTACTGTAATAAATATAGGAATGTAAGTACTTGAATTTTCGCATATCTGTTCGAGGTCTATCTAAAATGTGTAATATTTATTGTCTTGTGTTTTATGTATATTAAATATATATTATTGGTATATATATACGTATTTATTAGTATATATACACCATCTCTACTTAGGAACGAATAACGGATAAATCTATATGTCAATAGAACTTTTAAACATTTAGTTTTTCCGAAAAATGTGCACTAATTTAAGGTTTTATCAATATTTTGAAAACTATAATACGAGTATATACATGTACTATATACACTAGTTTGAAAAACACTGCATATTTTAATAGAGAGAAATAACTGGAAGAATGATCTTTTATAGGAGTATTAGTTTATAAACAGAAACAATTATTACTAATGTACTATATTCAATAGGTGCTATACAGGGTTTATCGGATTTTATTTTACAGGCTGTAACTCCACACCCGGTATATTTACGATTAAATATTTCAAATAAAAGTTGCTTTAGCAATGACAAAGTCAGCTTTTTCATTTGCTTATCGTCTTGAAGATCGTTTGAAAGTCAACTTTTGTTTTTTTAATGGAAACCTATATTTTTGAATGCAGCGTTATATTAATCAGAAAGATACAAACAATAAGATATGGTCGCTAATTAATTATTGTAATATAATTCCCTGTTTTATTTCTAGTACCTCCTAACGGATTAGTCATCTACTGCGGCACCATTGTGACTGATGAAGGAAAAGAAAAGAAGGTCAATATTGACTTTGAGCCATTTAAGCCAATCAATACCTCTTTGTACTTATGCGACAATAAGTTCCACACTGAAGCCTTAACGGCGCTTTTGGCGGATGATAACAAATTTGGTTTTATTGTGATGGATGGTAACGGTGCCTTGTTCGGTACGCTTCAAGGAAACACTAGAGAGGTGTTACATAAATTTACAGTTGATCTGCCGAAGAAACACGGAAGAGGTGGTCAATCTGCTTTGCGATTTGCTCGTCTTAGAATGGAGAAGAGGCACAACTACGTTAGAAAAGTAGCTGAAGTTGCAACACAACTTTTTATCACGAACGATAAACCTAATATCGCAGGTCTTATTCTGGCGGGTAGCGCAGACTTCAAAACTGAATTAAGTCAATCTGACATGTTTGATCCGGTGAGTAATTATAAATTTATACATTTTCTATAGTAAATTTGTTTATATAATCTAACTATTACTAGTTATACATTTTATATAGTATGATATTACCTTGAAATTGGTTGAATATCAAATGTTCTATTACACCAATGTTTGTGCATTGATCGTTAGTATCCAGTTGCCCGGATTTCGTAGGGACAACATGGGTAACTTTTTTTTTGAAGACATGAGAGATGGTTAAATTAGCAAAAGATATGGTGTAGATTCAAAAGCTCACTAAGAATACATTTTCAAATTTTACTTGTCTTACTTCATTTGTTTAATATTGAAGAAAAACTGAAATCTCCTAATTTCTTTCATTTGTCGTAACTTTTTTGTTACTTGAGATGTTAAGATGCGGTTTGAAGGAATTCAAATTGTAATCTAAATGCTTTTATTGACGCTTAATAACAAATTTGGAAACACTTGTTCGGTACGCTTCAAGGAAACACTAGAGAAACAAATTTTTTTTTGGTAAATTTTTAGTAATCTCACCTAACCTAAATTTTAAATTGGAACCGTGCAATTTTTGTGGCTCTTTTAAAAGGGGATTTTTTCCTGAATACAATCTTATCTGCATAATATGAAAATTTTGTCAAAACTTGGGAAAATAAGCTTATCATGATTATGGGCAGTGATCACAGCTTTTTGTTTATCGCGTTATCTGAGAAAACAACACGGTTGTCATTATATTACCTGTCATAAGTGTCAATGTTATTACTTCAATTTATAACGGATAATTTTGAAAAATTCGATGTATTTTGTACGTATATCAAAAGTTTGAAAATCGTAAAACCAACATTTAATAACACAAATTTCATGTGTGCTTATTATTAGTAACCTAATCTCACCTCAAAATTTTTCTTTTGAACTGTAACTGTTTGTAATTTTTTCTTAATGCAATTGCGTATCGCACGATATGAAAACTTCTTAAAAATTTGAAAAATTAAGCCTATTCTTTTTAGGAAGCAATTTCAACTTTTTATTTATCAAGTAACAAAAAAGTTACGGCAAATGAAAGAAATTAGGAGATTTCAATTTTTCTTCGATATTAAACAAATGAAGCATGTCGAGTAAAATTTGAAAATGGATCCTTAGTGAGCTTTTGAATCTACACCTTTTTGCTAATTTAAGTCTTCAAATAAAAAAGTTACTCATATTGTCCCTACGAAATCCGGGCACTCTGTATATATATTTGGCAAACTAAAGCCGGTATGAAAATGTAGAAACGAACTATTGAGTTTTATTTGCTACGTTAGTTGCAATCGCGCTAGGTAGTACGAATATATGCACTTTAAACTGCTATTTCAATAATAAAAACTACACAAAGAACATAATTCTTTATGCATATGTTTAAACGTATTAAGACAAACTAATTTAGCTTTTTATGAAAAAATAACTGAATAAAATGTAATACGAAGCGTATTTTTAAAGTAAGTACCGTTTCGAAATTCCGCTGCTGCAGCTCTGTGATCGGCAGTTCGCGCATACGCATTGTTATCCTTCATTTGTTCACAAGCTACAGACGCCACTACGGAAACAATCGTCCGCGTTTACACCCTTTTGTGAATATTTAAAATGTCTCCGCCAATTAAAAATCCCGCCTACTATGAAGTCCGCGCTGTTATCCGCATTCTTCGTGCTAAAGGTGTGAAAGCTGCTGAAATTCTTCATCACATCTGTGAAGTTTATTGCGAAAACATTATGAGTGATGGAATGGTGATGAAGTGGGTTAGAGCTTTTAAAGATGGTCAAAATAATGTTCATGACGAGGAACGGACTGGGCAACATTCTGTCATTACTGACGATTTGATGCAAAAAGTTGACAAAAACGTGAAAGAGAACACAGGTCCTTCAGTATCTCTTCGTTATCAGACATTTTCTCAAGTTTCAAGAAGTTTTCTGTATGAAATTGTGACCGAACGCTTCGAATCAGGCGGCAGACTTTCATAACAACGGGATACAAAAGCTTGTTGTTCGATACGATAAATGCATTAATAATGGCGGCAATTATGTTGAAAAGTAGGTTAAAGTACAGACTTTCATATAAAAAAAATGTTATAAAAAGTCTCCTAGTTTTTTTAATATTTTGAAACGGTACTTACTTTAAAAACACGCCTCGTATATTTTTTCTGATGCAAATTTCAGAATGATTAATTAATACGCCTTTCCATTACTTTCGGAAACATCAAAAATCAAAACGATCAAATTATAACTATTATAAACATAAATAGCACCATGCAAAATAATACATAGGTTTTATAATATTAGTTGCTGTAACATCTAATAACAAAATACATGATTAATTCAATATGTGGCAATTGGTGCTAGGCTAATGACGTAATTAATTCAGATTTGTCGCAAGCGTAGTAAAGACATAGATAAATGTATATGTAATAGGGAAACTGAACCATGTTTATAAAACAAATACATATTTACATACGCGGCCATATATGATGGTCTAACGTCGCTGCTTATTCTACTTACTTTTGTTGTGAAGATTTATTTGCAGATTATAATAAATATGTAATTTATAACAGCAGTATTTCTTGAAATGTCCATCGTTTTAGTAGTTAAAAAAGAACTGGCAAAATATGTCTTGCCAGTTGCCTACCTATCGAGATTTTACTTTACCGCAGTTCTATTTAATATATCCTACGGCGTGATATTCAGAAGATTGTCGGTCCTATCTTAAGTCGTATTCATAGCGTAAAAACGAATAATTGCCTGCTTGGCTGCGATTACAAATTGAGAATCTTGTTATTCGTACGACAGAACGGTTACAAAAAGGACATACGACAAAAACGAAAAGAGAAAAAGAAAGAAGATGTAAGTCAACAAGAACCATATATTATAATACTACTATATGGATAGTTTCTCTTCACAAAGTCAATGCGCACGCGTCAGCTTTGTTTCTTGTGCCAGGATTGTGAACACTCGTTACGACGTAATGCTACGTTAAGAAAAATGAAACAGGGAAATAGTTAAACTATTGTGATTAAGAGAAATATTAAAATCGAATCGTATTGATTCGAAATCTGGGGCTATCTTGTTTACGAAAATGGTTTTTGACATAATTTTTGACGGTTTTTGAATGTATATTGAAGACTTGTGATTTATTTTTTAAATAAAATGAAAAAATGTTGCTTGTGAGGAGTAATATACAGGGTGTAGTGCGATGTTCTTCCATATCTTCATTTTTATGCAAAATACAGCAAATATTTAAATAGAAAAGTTGTTCAGTTTTACGAAATTTATAACGCAAAATTATTCTACGATATAGGGGTGTGTAGTTTGCCCGTAACCATCAGTATCTTTACATTTTTAAATAGAACATCCTATACAGATTGGTGATTGGTGAGAATGGCCTACTAAAAGTATTCTAAAAACGGAATGGAATTTTAAAACAAAATTTTGCAGTTGCATATGGTTCAATATGAACTATCAAGTGAAAATATTTTTGAATAAATATCACTTCCGGTTAACCGGAAGTGGGCATCAACTTCGATTTTTTAAATAGCTTGCTATAAATTTAATTACAAATTCAGCTTCTATGATCACATATTTTATGTATCATACCCTATACCTAAATACCACAATCGATACGGCAATCACTGAAAATTATGAAGAATACAAGTAACTTCAACCAAGTAGATGGGAACAACCTAAGCAATACCTGGCGAATAACTTTACAAGATCGTCGACGTAACTACAATACCTGAAGCTGACAGCATGATCAGCGAAACGTGAAGTATAAACTTATCTACGCGACAACACAGACTTCACGACACGGAAGACTTCAACACAGTAAACGATAGTCGGTACGTCTACGCTCAATTTTGGTTCACAACTACTTTCTTCATTTTCTCAAAATACTGCCGCAAGCCTCTCGATGTAGTGAAACATCTTCAGCCATTTTTGTCACTCAATTTGTTTAAATTTTCTAGCTTTTTTTAAATTGTCCATAACTCTCACATGGGTTTTTCAACAAATTCCACAAACTCTTTTCAAAAAGTATCTTCAAATTATAAATGACTTACATATATACAGCGTCCAATTTACCATCGAATGGTTCTGTTACACGTATACGTGTAATTTGATATTTCAAATTTCTAGCTTATATGAAAATTCCTATTTTTTTATGCTTCTTGGTTCAGTATTTTTATTTTCCTTATACTACTTTGTTTATTGTATTGTACCCTGCAAGATTTTAATGAATTTCCACCGTAAACTAATTCCTAATTCCCGGCCGAGCTCTACTGTCTGATAGTTTCACAAGTATCGTTTTAAATCTCAGTTGATACTAAAGTGGTTATTGTTATTCCAGCGACTTGACATTTTTCCCTTGTGTGCAGCAGTCAGTGTTCAGAAGGGCCACATGTATACATGTGGTACAGCAGGAGAAAAAGTATCCTGCCAGTGCATGTAAGAAAGACGCCCTTCACTCAAAATGCACGGGTACTTTATTGACTTAGTATACCTACATGGACTGTCTGTGGCACAGACATTATTTGTATGCACTCTAGGACAATAAAGTTCCCGTAGGGTTTGAGTAAGAAGCCTTCTTCTTCCGCGCACTGTCCGGATACTTTTTTCTTCTGCTCTACTATGTATACATGTGGTACTATGTATACATGTGAAACTATTTAACACCATATTATTTTCCACCTGCTGACTATGCGTTTCTTCCGACCTGACAAGGATGGAATATATGACATCACCAGATCAACTGATGCGCGAAGTTTTTGTTAGCAAAACTGTATTTTTAATTTTTTTCTACATCTATGTATATATTTACATACTTATTGTTTTAGCGATAAAACTGAAACAAGTATGGATAATTTTATCACACAATATGCTATTTGGAACCGCTGTACTAAAAAGAGTATAGTATACCATTAAATTTTGCTTGTATAACGTTCGTTACGTATAGATTCAAGTTTATTTATCACGATCACTCTCTGACAAAATTTGTAAATTTATTACATACGAATTTAATAATTGTAAAAGAATAGAAGAATGGGAAAATCAGTATACATAGTTTGCTCCTATTAATTGCAGTAGAGTTTATTATATACCACTTTTTTTTTGATTTAGAGTTTTATAGACTGAATGGAACTATAAAATTCCATACATTTTGGGCAGTTTTTCATAGAAGAGGATTAACACACGGTGTTAGTATATGTATATGCCTATAAGTAGCTCAAATCGTGCACACCAGTGGTTTAAATCTCAGATTGGATATGTGTGTGCTAGTTCAATCAGTTTTGCATACACGTCCTTCGTTAAATAAACCTATTGCGACTTTGTACTGTAAATATTAGTAATATTTTTATTTTGTTACAGAGGTTGCAAGCTAAAGTTATTAAACTGGTTGACGTTTCTTATGGAGGTGAAAACGGGTTCAACCAAGCTATTGAATTGGCTGCTGAATCACTGCAGAATGTAAAATTTATCCAAGAGAAAAAATTGATAGGTAGATATTTTGACGAAATTAGTCAAGATACGGGGAAGTATTGTTTTGGAGTAGAAGATACGTTAAAAGGTTTAGAATTAGGATCGGTGGAAACCTTAATATGTTGGGAAAATTTGGATATTCAAAGATACGTACTCAAAAACCACACGGCGGGAACAGAAACAGTTCTACATTTAACGCCCGAGCAAGAGAAAGATAAATCCCACTTTACCGATAAAGATGTAAGTTATACATTTTATATAATCACTATAAAAAAAAATTAATACAGATATGCAGATTTACTGTATTTTCTTATTCACTACATCTTCTTTCCACACTATTCCATAATAAAGTACAGTTTGAGTGTCACACTCGTATATATCAATTATTTATAAAAATGCAAAAATTGTTTTTGATAGAAGTTTATTATTTACAATCTCTAATTTTATGCTAAATTTTATAATAATAAATGTTTTTATTATTTCAGTTTTAGATTATACGTAATAGGTATTTTAAAACAATTTTTATTAAATATCTTTCCAGTTAATTAGGATCATGTAATGTTAATTTTATGTATTTTGTTAAAATGGCTATAAGATGAGAACTAGTATTTTCATCGTAAGTTGTGGTGCACGTTATCAACAGAATTATCGGAATGACAAACATGCCAAATACTACGTACCTATAACTCCATCTTTAATAAATACGAACTTGATGGTGTAATGCACTCCAACAGTTTTCAGTACTGCAGGGCAGTGTTGACAGATATTCTGTCATTTAGATTATAGCGCGTCAAATATTTTGTCTTGTGTTCTTTATTAAATTTTGCGGTTTTTTAATTCTGCTTTTACAGAACATCTATTTTCATAACTAAAAAGCCATTCATATACAAATATGCCCAAAGCGAGTTGTAGTCAGTGCAAGTTGACGATTACAGTCGCAATTTGAAGCAGTACGAGAGGTTCATGCTTGAAAAAAAATACCATACGATCATTTATATTTACCCTCTAGCAAGCCATGGAATTATTTCTTCAAAATATTATGTTGGTATGTTCTGACAAATAAAACTCATCTGTCATTAATGTAAACATTTGTTAATTAACACTTAAGAATGTTTACAATAAATCATAAAGTTTTTCTGATACTAGAAATGGTGTAAAATTAGAAAATGAAGATGGTTGTACTCCTTGCAGTTTTGTATAGAAGAATTTCGGGCAGAATTTCCAAATTTTCTAACAACATATGAGTTTGCGGCAATTAATTCAAGAGTCAGTAGTTAAATTCCGTGAAACAGGATATGTGTCCCGAAAACCACTAGAGCGGACAGTTGAAAATATAGCAGATGTTGAGGAACGAATATCTTAATCACCTAAGTAATCGATTCGTAAGCTTTCACAACAAACACAACTGTCATATGGGACCTGCCAGAGAATCCTTAAAAAAGACCTACAAAAATTTAATAATTTAAGGAATGCCTTCAATATTACGAGACGAAGAGTAGACCTATGTATAGAAAATGAAGGAGCTCAATTTGAACGTTTATTGTAACTGTTTTTATTATTAAACTTTTTATTTTTCAACTGAAACGTTTGTATGTAATTATTTGTTAAAACGACAAAACCTAAGCTGCCATCGGTATAATATAATCTATATCACACATACGCTGCAAAATAAGTTAAAATGTCATAGCCTTCTAGAGGGTAGAAATATATGATCATATGGTAGTATTGTCATTGAAAATCGAAAAATAGTTCATTTTATGAATTTACCTTTCTTTATGTAATATAATAGTTATTTACGATATAAGAGTGTTAAAAGTGCGATTTTATTTCACGAGTTAAAAGTTTGCGAGTGAAATAAAATAGCATTTTTAACATGTATATCGTGCACTATTTTTTATACAACTGTTTATATTTAATCAAATGATTCAGCATTTCTATAAAAAAAATTGACATTTTATCACAAAACTAAAATGTATTGCAAGTGAGGGCCGCCAGTCATGGTAACACACTGATATTTGAGAATTAGAAACGCCAAGAAGATTTTGTTGACGTTTTTTACAAACGTTTGTATTCCTATTAAAATAATAAAAGTGGATCTTCATGAGATTGATTGAAACTGTTGATCATGCCCAATGAATCCATATTATATAGAAATTGTTGTAATGCTAATGTATGTGTGTACATATACATATATCAATATTTATAAACAATGAAGTAACTGTCACTAGTGTTATAAACATTTTCGCACTAGTGTTAATAATATATTAAGTATGGAGAACGGTAAGGGTTGTTTACCGTTCGAAGACAATTGTTGGAGGAGCGAAGCGACGACTCCAATTATTGTCTGAGAACGGTAACCCTTAACGTTCGACATGCTTATAACGTTTTTTGCGCGATTGGAATCTCTAGAATAATAAAAATAATAATTTATATTAATGAATTTGTGAAAATCAGGAAGATTGGAACTGAAACCGTTTGATGGCTGTTCCATGGTTTCTATGGTTTTATTCCAAGCAAGTCAAATTGTGTTTTTTATGCTGTCCTTCCTAGTTCTATTTATTTCTCTTACCGTTCAGTGAAATTACTTACCGTTTTGTTACACATAGCAACCAGTAATAGCAACTTACCGTCGTGGAAAAAGACACGGGAAACTAATAAAAACAACCAATCGCTCAAAAAAGTATTTTTAACACGCTTATTTCATAAAACTCAATTTTTAATCCGGTTAACTTGCGTTAAAAGTGTCACTTTTACAAGCAGTTGTATAAAAACATATTTTATAATCGTTATTTTAGCTTTTGAATCAATGTTAATGAAAACCTTCGATCGATTAATTAGAATTCGTAACCTGTGCGTCAAATTTACAGTTGTTTGTTATCGTTTATTTTACGTTACTTCAGTTTGACAACATTGCGCAAGAGTCATTGATGACGTGCACCGCAATTTACGATGAAAATACCGTACCGGGCTAGTGGCTTAGTAGCTTGCACACTTGCCTCACAGTCCGACAGTACCGGGTTCGAACCCCGGTGCTGCTTTTCTGAGTTTGGTTTTCTGTAGTTTTCCAAATTCCACGGCAAATGCGGAAAGGTCACATCTTAAGTCGGTCTACAGCCGCAGGCGTAATACTAACTCGTGGCCAGCCGATGCCCACTGTAATTGGTGCAAGTTGTTGGGGGATGCTAAGGCATGGATTATTATTATTATAGTAGAATCCATACCGTTATTTGTCTAAGAAACATGGCTAGATGCAAAGTGCTTAAAATAGAGCGTGTAATTTATACAGTTTCCGAATATCATGTTTTACGGGATATACAGGGTGTCTCAGCGAGACTGTTCATTAGAAGTTCTAACCAAAATATAAATTTGAAAATTCAAACTTATGCATAGTCGATTATGTTCTCTTCAATGAAAATATAATTAAATTTCTAGCGCTTCCGGTCCCAGGTAGCACACAACGTTGGTGTAACGTTGGCTGATTGTCCGAGTTACATTGGGCACGCGTTGGGCAACAATGTTGGCAGTATGTGAAAGTGTGAACATTTTACAACGTTGGTTTTATATCTTTAGGCGACATTGGCGTAGGATAAACTTTCAATACCTACCCATTCTGTTGGTGAAACGTCGGCACCTGACGTTGGCGTCTTATCGAAAGGATACATAGGAGTAACTACGGGTAGTGATATTGGGTATTAATCTTGTATGTGATATCTATACGATAAAACATACAAGATGCAAAACATATATGATGGTACATAGGTACACTGATCCGATGTTAATTAGTTTGCTGAATAAATTACAGCGATATTATACCAACTCAAAATTCGAGTTAATTATCTGTATATAATATATTTTCATATGAAATAAACGTGATTTAAGATATAAACTACCAAATTACAATAATTAGATCATAGATAATTTAATAGAAAACTTCTGTTTGAATTTTACATATCTATGTATGCAAGATGTTGATAATAGTTAAGAACATATACAAGTCATAATTTGAAAACTGTTATAAAATCAACGCTTATGATGAAATACTCAGCGTTCAAGACAAACATGCTCATAATTGTGTAACATAGTATATCTCGATATGATCTGCCTGTAATCAGGACATATATCGTAGATGTTTTATTTCATGTGACAATATATAAGGAAAACTTACTACAAATTTTATGTTTTTTTATGTTTATGTTGTTAACAATAGTTAACATCGAATCATATATCCATATAACACCATACATGATCTGCACATACAATAAATAAAGAAAGTAATTACGATATTTTATTTATTAGTGAAACTAAAATTCAAGATAAATAAAAAAATAAGATGTGATATATCTTATTACAGAACAAAATTGATTATCTCTTTACATGTTATGGTATATAATAACTGAAATATCTTATTGAACTAAAAATATTAAAACATTATAAAACACTGACCTAATCGCGGAGATGTTCACAGCTCAGCTGATTCCTAATTTTTATCAGCAGCAGTAGTCAAAGATGTACGATCAACAATAGCCTTTTCCAAATTACGCTCAGCTTTACCTTCATCTCGAACTGTGAACAAATAAAAAAATATTAACATATGTATGTATCTATCTTTAGTTTACGTAAAGTATTAGAAGTATACACCATGTCCAAAGTTATGGTAACGTGTTTACCATTGCAAACTTATTATTAAAGCTATGAAGTTGGTTAAATTAACAATGGTGAAGTATATCTAATTTTTTCTACAAATCAGATATACTTGCAGCATATTACATTTTACGAGAAGAGTAAATAAATGGCACTCGCACAGCAATAATTATTAAGGATGAATCAATAATCACAAAGAATGATTCATTTGGCAAGTACATAACTAGGAAAACCTGTATGTGATTATTTATTCTACAATATTTGATCATTGCCCACTTGCACATTTGCACAATTATCACTTTTTACTTGCTTATTTTTAATTTCACAGTAGTAAGTAATAAATATTTTGTTCAAACTATTGGTTTCTTTAAAAATATACAGTATTCCATTAAAAAAGACAATGTGAACGCTTTTTTTCTGTTTTTCTATCATTCAGAGTAAAAAGTATTACTAACTTGTTAAGTAATCAACTTCATAGCTTGTGAACATTTTACTTTGGACACTTTGTATATTTCATTCCATTACAGATCTTGAAATGAAGTTGTGGGGTTTGCTATGTATATATATGGCTATTTACAGTGTGATTACGTACCACTTTTTGGAAATTTTCAGATTTTTGATTTAAGAATTTTGGCTACGGTTATTCTTTAACTTTCGCCTCATAATTAGCCCTTTTCATTTAAATATCGCGGAGAAATTTTGAGACAGCATCTAAATATTATGTTTAATATAAAATTTTAATTAAATAGAAAATAACGTACAAAAATTAAATCTTACCTATAATCGCTTGGAAGATGTTTGTTTTATCAAAGGCTTGCTTCGATAATTTTTATCTGGAATTTTATAGCTTTTAAGTCTCTCAATATTATCTTTAAATAGTCTTCAATACAACCAGCACGGTTCAACTTATTCAACTCAGCTAACACGAGTATACCTGTAAATACCAATGCATAAATAAAAAACAGACATTACGTATATACTGTAAAAAAAACTTTTAAACTTCATGCGTAACTATAGAAGAATTTATTATTAAAGCTCTAGTATAAGTTTGTGAAAAATTAAAAAAGGCAATTATAGCTTACGATCAGTTGTCACAAATGATTATGTGTAATTAGGATATCATACGCAACTCTGGCCTAACATCGGAAATAGAAGATGAAGCATCTGTAAATATATTTTGTAAGAAAGAAACCATGGCAATTATCAACATACTTACAGCAGTAAGGATGGCTGGCATTAGTATACAAGATACAAATAAGTGTTCCGTTATCGGAATCTGACATATCTTTCAGGTTACTGGTATATCCAATGCTTTCTTAGTCACCAGGTTGTGGTAGCTCACAACTTTCAATCACGGCATATATGAAAAATACATTATCAGTTCATATTATATTACCTATGTCTATGTAAAGTACTTACCCGTCCATTGTTCTTATAACATCTTTCACAATAGGGGCTATTTTAAATATTGTACAATGTAGACGGTAACTCTTAACTATATAACTCTCTCTCATGACTAACAGCTGGGCTAATAAAACCACAATAAAACGAATAAAATCGAATCAACAACACAAGCTTGCATATGGCGGTGCACCTACACTCACTGTATTTCGATCAAAATGTCGATTGCGGATCGATGCGCATGCGCATTACATTGTTACATTTGAACTCATATAGCTCACAATGTATGGGTAATATGACCAATAATAATATTTTGTAAGTTCATGATTTTTGAGATAAAAATGAATATAAAACAAATAGTGCCTTTTAAAAAGGAAAAAAAACGTCACATGGTAAGATTTGAACGGGGCACCTCGTGAATGTTACGTAAGAACTCTAACCATTAAGCCACGGGATCAGCTTTGACTCCGCCCTCGCTTCGATTGTCGTCTGAAAACTTTTATGCGACATTCAGCCAACAAAACGATCAAAAGCCAACGAACATGGAACGTTGCAATGATAAGTTGAACCAACGTATTTTGCCGATATTTAACTAATGTTGGATATTTATCGTTTGTAGACTGTGACTTTGCGCCAACTATGTTACGTTGGCCCGAGCTATCGCCGACACTTAGCCAACGGACTGTGCTACCTGGGGTTATACCAGAAGTCGCCATCTACTTTGTTATTTTTAGTGGAACACTATATATTTTTACGTATTTCGATTTACCTATTTTTAAGCTTTATAGATACCTTTACTTTTTTTGATTCGGGCGTTTTGTAATTATTCGATTTTTTCAAAAAAAAATTGCTATAGCGGACATTTATTCAAAAAATCAGAGAACACTCGATTTTTTTAGATATCAATTTAGAATTCATAGCATGCTTAAACAACATGTTGGAGTATATTTTAGCGCCGAGAACAGCTGTCTACATTGCGTGGTTACTTTACTATGGCATGTTAACTCTGAAATTTTGAAGAACCATAACTCAATTTTTTCTAATAGCACCATCCATATTTTATTACTTCGTCGTCTTCAGCGTCCAATTCTACATCTTTTATGTCCCACATGTCCCATACCTAAAATTGATAGGTTAGGAGATAATTAGAATTTAAAAAAAATACACACAACTCAAAGATATTTATTCAGTGTGCCATGGAAAATAAGCGTCCTCAAAGATTTATTGTCAAAGTCTAACGTCAAAATTCCCTATAAACTTCTAATGAACGGTCTCGCTCAGACACTGTTATTTTCATATCACACAGGTTACACAGTACTACATCTTCCATCAAACAGTTATAGATGTTCCTATACTTCTTTCTGTTCACTTTTTTGCAATTAATTTTGCATATTTCTAATTACTCGCCAACTTAAATAAATTATAAAATTCATTAATAAACAACACCTATCTGCATCGAATTTATTTGCTAAGATAATTTCTGCGAGCTCATTAGATTCATATATTAACTCATGTATAGCTAAATAATAATTTAAGTTATATAATCACAGCAATATACATAAGTAAATGTATTGTTTCAGAGCGGAGTTGAATTAGAACTAGTTGAGTGTCAACCGCTCTTAGAATGGCTAGCAAATAACTACAAGAATTTCGGTGCTACTCTGGAAATCATTACCGATAAATCACAGGAAGGTTCTCAATTTGTACGAGGCTTTGGTGGGATAGGAGGTTCGTATATCACTTACTTATTTATAGTGCTTGTTAGTATTTTTGTACAGATATTCTAACAATATACTCACGCTGGAAAGAGAAAATACATGCGTAAATATTTTTGCCCTCAAATTCAATTTTGAAAGTCAATGCGTTATTGTTGCATTTAGCTCTAACTGCATCCTATGCTAAAGAATTCATACATTATTTGCTTGTCAAGGATCAATTTTCATAAGGAACAAATGAAACGATATTAACAATTCAGACCGACTTTATTGCGCAAACAGGGACACATGACTGGTACGTACTTCAGAAACCATACATCACTTTTATATGCTTTCACGTTTTTGCCTCTATTAAACAGCGAATGGGTACTCTAAATATATTTGTAAGTCCTTCATATTGTATACAGTACGTCATATTTATGTGTTTCAATCATATAATTGTTCATATGTGTAATTGTATTGCAATATGTGAAATCTCAATATTATTTGTGTCATCTATTCGTTACTAGATACTGGCCAGAACTTTTTAAAATTGGAAAATATGCAATTTTGTATATTTACAGATTAATTGCTTTTAAATTTAATTCGAACTTGCTTTCAACAAAATGTATTTTTTCCTTCTATCGTGACATTACATCGATACTAACATTATTTATGTGCTGCCTGGGTAACAGGCATCCTACGCTACAAAGTGGACTTTCAGTCTCTGCAGGCAGATGAGCCATTGGACGACGTTGACCTTGACGATTATTAAAAGGTCCTGTCGTGAGATGGCTCCGCATCACAGGTATTACAAGTGAATGTATATGTAGTAGTAGTATTTTTCTTTTTTTTCGGTTTTCTTTTTGTTTTGTAAAGTGTTGCATGAATATTGTTAATAATTATATATATAATTATTCGACACTACAAAGAAGTCTATAAATGAAGTTTAATGTACCTTGTTTTAATAGACAGAGCCATAGAAACACAGCAGATGTGTAGAATAGAAGAATTCATATAGCATATTATACCGTAAATATTTGTCTAATTGCCAGATGCTCTTACAGATACCCAACGATACACCTGTGTAGGGTCATTGTTATTCGACTTCAATACACCTTAAAATTTAACAAAATTAAAATGTAACTTTTATTACTTTTTAAGGTTTGCAATTATTGTATTATAACGAAGTACAGTCCTTTCCATTACACATCAATTACTTTCATATCTAAAGCTCAAAGACTAACAATTGTTTGGGTTTACAAGCTAGAGTACAGAGTCTGGTAAAATAACCTTTCCTATTTTACTTCCCTGCTGTATACGAATTGGAGAGATCTTTTAGTTTTATGTCATTATAATAATTAATAGCGTGCGCTCTACCGTTTTAGTTGTATTTGTGAAACGGGATAGTATTTAGTCGTTACATCATTTATATAGGATGTCGCAGCTGCCGCGGTTTCTTTGATAATTTGTTTATTTTACAGTATAGAGAAAAGAGTTTCAAATAAAAGTTGTCTCTATTTATGCGACGCATAGCTAGAACATATTTTCAAATATACAAGGTGTCCCAATTACAGAAAAAGCATATGTAACTTTATTATTTTAAATGGATCACCCTATATATTATATATTCTTTTAGATTCTAAATGATATTTTAAGTAACTTTTACTAAGGCCTTCCTACTCATGTGCTTTTGTTTCCGAGAAAATAAATATTTTATCAAAAATTTTGCCATTCTAACGCTCTCGCTAATGAGCTGTAGCATCAAAACTAAAAAAAAGTAGACATTTTGGTTTGCACAAATTGATACGCAAATTGATGAATTGGTTTGCTATTTTCAATATTAGCACTTGCGGATCCTGTTGTTGGCATACAGTTACTGGTGCCAACATTTGAAAACATTTAAATACCAATAATTAAATGGGACACCCTATACCTGTTTACAGGGTTGGATGTAAAATTAAATTCTGTTTAAAATTGTATTAATTACTAATTTAAAATTATTTAAAATTGTATTATAAAGTAATTTGTAGCATGTTGAGCGCCGCGTGCCCACCCGTGGGCATTTTACGTTGACTACCACAGACTCCGTGACCAGCGGGGGACACGATGTTAATTTCATTTTTGGACAGCGTGCACACGGGTGGAAACATTTTACATTGCTTTCATATGAACCAAACCGAAGCTTGGTCCCATGATCTAAGCCTGATTAACTTGGATCTAGCAGATCAAGTAATTTAGACATTTTCACAAGGCAACTTTCTGTAGGAAGCAAATAAATACATTTTTTAGCGAAATAATGTAATTAAACAAATAACAACTTTACGTAGAACGTCTTATTGAAGGTTTTGTATAATGTTGGATGGTTGTTATAATAAAGATAAGATTTATATTTATTTTTTATTTAAAGGTAGGTACATTTAATATGTAACATATTCGAAAAAAATATATATTTCCTTATTATTTTATATGCTTTTGAACACATAGGTTCATTACATGTGTCACAAACTGTATTAACTTTTTTGGCATTCTTGCGTGCATAGGCAGAATTGTGTTGCATCGTCATTTTCTTGTAGCAAGTGCTGCATCTTTTTCTTGTAACACGTTTTTGTCCTTCGTTTTCTTGTAGGACATGCCTGGGTCCTTTTGACGCTAACGGACGACGAGTCACATCTTGTACAGTTCCTACAAGACCTAGAACAATTGCCTCTTTGAATTTCGTAATGTTCATCTTTGTGTTATTTTATTATATAAATGGAGGGCAACAGTTACAACAGTTGTTGCTGTAATCAAGTGGAATACTAATCGTTTGTACCACTTAATTGTGCGCCTGATGTGAGGGGCATATGCCGCCATTTGATCGGATAAATCGATAAAAGCTTTGCTCCTATTGTAATCCAACACCACCGACGGTTTACTAACTTCTTTGCCCTTGTTCAGATAAGTTTCCATTGAGCTGTCATGCATAGTACTAAGCATAAGAACATCTCTCTTATCTTTCCATTTGAGTGCTATGGTCTGTATAGCCACCAGCAACACAGTTTAAATACCTTTATTCCATACCTGTGTCTTTTTTTAGGTATGTACTGTCTGAACGACAGGCGTCCCCGAAAGGGAACATTGCTTTCATCAATGCAAACCACATCCTCTGGGGTATAGGACGATTGAAACCTGAACTGAAGCATATCAATGAAACTAGATACTTTGAAAAGTCGATCATCTGCGTTTGTTTGTTGCTCATTGTTGCACACATGGAACATACCCAGTATGAGTTCAACTCTGTTTTGTCTCATGACACGGGGAATGCCATTTTGATATAAAGACAGTTTCGACCAATAATCTCTTAACTGAGGCAGTAAAAGAAGGCCCATCCATATTATTATTCCAAGAAACTTTCGCATCTCTTCGGGATCGGTATCAGTCCACTTGGAGAGTCTCGCTTTTTGTGTCTGATTGCCAGGATTATTTGCAGCAACAATAGCCTGAGCTGCGAATCGGTTTGTTTCAGTAACAAAGAAAAGAATAACATCATCTTCTATGAAGTGATTAAAAAAGTCGACAGGTTTTTTTCCTGCCAGTACAGCTGCAACATTTGGATGAACGCCAGTATTTTGGAGGGTGACATTGAATGTTAGTCTATTTCCATCAACAGCTTCCCATGTTCTCTCCCATGCAGCAAGTGGTATCTTATTGTCATCTGGATCTTCATTCCAAATATCTCCAATATCATCTGACTCATAATCACTGACCTCTGATTGTTCTAATTCTTCATCTGAAGATGTTTCGATGGGCATATAGGTTCTGTCAGTAATGGAGTCATCAGAATAGTCTCCACCACCCTCTTCGGAGATATTCTCCATCTCTTGCGGCAGTTCTTGGGAGATGTCCTCCAACTCCTGAGCCAGTTCTTTATCCGTTAAGTACTTTTTAGCCATCTTAATTTATATCTACAACAAAAGAAAGGAAGCTGTGCAAAAAATAAACAAAAACAGTGTCCACGAGTGAGCACGTGGTCCCACGATGTAAATTTACATCGTGGGACAACGTGACCACCGGTGGCTCAACGTGCTAGGGATGATAATTTTTGTTCACAAGCTTTTTATAAAAAATGTAATTACTTTCTATTTTGTGACAAAATACAGCTGACTAGGCTGGCATAATACTATCAAAAAAAATTCAGTTACAAAATCATTCAACGTTTGTAACTGTCAAACACGTATATTTTGAATTTTGAAACATTTATCCTGAAGGGGATACGAAATTCTTTTTTTAATTAATCGTTTTTGCCAATTTAAAATGTCGTTGACTCGAAAGGAACTGAAAGTGGACAGGAAGCGTGCCAGTTCTTGAATGAAACGTTCCCCAATAGATGGATTGGACGTGGAGGTCCAGTAAGCTGGCCCGCGAGTTCATCAGACTTAACAAGTTGTGACTTCTTTTATGGAGTTTCATTAAGGACAAAGTCTATGTTACGCCACCGACTACACCGGAAGATCTGTGTCAGCGGATTACCTTGGCATTTCAAGAAATCATCTCAATCATGCTGAGAAATGTTAAACAATCATTTAAAAAACGTGTTCGTAATTGTTTCGACCAAAACGGAAGACATTTCTAAAAATAAATTGTTGAATTTAATAACACTACATTTATAATGTGCATTTCCTATTTCACGCATTTCCTTATATCTTTTTGAAACTTTTTTGATGCATTTTTTATGTTGTTATTTGTTGAGAGGTCCTGTTCTGTTTAAATTGTTTATAATACAGATTTAAATTAAGCTTATTACTGGTGTATAATTATAAATGGTACAAATGGTTATTAAATATATCTGCCATATTATTGTTACGTAGCTTACTTCCTGCAAATTGAATTGGTCTTTTTCGGCAGTAGCAGAAGAAATATTTATTTTTCTCTAAAAAAGTTGAAGATAACTGGGTACATTCTGAAACCGAAAGAAGGAGAATTTAATTTTACATCCAACCGTGTAAACAGGTATAGGGTGTCCCATTAAAAAAAAAGTTATTAGTATTTAAATGTTTGCACCAGTAACTGTATATCAACAAAAGCATCCGTACGTATTGGAAATAGTAAACCAATTCAAGACCTATCAATTTGCGCAAATCAAAATTTTCTACTTTTTTTAGTTTTGATACTACAGCTCATAAGCGAGAGCGTTGCAATGGCAAAATTTTTAATAAAATATTTATTTTCTCGGAAACAAAAGCACATAGGTCTAGGAAGGTCTTAATAAAAGTTACTTAAAATATTATGTAGAATCCAAAAAAAAACATATTACGAGGGAGCGTTTTTATATTCGCGGAATGGGGGATAAGGGATGGAAATAAAAAAACCAAATTATTTTTCTTTTTCAATATATTCACCTGCAAGACGTCACATCTTTCAAGTAATTTATTTATACCGTCATAAAAAAATGATTTCTCTTTATCTGCAAAATACGCCGAAACTGCCTCCTTGACTTCATCATCAGCAGTAAATTTTTTACCCCGCAGCTCTTTTTTCATTTTCGGAAACACGTAATAATCACTCGGGGCCAGGTCTGGGCTGTAGGGTGGATGATTCACAATTTCGAAGCCTACCTTATGCAGGGCAGCTAACGCAACGCGGCTCTTGTGGACGGGCCCGTTGTCGTGCAAAAGCAGCACACCTTTTGTCAATTTTCCCCGTCTTTTCTCTTTAATGGCTTCTTTTAGTCGCTCTAATATTGAAGCGTAATATTCTCCGGTTATAGAAACACCTTTATCTTTATAATCAATCAACAATATTCCTTCTGAGTCCAAAATACCGTTGCCATGAGTTTCCCAGCTCGGGTCGTCTTCAAGGGATTCCCTTCCTTGTTTAAATAAACTATGCCACTTGTACACCATGGTTTTTCCTGGACAAGAGTCGCCGTAAACCAATGACATCTCATTCATTATGGTCGCGACTGATTTTCCTTGCCTGGTAAGGAACTTTATAACGGCACGATATTCGATTTTTTCCATATTTCACTTTTCACTCCTGATTATGTTATTTGGTTGACGATAGCTCAAAGACTAACTGTCTAATAACAATGAAACTTCGTATTTATACTAATTATGAGTCGCTGCACAGGCCGCGCCCCCAATCCGCCTAATCACCCCCCCTACAACCCGCTCATTCCGCGAATATAAAAACGCTCCCTCGTATATAGGATGATCCATTAAAAAAAATAAAGTTACATAGAAGAAGCCAAAAAACGAGGTATTCAATGGGAAGGAATAAAGGAAGAAACAGAAAACTGTGGAGAGAGAAATACATGAGAAGGAATGAATAACCTCAATTCAAACTGCCTTACACCTCACGGTAGGAAGGTACAAGATTAAGAAGAAGAAGAAGAAATTACATACGATTTTTCTATAATTGAGACACCTTGTATATTTGAAAATATTTTCTAGCTATGCCTCATCTAAATAGGGACAACTTTTATTTGAAACTCTTTTCTCTATACTGAAAAATAAAAAGAAATTATCAAAGAAACCGCGTCAGCTGGGACACCCTGTATATAAACAGGGAATCCTGTAATTGTGACATACTGTACAATCATATTGTTTCGGTTGTCAAGCTTTAGAGTAACAACTGCTTTAAAAAGAAATGCGGAAGTGTTAGCACGCTAATAAATATCCGCATTTTAAGGAAATTTGTTTCACGATTTCTTAGGTATTCTATTGCTAAGTAAGCATCTACTTTATATTCATCAAATGTACGTAATATATACGCAACAAATGAATGCTCCAGCGTTGCAAATGTTAAAAAAAATTACGTACAAATCTGCAGAAATAAAATTTAAAATTATATCTACAATAGTCTTTCAATTAAAGCATAAAATATGGTTGGTTATTCGGACAAATTCTCTATTAGATTCAGGTCCAAATTAATATTTCGTGTTTAATGTTCTACCGATCCTTGAGCAACCGATTTTAACGTACATATCACAAATATGTCAAAATTGCGTGTTCAAGCATCGGCACAACCTTAAGCATGAATTATAAATCTTGGCTGTAGAGAGCTGTCGCACCGTAGTTTTGTATTAGGTACTTATTACACTAGTAATTTATTATATACTCCAGTACACCCTTTTATGTTTTGAAATTATACCTTATTTATGGTTCTTATTTTGTTTGCTTTAATATGTTTAGTTTGAATTCCTCGTAGAATATACCAAATTATGTTTAGAAGTAATATTGTTTGCATAGTACATGTTCACTTAATTAGAAACTTATGATTTTAATGAAATAATGTAACGGCGCCTTGTACTTATATTACATACACATAGGTTCAGCCCGAAGCGGAACATCACCAGTATGAATTGCAACAGCTTGTGTCTAGCGTCACACAGGCATGCACAATTCAGTTGAATTTAAACCGAGCGAGGATACAGTCGTTGACATATTCGTTCTGTACACGTAATTTGCCCATATGTTCAGATTACAGACATAATAACGACTTATCAAAAAGTGTTCTAGTCCCTTTGTGAAAATCGAGTATCTTCGATAGATAAATCAGGTAGTTATGTCTCCAATTTATTATTATTATTGTAGTCATAGCTGCTACACAAACGGAAAAGTAATTCTAAGAAATAATAAAATAATAACAATTCTTAAAAGATAAAAGTAAATAAAGTCAATAATTCTGCAAAATAAATTTAAATTTTAATCACAACGTCATTCATGCATAGGCAAACACTAAATGACTCGCGATGGACGATCGAACTTACGTGGCGCATGACTAGCCCATTGCCACATCGCACTGCGTTCTATACGTATATTGTAACTTCCTATGTTTGCTGCGGACTGAACCTGTGTGTATACTTATTCTATATAAAAGTGAAACTCACCTATATAATTTAATATTTCTAATCATTGGGTTTCAGTGCTTTTTGAACTCGTGAAATACTATTAATGCAATTGTCAGTTGTATGTTTTGTGTTGTGTGCAGTGGCTTTCTCAGCAATATTGTCAAGCAGCTCTTATGTAAATGTGTTGCCACGGCTTCGTTGCAACGTTATCTCGCCGTGCAAAATGTTGCGTTATTACTTACATATGTCCCAACACCGTGTGGTAACTTAACCGAAGTAAGGACCTAGCAAAGCACGCTTCAAGATATTTTTTATACTATTCTATAGGAAAGTGAAGTTTCTGACCGCAGCAATACGTCGGAAATGTAAAATAAACGTTTGGGTTTTCTGGTTATGTGTTGCTAAATTAGAGAGTACACCTTTCTGTCCTAGCAGGACTAAAAAGTTTAAAAATAGAAACAACATTTAATATGGTTTGTTTTCACCTCTCATTGTGATCTATTGAAATTTGAAACGTCTTATAAATGATAATCATTACGATGACGACTCATCGTAAATACGTAAAAACTATCAAAATTAAAATTCATATTTTACAACAATACTGATTTTTGATGCGATAATACCAAAGAGTAGCAGAAAAAATTTAATACAGTACACCATATAAAAGTTCTTGTAGGAGTACAGAAGTTTCGAGTAGCCCCGACTTTGCCTCAGCGTTCAAATACCTCCTCGCTCGAAAAGCAAACTCTCGTACCTGATAATGTAAACAACTATATTTTTGGATTGACTATAAGTGTCGTATCCTTGAATACTACTTATCACTTTGTATTCCGTCGGTTGCTGGTGAATTTTCGCCCCAAGAGAGGAAGGACGAACGTTACTGCTTCAAAGCGTTTCTTATCTGGCCTTACAGCTTGGAATGTCATTATAAATAAATGTATATGCGATTCATCATAACCTATAATATTTGCAAATATGCTCAAAATACATTGGTTAACATCTACAAACATTCTGTCTGGTTCATTGTTCCAGAAACAAAGTACAGACGTTTAGGGTTAAATTTTATAATCTAGTTCCGTATCAATAACAGTGAATGTTTAACACTTTTAATAAGAGATTGAATCTATCAGAATATACAAAGATATTATATATACAAAGCACTGTCAGTTACAGTTTTTATCTGATAGTCGTAGCTAATCAAATAAAATCCTAAGTGAAGAAACACCAAATTATATTATATATGAACGCAATCAAAAACAAAAAAATACAATCTTTTTTCCAGCCATTTACAGTATAATTGCGATTTTATTTAACTCACTATTTGCAATTAATTTCAGATTTGTATTTGAGTTGCAAGCGACGCACCTAGAGTGTACGGTGCAATTTTAAATGCCTTTCTTACAGGAGATTTTAATATGAACACGAATTTTTATCCTTCAAAAATCTTGCATACGGAGTATTTTCCACCTGAAAAGCAATGCGTCATGTAGAGATACATTTAGAAACTCTTCTATACTTACCTTACCATACTTTACATACATACGAAGTGGAATTAAGCAAGTGCTTCATGCATTTTGGCACAGGAGTAACAGTAGCACCTAGAGAAATCCATGTATTAAGAAGAAATAGACTGCAAGCACGATACGCTAGGTCGACTAGTAGACAACACCCCACTCTCAACCAAGTTCCGGTCCGCCTTCTGCATAGCAACTGTCGCAGACTCATAATCAGTCGTATATCAGTATTGAAGATCTGTAGATCGAACGCTCTAGAATAGATAATTAGTACATCTGACGATCAATATTTAAGGTGGGACCATTTTATAAAAACTTATTCATAAAAATAAATTATTATACAGTGGAAGAATAGATTTTCATTGTGAAATATTAATATACCTAACGGTAATTCCGGTGAAACTATTTTGTAGAAACACCATAAATCGGCCTGCTTATGCGTACGTTTGGTAAACCGCCTCGAACTGGAGGTGATAGTCGGGGAATAGTAGCGAGATTCATACCGCCACTCCTACCTAAGATGGACCATGCATGCCATGGATATTATAACGCACTTAAAATATTCCGTACTGTATATGAGTGTGCCTGTCGATTTTGTAACTTTCCTATGTTATTCGGTAATTTTTTACACTGGATCTTACAGGAACAGTTCTTTGTGTTGTTAAAAATCGCGTTTATGGATAATACAATAGTTATACATAATTATAATATATAAACTTGCAATCAAAAAATTTGCCTCTCATTTCGACCTTTAACGAAATTTTAATTAAGTTTACATATTGTGAACCAGTCTATAAACTTTCGAGGTTATGGTAATGCATGCCTTGAATTAAGGAATATGCCTCAATCAACGCTGTCATATTGAATGACAGCGTTGATTGAGAATCTATATAATAGATCAAAAAAATCGCAAAAATGAGTAGGACAGCTTTTTTGACCACGAGTTTACACCAATAAAAATATATTATGGATATGAAAATACGACTCAAATGAATCCAACATTATTAACAATCAATAGTAATAAGAGATTACTTGTGCACAAAGTTCAATTTTTTATGTCTCAGATACAATTGGTAGAAACGGCCCTTAATTTTTAATTTATCAAATGAGTATCTTATATAATATTTGAGTATTTAATTCCGTAGTAAAGTATCGAATTTTTTGCTATATAGTTTTCATATAGAGGCGCTTTTACCACGTTAAGCGTATTTGGATTGATACAGAAATGTTCCGATTACACCGTATGCACTATGTATGTATGTACACTAGGAATACTTTCTGATTGGACGACCTGCCGCTGCACATACGTAGGATGGATAGTAGACAGTATTGCATTCACTCACTTCAGACTATATTGCATTCATTGCGCACGTCAAAATATGTAAACACAGCTGCGATTTCTGGGACTATTTTAAAAACGCTGTAGCTGCATTTATAAATGTGGAAAAAAGCATCTATTACTTGACGTATTTGACTACGAAGAAATTTGTTTGATGTTTCATGTATTTTGAATAAAATAATACTGTAGTCTTATTAAATTGTTTTGAAAAGTAATTTCATTACTTTTAGCGGTGAACTATTTTTGTCGTTGAACTAGGGTAAGATCTAAACCAAAAGCATGTTTATTATACAATAAATAATATCAAAGACTTAGTACTTTTATTTATTTAAAACATAAGTACTATACATTTATGCTGAAATGATGATGCTTATCAATGAATGAATGTGCGGTTTTAATGTCTATTTTAAAAACACTGTAGTTGCATTTATGAATTTACAAGGCCGATTGCATCTATTTATTGTGGTCTTTGCGTAGACATAGACAGGTAGGCAAAAAAAAAACCATATTCTGTATTTCTGGAATCTTTATTTATGTGAATATAACACAGGCTTATTGATAAGTATTCATAAACAAGCAATCCAGATAAATGTCGAAAATAGTCTTTCACGAAAAATGGGTAATATTAGACACTGACCTATATAAAAGCAAGCAGACGCGACAATAATATTCAGTTCTTTATACAGCATTAGGAACAGTTAAATGCATACACGTGTCACACAATACGCGTGTTTTCTGGTGACGTCTAGGGTAGATCATGATCTCATATCCAGACAACGGCCATCTATGATTTTTCCCTGTGTATTTCATATGGCGTTAAAATTAGTGTTCGTATTTTAAGTAGTTTTTCATGATTATTTAAGTGATTATTTAAGGACCTTTTTTGTATTAGTTTCTGCGTATTTTCATAATTATAAACGATTATTCATTGTCACTGTGCGTGTTATTTAAGAAAATGTAGTGCGTTATTCTGTATTTTTATTTTTGTACGTAAAAATGTATATTTTTCGTTATTTATTAAAGAAACGTTTCTTTTCTCTAACAGCTGCACAATCAATAGGAAGAGATTACTAATCTAAAACATTTATTTGTTCAGTACTGTCTACTAGATATCAGTGAAGCTCCTATTACATAAAGAATAGTGTATGTATAAAAAGTTAACAAGTGCTGATAATTTAATGATATGTAGTCTTCAGGCTTTCACGGCCGCTGTTGATGGCTGCTCTTTCTTTTCTATCACGGCAGAGAACCCGAGAACCGAAGAGCAGCCAAATTAATGATATGCTTAGTACAAACCCTTGTATAGATATGAATATTTCCTTTGTTTCGTTAATTTAAAACCACAGGTTCATAAGCAGATTTCATTTATTTAACAAACTAACTATAAAAGGTAAGTGATTAAAATATTAATATGACAAAATTAACTATCACGTCTTCTCTCTTATTTCGTACTGTCGTTTCCGCGCTTGCCTTCTGCGCATTTTTCGGTGTGCGCAAGGTCTCTATTTTTCACAATAGACAAGGGTTTTTTTTGTATTTATAGAAATACAAAATTACTAATATTTCCTGAATCTTTATGATCTGCTACCTATTATTGCAACTGTATATTTGGAGAAACAGTTTCCCAATGGAAGTAGACAAAGAATTCTGTAAAACATACTCTTCCTATTGATTCTGCAGATGTTGTGAAGAAAAAAATCTGCTTTTAATAAACAACGGAAAATGTAATTTTTTTTACTTACAAAAATAAAAATACATAATAACACACTATAGTAAACGTATACGTATTGCTAACTGAACATGACCACTCAATAATCGTCCATAATTCTGAAAATACGTAAAACCTACACTTAAGATTGTGTTGAATGATTCACTACAATTTGCAGAACCTACCTAGCACAAAAGAGGTCCTTAAATAATCACAATTCTATGAAAAACTACTTAAAATACGAACACTAAATTTAACACAATCTAAAATACAGGGGGGAAAATCAAAAGTGGCCTTTGTTTGGATATGAGATCATGATCTACCCCAGTCTCTGATGTCACCAGAAAACATGCGTATTGTGGTGTCTGCTTGCTTTCATATAGTAGGTCAGTGTCTAATATGACTCATTATTGTCTTGTGTATGAATACTTATCAATAAGCCTGTTATATTTCACATAAATAAAGATTCCAGAAATACAGAATATGGTTTTTTGCTTACCTGTCTATGTCTACGCAAAGACCACAATAAACAGATCCAATCGGCTTTGTAAATTCATAAATGCACTACAGCGTTTTTAAAATAGACACAGAAACCGCACATTCATTCATTGGACGCATTCAGTTATTACATCGGTAAGTTACCGGTAAGTAATGATGAGTGAAGTACTGCACTGAATATCTATATGTTAGGAGTACAGTACCTAAAGTCTAGGTATTCAGTTCACTACTTCATTAATCTGGATTTAGCAATGTGGTAAGTGAACACGACCATTGATAAGCATCATCATGCATTTCAACATAATTATTTCGTGTTTATGTTTTAAATAAATAAAAGTACTAAACCTTTGATATTGTTATTTATTGTATGCAACATGTATGTAACATGCTTTTGGTTCAGATCTTACCCTAGTTCAACTACAAAAAAAGTTCACCGCAAAAAGTAATGAAATTATTTTTTTAAACAATTTAATAAGTATTATTTTATTCGAAATGCTTGAAACATCAAACAAATATCTTCCTACTCAAATACGTCAAATAATAGATGCTTTTTTCTACATTTATAAATGCAGCTACAGCGTTTTTAAAATAGGCACATAAATCGCATCTGTGTTTACATATTTTGACGCGGGCAATGTATGCAATAAGCTGTCTACTATTTAGCCTACGAATGTTGAGCGACATGGTGTACAAATACAAAGTGTTCCTAGTGTACGTACATTTTTTTTTTAATTTTCGAGAAGGCAATGTTCCTTTGTTAGATTATCTGTTACCAAATATTCGTTCAATAACAACTTACCAAACCTCTAATAGTGTTTATTGTTTGCATAAAGTTCTAAAGTATCTTCTGATATAAGGTATATTGGACTTCAAAAAGAAGAATTCAATCTTATGTAACACCTGATTTTAACCTACTAGCAAACAAACTATTAAACAGTTTTAATTAGTTTACCTCGTAAGTTTTTTTGCTGGATGTTGCTTGTCTGCCTGAAGTTTTAAATATTTCACAAATTATGTTTAAAAATTTGTATTTAGTTATATCGTTCTTGCTTATTTTCGGTGTTTAATAATTTCGTTGACAATAAAATGTTCTTTTCTGTTTTAGGTTTACTCCGATACAAGGTGGATTTCCAGAGCATGCAGCTAGACGATGTAGAATTCAGTGATGACTTTGACATAGATCAATATTAATTTTTTATTATTAAATTATCACTACACAAAAACTACTTACATTAATAATAAACGAAGAGTGGTGCCGGATACAAGTGACTGTGCAGTGTTTTGCTCATACCTACTAGTAGAAATGTGAATTATATTATTTTTCATATACTTACATATATATACGGAAAATATATATGTACATATTATTACTAACATATACAACATTCTAAAGAAACAAGGCAAACAACTGGATGTTGCAAAAATAGAAAAAGTTGCTAATCAATACACGCATCTGTTTCTTTAAAAATGTTCTGTATGAATATTTTCTTTTGACGTTTAGTTGCAATTTTGAGTAATGTTTACATAGCACGAATGTTAGTTGTTATATAATCTTTTTTCCTATTACGACATGTGTTTTCATTTTTTCTTTTTTGTTTCGATAATTTAATAAGTAATTGCGGGCAGGTTTATACAAATGTGGAATTGATGATGCGCATTTAAAAGTAGACATACTATTTAAGTAATTTATTCACGTATTTTCTTATTAATTGAATTTCTTTTTGTTTCAACGAATTTTGGTTGAAAAATCAACTGTCCAATGGGGAATTATAAGAGATAGTAATTAATTTGATTGTATTAAGCGAACACCTTCATATGTTTAGACTTATGCATTACTGTTTTCGTATTCTTATTTTATTCGAGAATCTTGTCACACAGAAAATAGTTAAAAGTACACGAGGGAGTAATACACGCCGTATTACTTAAATTGAAATAAATGGCTGATCTAAAGATACTTTTAAAATAGTAATACCTATGATCTTTACCTCGAAACGATCTTTTTCCCTGATTTTTATATGTATTTTATATTTTAGCAACTATATAGTATTGTAGTTAATACTACAAATCTGTGATAAATTAGGTATATTTGTACCATTACAGCGGTCACCTGCCCACAGTTACATCCGCATGAAATACACAAATCAAGAAATATTACATAATGCTTTGGCATATACTCATTGAATAAACACTGCTCCAGTGCAAGATAAACAGACTTGAAAAAGTTACAGCATCATGGTGTTCAAGCAAACTAGAAATAAGTGCGCATTAAATTACCTTTAACAGAAGAAAATTCAAATAAAACGGCAAATAGTTAAAAAGGAAATTATAGCAACCAGATTATTTACATGTGTATTTTTATTAAGAAAAATTCCTGATGTAATTTATTGTATGTATTCAATAACTCAAATATCAAATAAAGTCCTTTTTATATGTTCGAAGAGTTCTCATTTTCTGTATACTTAATATTCGCTTAAATGAAATTTATCTTTCGATATTTTGCATTTTGTTCAGCCTGTCCCAAAAAGAGCCTCTGATTTTAAGAACTTGTCAGGATGCTTCTGTGCCTGGAAGGTATAAAAAGTAGATAGTATGAATTAAATATTGAATCATACAGATAGTCGAGAACTGCAAAATATGTATTTACATTAGTAGCAGTATCTTTTTTACAATTTGCTGTTATTCTAAGGTGGTCAACTTAACAGTGGCAAGATACATTTTTTGTGTTATTCTCGAACAGCAAACGTAATTTTCACTGTAAGGATAATGAAAATCCTTATTTAAGAATATAAAACAATCATTCTCTCTGAATCGGTCTTATACATTTGCAGTAACATTTATGTACTCGCGTTATGTTCGTGATCTTCATTAGCGAGCGAGCATAGATGATGCGGACGCATGAATGTTTATACAAAATAATGATAAACGTTCGAGTTTCTGTACCAGGTACTATACGCCTTGACCTTGCTCTCCGCACTGCAGTGAAACTTTCCCCTCTTTGCCGATTCTAGTAATAAGCTTAGAGATACCTAGATACAGCACTACCGTTTAACTTAATTACATGTGTGCTTTTATTATAGTAAAATAATTAAAAACTAGTAAGAAAAAAGAATAAATTCATTTTTAAATTAGCCTCGGTTTTTTTAAATCCACTTTTTATTATAGTTTAACGTTGTTCTAGTTATCCCAACAACGTTACAAGCAGTTGGATCCAAAATTAGAATGGATTAAAAGAAATGCAAAAATTAAATTTGGTCAATTACGTTTTTTTTAATCGAAATTTTGAAAGGTGCTGAACATTCTATCACTTTTTTTAAGTTTCTACCATGGATAATTCATTAAATAATTGCAAAAACTAAAGTTTCTCCTTTCCCCATAAGTTCTCAGAGTACCTAACTAGAACAACGGTAAAAATGTCAAAAGATGATCTTGTAACAATTTGTTATACTTATCATGGAAAGTTACCACATTTGCAATAGCATGTTTTAACAAATTATTTCTTATATCTTTTAGATATATAGCGTGTTATACATTGAAATAATTTCTAACAGGAAATAAGGTTTGTTTCTTAATTATCATTACAATTATGGACTTGTATGATTTACTGATATATAGCAATGAATACAATGCATTTTGTACTTAAAATATGTATATATAACTATTTCTAAGGCAAATTATTTCAAATCTCCACGAAAAGTGTTAAAATTGATGTTGTTTTATGAGCGTTTTTTTTTTTTGTTAAAGAATAAAATTTGTACGGGTTTTTCGGTCCTTTTAACGATAAAAAGTCTTTATTTTTTTCAATATTTCATCAACAATTCTGTGACTTCTTCAGGAAATTATATTAATTAAAAAGAATTGAGATAAACGTCTAGTTTGAAGTAATTCAAAATTTTGAATTTCCTGAAGAAGTCACGAAATATTGAAAGAAAATAAAGATTTTTATTATTAAAAGGACCGAAAAACCCGTACAAATTTTATTGTTTATTAAGTGTTAAAATTATCATATCTTCATAAAGTTTTCATGTTATTAGATACATGTATACTTCTATTTGCGATTAAAAGTAATTTTTGACTACCCCTCGTATAGCGTTATCATTAAAATATTTGCTATTACTTATTACAGACCGCATCATGTGTTATCTCCATACAAAATGAGTTTTATTTGTTCTGTATAACAAATAAGTACAGAATACGAAAAGATACGTACAATAAATATTTAAGAGTAGTTCTAATATATGCAATTAAAAATATGATATTTTATAATCGATTGAAAAAATTCAAATTAGAAGAGATTCCATAAAACGCTATGCACTTTCTTATTTATAGTTTCCCAAATTCTACATCTGTAGATACCGTCACGGACGTTAGTAACATCCGGTCACTAGCGATACAGCCTATGCTCCTATCACTATATTAATTTATCGTCAAATGAAATAATGACAGGAGGCTGTACTGCTAGCGACCGGACATTATTAAAGTCCGTGATCAACATGATCTACAAATGCACGCAAAAAATATGGACAAAAAAATGCTTCTCTATGCGTGTGTTATGTAACTAAATAACTAATCAGATACAGTTGCTATTTCCTTCTCTTATTTCACTAATTTAAATCATTCCGAACTAGTTACAGTGTAGTACAGAACGCATGGGAAGTAAAATATACGAATAAAAACAGATGTTCAATTCATTATGCAATTTGCATACCTCATTAACCCAAATACGAAACAAAGGAAGAAAATGTAACAAACAAGCAGAACTTGACGCCTAATGTTAGGTGATTTACTCTGCAGATTGCAACACATGACGGCATAATAGGTACTCGAGCAATAATTTACAAGTGCTCCCATCACTTCCCTTAAATAATGTATTTAAATAGGTTACAACTATTTTATCATTGAAGCGTTTCTTGCGATAATCTTTTAAATTAATCATATAATTTATTATTTACTTTATATTTTGTTGATTTTCGTTTAACTCTAATAAACTAACAATTCCATTAAAAACTAGTATAAATTTAAAAAAACTAATAAAAATAAAATATTTTTATCTGTGATGGATGCTAGTTGCAGCGGGTTCTTAAACTGTATTGCTCCTTATCTGACTACAACTGCAACTTTTACTCTGTAATTTATGTGTGTACAAATGTGTCCAATGGTTTTGTTGCACTATATCGCTGTTTATAATGCTGTGCTGTTAATCACTTTGCGCTCAACAGCGAATGGTACATCGATTGGGATGCAATTCTCCGAGAAAAATGTTATCGTCTCCTTGAAGAATTGAACCCTGGTCTCCAGCGGTCTGTCACATCACTGGGTAGTCGCCTAACCACTATGCCTATCGATCTGTTAAAAACATATTATTGAGGTCACATATTATTTGTCCATTAGTCTATATAATTATTCTTGACAAAATTGATCGCAAAAAATGCGTTATTTGTATTTGTTTAATGTTAAATAGTAAAATTATTTTATTAGTAGTTTAATGTTAAGTAGTAAGAGAGCCTTAATATGCCGATAAAATAAGTCCACATTAAGCTGGGTATTCACCAAACAAATTTTCTATGCCTGACTGTCGATTTTCAACTAATTGACAAGTTGGTTGCAGATTTAATTGGCTATATCTTGATTATATTTTCAAGTCCACACCATTTTAATTAAAAAGGCGTTCTATTTACAAGTCAGTAGTCGGAATATGAAAACAACGATTTCTTTATCAAATATAATATCGGCGGCGGCAGGCCATAAGAACAATCGTGGATTAAGCGTTTTTAAACAGATGGTATTCGTGACGCTTGTAATACATCATTTATCAACAACATTTAGTTATTAAAAGTCTACGTGATAGATTCCATCAATCTCTTTACTAGACGGTAAACAAAATTCTAAATAACGCGTTTAATACTTGGTTATTTGCGTAACTGTATGAAGAAATTGACGAGAACTTTCATCGATTGCTGCTTCACACGTAAGCGCGTTGGCTATCAAAAAGCTTACGAGACGATTTTGTTCACTTTTTCAAATGGCTGTAGAGTTTTTGAATGATATAAAGATCGTTTTTTTAATAAAAGAAATAAGTAAGTAGAAACTAGACATTGCTTATTTAATAGACTTGTTCCCTACAGTTAAGGGGGCGCTTTAAATTTGATAAAAACGAAATCCATCATTTCAGTTTTCTTTTGTCACAATTCTATGATAGAAGAAATTTGTATGCACTGCATCTAGAGAGTTGGCAATTTATCAACCTATGTTCTATTCTACGTAGTTGCGTTTCAGAATAATAAAGTAATAATAGAATTGCGTAACTCTAACTTGATGAGTTTCAGCAGCCTAAGCAAATTCTGAATTAATTCCTATCGCATGTGTTTGTATCAGAACGAGCAATGTAATGGCACGTGCGCTTTTATTATGAATTTTAAATTACAAAAAGCATTCTCATTTAGCTTCTTTTTAGCTCTTTATTAGCATATTTACATCACTTATGTACAGTTTGTGTATTAAGTAATGTCTTCCCTTTTGAAAAGCATATCAAACTTTGTTCCGATCACACCGATTCGGTCGAGATATTCTTAATACCCAACTATATATCTTAAGAGGCATTTATGGAAACGACCGAACTGGCATGAGCGAAAGAAAGTTTGCGCTTCAAAGGGGAAGACATTACTGAATACATAAATTGTACATCCCGCGCATTTTTTACTTCTCCATTTCAACAAACAAATTTTCAAATTCGCGGGCATTTTACGATTTAAAGTAACAAAATTATTTGGTATTTCATTGTGAAACGCAGTGAAATAGCACAGTATTTAGTTACTTTCTTATACCGGTCATTTAGAGCGACTTATGGCGAACTAGAAAAGAGAAACATATACGTACGGAATTATAACGCATTGGCCAGCGTGCTGTGCCGTATATGTTTTACAACCGCTCACTCTAAATCTATCTCTTCTCTAGCTCGACTTAGTTTCTCTGGATAGGTAGAGTACCACCATTAGTATCACGTATCACCTTAAAATGCCTTCAAATTTTATAAATTATTCAATGGGTCATGTATGATAACGTCTGTTTCAAGTATGTGGGTACTATATTTCAGGAAAATTAAAATTTATTCGTTTGTTCAATGTTGTTCCTATTTAGACGTTGGTGGTCCGTCGATCTTCTAAATTATAGGTGCGGCTTTGCAAAGCTCGTTTAACTTAAATCGTTAGTACGAGGAGCTCCGCTAATTTTTCGTATGTAAAAGGTCGTTTCACACGCAAGCGTTTTAGCAAACAATAGGATTAATATCCTATTGGTTGTTCGATGACCCCAGGTCCGCAGTTTGCTAAAACGCTTACATGTGAAACGACCTTAAGTAGTCTTAGCGAATTTTTGTTATTTGACGAGCGCAGAGCTTTAATTAAAACAACTTAACCATGAAATTAAAAACGAAATTTCTTTTTGAAGTATTCACAAAATAGTCATGAGTTGACAGCGAAGGAAGCTATATTTTTCCGTCAACTTTAAAAGTCACCAATAGTCACAATCTTTGAGATTTTAGAGTAATCCAAGGGTAATCGATCGCAAGGACATCGCTCGTCTCGTTCAGCTACGAAATTTGGATTTGACCAACGTGATTATTTCACGTGAATGTGATAGGATTCTCGTTAATTTAGTAGCGAAGCTGCGCTAACCGAGTGGTGTGAAAAAGTTCGCTAAGGCGCCCCTTTATCGTTTCATCTGTTACGTAATAAATTAATAATGTTCCGAGAAAATAACGTTATTTATAACATCCAGATTCCAGATACCGTCATAACTCTAGTTTTGTGTTATTAGTGATGGGTCCAGCCTTTTATTTCCAAATAACAGTTGCAACTGTTGCTGTTATAAAAAATAACAGTTAAAAATAATAGGTAACTGTCATTTCTGATATTTTTGACGCATAATGAGGACATTTTGATAAAATATCCAGTAATCAAGGGCGTAGACAGGGAGGACCAGACTTTTTTTTTTGTCATATTTTGATTATTTTAGAAAGATAGACGTGTCCAGGCAAAGATTTACCGATTTTTTTACGTTTCTACTGATTTACCGATTAAGGCTTTACCGGAGTGTTCGTTTTATGCATGTAAATGAAATTCTTGGATTTTTTCTACATTTTTGAATTTGAAGCAGTTCTCGCGTCGTTGATTGATTAGTTGCATTTATCTCTAGCACGGAAGGTGATTGGTTTCGTAAATTTATGTTTGGTTTTTGAAATAAGTGCAAAAAACTGAAAATTGTATTTCTCACGTTACGGCCGTAGCAATAAGTTTTAATAATTGGCACTTATACCATTGGTTTGCCGCGACACGTCACGGCAAACCACCCAGCTGCGTTGGGGTGAGAATAACCCGTTATCGCAATTATTATCAGAATTTATATTATCGTAGAATTTGTTTGTCAAAATAAACTTCTTAATTGACCGCGAACCTCCTAGCATTTCGTGAATTCAAATTTACGAACGAAAAATAGCAGCAAAGTAGATTTTATACGTTGTCTCTAAGGACCGTTTACCATCATTTGCATATTACGACTCAAACAATAAGTGCACCCTGCAGTGAGGAGCCGATGATTGACAGGTGTCGGGGCGAACAACTAAAAAAAAAAAACTAGGCAACCCATTATACCTTACATCGGAAGAAATATTCCGCTCCGAATTCTAAAAGCATGCTGAACTAGTGAAAGAGACAGAAATGTTTTATCCCGCAACGAAGAAGGCACTTCTCATTGCCATTTCTCTTCCATGTATGTACATATACAACATGCACTGTAGAGCGGTTATTCAGCACTCTGAGAAGAGTAAAATCGTGGCTTAGGTCCACAATGACAGGTCAACATTTGAAGGGAATGTGTCTTATGAATGTCCATAGGAAAACTATCAAAGAAAATAAAGATTATATTTTGAACATAATATTTTAAAAAGGTTTTCAGTCAATTTTAGAAAATTAACTTTGGTATAGATGTGACAAAGGGTTAATATATGTTTGTTTTATCATAATAGTTTTAGATTGGTTTTCTGTCATTTAATGTTAATTACTTTAATTTTTATAAGTCGTGTTATTTCATTGTTTTGTTTTTTCAATAATAACGCATCTCACTAACCAGCTTAAAATAACTAAAGTATGGGTCCATTTATTGCCACTGAATATGCACTGCAAAACTAGAGAGTGCGACTAGCCTTATCTTTAAACACGTAGGAGGATATAATCAGAAGGACTACTACTAGTCGTGATGAAAATGGGGGCGATTTTAAAAACGGATGTCAAAATCTTAATGTTATTTTGAATATTTCAATACTTTCTACAATATACATTAAATCTTGTGAATTTATTTACTTTTTGTCATGCGATGCGGAATTTATTAATACCTAGGTAAGGAAGTCAATTGCTCGCACTTTGGTCGCTTTGCGGCTAGCTACATTTGATCTCTAGGGGGAGAGTTGGCAACTGCCCTCCCCTGCCCCCCCTTGGCGACGCCCTTGAATCTACCTTTCATAAGTGGCAATTTTTATCTAAGAATTTGAGGTTTTGGAAAACAACTTAATAAGGGTTTTCAGATATCCGAAAAATGCGTTTTGAGGCATAATCTGCTTAAAAATTTTCCTACGAAGTATTCCCCAGGCTTCCAAGAACAAACCTATACAAGATTATTCTTAGAACTCCATTCGCCCCCTCCTCCCCTCCCTCTCCCTTCTCCCCCTTCCATAAATCCTGGCTACGCCCCATATTAGCTTTGTTTTGGTTCGGAATTCAGGATTAGTAACAGAACTGCGCAGAACGTAAGCGCACAACATTATAATTCCAGAATGGTTCCGAACTTTTAATAACCAAAACACATTTTAGGAGCCTGTTACTGCCATCTTTTAGATACAGACTAAAATACAAACCAACAAAATATCAATAGCGAATGTTCCGCGCTAAATCTTTCAAATTCTGTCTCTGTCTTAGAATACCACTCACTTTCCATAAATTTTATTCCCAGGACAGTAATTCACAAAAAAAAAAAAATCAAATACAAACGGAAAAAAATCTCAAACTTTAAAAGACAACGTAAATATCAATGTCATTGATGACGAACGTATCGAAATAACTCGAATTTCTGAACACATGCACCGATGACGTAATTTCGAACTAATAATTCAGAATCGGTACTCATGGAAGTGCAAGAACTCTTTGAACGGTTCCAGAATCATTCTGAATGGATTCTGTCAGTAACCAAAACATCGGACTAAAAATTCGGTTCGCGTTCTTAAATAACCAAAACGCTAAACTGTAAATGCGCGTGCGCAACAACTCTAGAACCATTCTGAATTCCGAACCAAAACAAAGCTATAATTGCCGGGAATACTTCCCGAGAATCAAAAAGAAGAAGAATGTTCTCCAAAAGTGGACGACTAATTTCTGACCGTTGAAACCATCCATATATCCAGTTCCAAAGTTTAGCAAATTTTGTTTATAAATCAAAATGGAAATTTATAAGAATTTAAAAATGTAGTATAATCTATCTTATTTTCGTAGATTTTTGAAATATTATTTATTTTTAATAGTTATAATTTATCTGTTCCTCTGTTATTCTGTTTTTAATAGTTTAGTCGGTTTAGTCCTTTTATATCGATAAAAAATCGCTTTGAAGAGTATTAGTTTGAAGGGTTTTATTTTAGTGTAAAATAAAATACTCGTTGAAAAACTTCATATTTATTATATAAATTTATAATTTATTAATGGACCCAGTTACAACAGACTGCTGCACCGCCGCAGCGTTTTTATATTTATTGTAATACGAGAGACATGAGCAACAGAGCAACATAAAACAGTTGCGTTGCCGTAATTTTTGCACGGAACGACGCTGTTAATTTCCGTTGTTAATCGATGACTCATCTAGCAGCAACGGTAAGTTGTGCTATTTTATTATTTTTCTTCAACCTGTTATTTTTCCAACCTGTTATTTTTGTAGAACCATAACGGTTGCACACTGTTATGAGTATACAACAGTTGCTACTGGTGGTACTGATTATAATTTGACATATAAGTTTGATGTTTTGTATTATGCTCGTATTTCTAATTAAAGTTTGAATATACGAAGAAATAAAAGTAATGTATACGTTCACACACATATTAAATTCAAACTTATTTTCTCGAATTTGTTTGTTATCCTCACGTTCTCGAGTCTTCAATTCAAATGGTCCAGTTAGACTTTTAACCTCACTCTCTAGAAATTCAGAACATTCATATACAAGGAATCTTCTAACAAATAATATTAGGAACAAAAAGTCTTTATGGGAAAAAGATTTTGTGCGTAGTTCATTTGGATGTAGATACTATAGTGCTAAGAATGCCGAGGATGAGACTGCTCAACCTCCGCTTCCAGAGGAGACAAATTTTAATTCGCAACTTCCAGCTACTGTTGCAGTTCCTGAGGTTTGGCCTCATGTGCCTGTGATTGCCATTAACAGAAATATCGTTTTTCCAAGATTTTTAAAATTAATTGAGGTATTAAAGTGTTACGCTTTTAAAAGTTAAAACAATCATATCACATATTCTTCTATTTGTTGCTCATTGCAGGTTACAAATAAACAATTAATAGAACTTCTTCGACGTAAGGTAAAATTAAATCAACCTTACTGTGGAATCTTTCTAAAAAGAGACGAAGAAAATGAATCTGAAATTGTAAATAATGTTAGCGATGTTTATAGTATCGGGGTGTTTGCTCAGATTCATGAAATGCAAGATCTTGGCGATCGACTTCGGTTAGTTGTAATGGCTCATCGTAGGATTAAAATTACTGGTCAAATATTTGATGTAGAAGAGGAGGCACCAAAAGGTAGTTATGACTATCAGTATGTCATAAAGAATTGAGTATCTATTTTTCATAGAAATGAAACTCAACTTTCCACTTTTTAATACAACAATGAACGTATTTGTAGAGGAATCAGAAAACGATAAACGTCGTAAAAGCTTCGCAATAATCGACTGAAGAAAACCACTGAAATAAAACCAGTTGAAGGTGATAAAGAGAAAACAAAAACTGAAAGTACTGAAGCTAAGTCAAAGGATAGAAAAGAGCCTCTTATGATGGTTGAAGTGGAAAATGTTGTTCATAATAAATTTCGGCAAACAGAAGAAGTCAAAGCATTGACACAAGAAGTTATTAAAACTATCCGTGATATTATTAGTTTAAATCCACTGTATCGGGATAGTTTACAGCAAATGATGCATCAAGGACAACGTGTAGTAGATAATCCAGTATATTTAAGTGATTTAGGAGCTGCATTAACTGCTGCAGAGGCTAAGGAACTTCAAGAAGTACTGGAAGAGATGGATGTAATATATAAAATTGTTAGATAAATAATATGTAACTTTTCAGATTTTTTCTCTTTGCAGATCCCTAAACGGCTCATGTTGTCTCTATCTTTATTAAAAAAAGAGTATGAGTTATCCAAATTACAGCAAAAGATTGGACGAGAGGTAGAAGAAAAAGTTAAGCAACATCATAGAAAGTACATACTAATGGAACAATTGAAGGTAATACAGAATTACAATATTCAGTTATAGACAAACTAGCTTGTTTTTTTTTTGTGAATGATGAATGCTTATGAGAGATATCTCCAGCTCTATTTATTCACTTTCGAATGCTTCAAATCCAATATTAGTGTATTTGTTTGTTTGCAAAATAATACAATACTGTTCTGCAGACTTGAAGTTCTATGAATAAATGGCCATAATGGACACAGATACCTTAAACGGTAATTACTCCCACAAATATTCGTTATTTTCAAGAAAATGACCACTTTATAGAAATTTTACATACAATTTTTTTGTTGATAACTAAATTTTATTTTAAAACGGTTGTGTATTATATGTGTATTATTATTAGAGTGGACCAATTCGGAGCGAAAGCAGAGGCGTGAATACACTTTCCGGCTACTATTATACGTACACACACGATGACCGTGAACAGTACAGGGTTGTCACCTAAGCGCGCGCTTGTCTATAGTTCCTATACTAATGATGTTAGGAATTTCGTTCATATACTAATCTATACTACTTGCAAGACTCTATTTCAGGAAAATATTTTTAAGTATATAAGGTGACCCAAATAAGTGTGAAGATATGGAAGTAATTTTTTTTAAATGACATCCCTTGTATTGTGTTGCACATTTCAGTTCATCTCAATGCACTTTATCAATACCCAAAAAATTATTTCATTACTCCTGGTATTTCCGGAGAAATAAATTAAAAGTCATTAAAATGAAATTTTGCGCACTAAAAATAGAAAATAAAAAAAAAACGTAGGAGCAATTTTTTGACTCACGATTTAGTATGGAGTGAGTCGAGAAAGGTCTAAGGTTACTCTCACCTTGTTTACATTTCGTAAATTTTCTACAGTGTTACCAAAATTATGGTCGAACAATGACATATTTCAAACTAATTTTTCTCACTTTTTTCAAATGGAACACCCTGTATATTTTTTCACCACTTGATGCAGAATTAAAAAACAAATATTTTTTGTAAGTACAACTGTATTTAAATTCTCGACGGTTTTCTAGATATTTATGGAAAACCATTTATTTGGTTTTCCACGGTAAATTTGTATTAACATTTAACTATGAATAACATTAGAGAATTTTACACATGATTAAATTAAGTATTCAAACAATCTACCATTTTCTTGTAAACACAGATTTAACCTGTTTCTTAAAGACCTATTTGTATTTTGTAACATTAAAAGAGTAACTGTATCAAAGGCTTCTCTTATTCTTTGCCGCATGTTTTCTGGTGTAGTTGGTGGTATACGGTAGACCAGATCTTTAACATACCCCCACAGGAAAAAATCAACTTTGGTCAGATCTGGTGACCTTGCGGGCCATGGAACAGGTCTTTGTCTTCCAATCCAGCGACCTGGAAACTTCTCATTCAAAGTTTGTCGAACTTGAATACTGAAATGAGCAGGCGCCCCGTCTAACTGGAACCACATTCTTCTTAACAGCCCTAATGGTATATTCTCTAGAAGGTTATCAAGGTCTTCGTCCTACGTTTTTTTTATTTTCTATTTTTAGTGCGCAAAATTTCATTTTAATGACTTTTAATTTATTTCTCCGGAAATACCAGGAGTAATGAAATAATTTTTTGGGAATTGATAAAGTGCATTGAGATGAACTGAAATGTGCAACACAATACAAGGGGTGTCATTAAAAAAAAATTACTTCCATATCTTCACACTTATTTGGGTCACCTTACATACTTAAAAATATTTTCCTGAAATAGAGTCTTGCAAGTAGTATAGATTAGTATATGAACGAAATTCCTAACATCATTAGTATAGGAGCTATAGACCAGCGCGCGCTTAGGTGACAACCCTGTATACTAAGTAAACATATGGGCGATGGAGCACGCGGGAAACAATTCGTTAGTCACGCCTCTCCTTCGCTCCGAATTGGTCCACTCTAATTATTATTGTTAAACCTGAATTGTTTTATACAGGGTCCTGCAGCTGAACTCCGGTCTTTGATTGCTCATTGCCTATTAAAGTCAAACGTTTCACTTTACACATGCTGAAACTAGACATTAAGAAGTATATCTGAAAATTATTTTTGACTATACTGGGTGTTCCAAAAATCATGGACACAATCACACGACGTTTTTTTAAGCGGAACACCCTGCATTTTTAGCAGTGACTCATCATTATCTACAATATACGTAACTATTTTGTTGTTTTTCTTTGATGCGCGTTCAGTGTAATGAATATTTTTGTTAAAAAATTAATATTTACATAGTACCATTAAAAATAACAGTACTGCCACAAATGTGAAGTTTAAAATGAAATAATTGGGGATTCTTTGATCAACAAATACATGATGCTTTAGGCAAAATTTGCAACTTTAGCGATATACAGGCTGTTCAAAATTTACTGTCCAATTTTGGAAACTTTGAGTAACTTTTTTAGATTTTTTTTAAATAGAACAATCTGTATATTTTTACACAAACTGACGAAGAGCTTAATTACGAATAATTTTTGTTAATATAACCCTATGGCTATCTGTAGTCGTTTTTGATAAAAACCCCAAATTTACAAATTGCCCTATTGAAATATATACATACATATTACCTATTATGTATCGAATATGCTATGAATGAAAAAAACACGAGTACTGTCAATTATGTCAAAATAGTAGTAAAAAACTGGGTTCCATAGTGATATAGTCTAATAAGGTTGATTTTGTCGATTAAATTTTACATTTATTGAAAAGAAAGTGCATCTGGTAGTATGAACTATTCCAAAGAAGAAATTGTAGATATAATCTTTGTATTAGGTGAAAGCGAAAAAATTGTCTACTTGCAAGCAGAATTTATGCTCACAAATATCCGAGACATCCAGACGAAAGGAGTTTTAGGAATCTGTTGAATAGGTTCGTAGAAACGGGAAATGCGACATTCAGAGAACCAAAAAAACCAAACTTTGCAAGAACTGAGGAATATCAATTAACCGTATTATTGGTAGCAGCAGAAAAAACCTACTTCTAGTCAAAAGCAAATTGCTGAAGAAAGGGGAATCAGTAAGAGATCAGTTCAACGTATTCTAAAACATAATCACTTTCATGGATACGTGGTGTTTACGGACGAAGCGACTTTCCATAAAAATTGATTTCTTAATCGCCATAATTTTCATTATTATGCCGATCACAACCCACGACTAGTAAGGAAAATAGATCGCCAACACAGATGATCCTTAAATGTATGGGGCGGTATTATTGGTGATCGAGTAGTAGGTCCCTACTTTTTCGACGGCCATTTAAATAATAATAATAATAGTAGTACTTTATTAGGCGATATTCATATAAAAATATGTTCTTCCATATAACCTGACGTAATACAGTAATTTTGGCACTACATCAACTGGTGACGTATATCTCCATTTTTTAGAAAGCATATTACCAAACGTTCTACAACTGGTTCCTCTTTAGCGGCAAACGATATGGTTGCAACACGATGGCGCACCTGCTCACTTTATGCTGGTAGTGAGGGAATATTTAAATCAAACGTTTCCAAATAAATGGAGGAGGAGGAGGACCGAGGCAATGGCCACCTTGCTCTCGCGATCTAACCAAACTGGATTTTTATTTGGGAACACATAAAAAAAACTTGTATATCGTGAGGAACCCACCACTGTAGAAGATATGAGAGACCGCATAATGAATGCTTTTAATAATATTAGTCTAAATACATTAAGGAAAGTAGGAGAGTCTTTCAACAATCGCTTGCATCTTTATCTGCAAATGAACGGAACGCATTTTGAAAACCTTCTATAGTTTCTATTTTCTTTTTTACATATTTGACATGTTCATTTTCTTCATTTTTAAATTAAATAGTTACGTATTATGAATTTTGCATTTTGCGTTATCTTCATCCGTTTGTGTAAAAATATACAGGGTGTTCTATTTAAAAAAACTCCAAAAAAGTTGCTCAAAGTTTCCAAAATTGGACAGAAAATTTTGAACACTCTGTATACCGCTAAAGTCGCAAATTTTGCCTAAAGCATCTTCTATTTGTCGATCAAAGAATCCCCAATTATTTCATTTTAAACTTCATATTTGTGCCAGTACTGTTATTTTTAATGGTAGGTACTAATATTAAATATTAATTTTTTAACAAAAATATTCATTACACTGAACATACACATCAAAGAAAAAAACGAAATAGATGCGTTTAGATAATGGTCAGCCATTGCTAAAAATGTAAAAAATGCAGGATGTTCCATTTAAAAAAACGTCGTGTGATTGTGTCCATGATTTTTGGAACACCCTGTTTATTCAAAAATAATTTCCAGATATACTTCTTAATGTCTAGTTTGACCATGTGTAAAGAGAAACGTTTTGCTTTAATAGCCAATGAGCAATCAAAGACCGGAGTTTAGCTGCAGGACGCTGTATTTACAGGGTTTATTTAAGTACCACGAACTTGGATATAGTAGAAAGTAGGGCTGGGCGATACCGACATTTTTGGTATCGGGTATCGATACTACTTACTAATTATTTTAATTATACAGAATGTCTTCCTTAAGTAATTTTCAAATTATTAGAGATGAGCTTAAAGGATCAAATTAATCAATTAGGTCGATTATTGAAATAACTTCAGATAGAATCAAGGGACACTAAAAGCAGTACCCACTAGAAATTATTTATTGACAAATAGACGGTAATTTTTAAGGATTTTCAGAACACTGGTCTATAAAACGCATTTAATATTTTTCACAATTTTTATTTGATTTGATTATTACCTAATAATTTTTAATGGTAAACTAAAATTATTTTATTTTGCTAATTACTACTTATTAGCAATCCCTTGTTGCAGATCATAAAAATTGATAACAAAAGTTACATTAGAATTTTTTATATAACAAACAATCAATCATATCTTAAATCGTCATTAAATCGCAATACACTCCGCTTCTTCCCTTCCCTTAAAGTGAATCTGGGGTGTTGTCGAGGCGACCCGTTCTCGATTTGGCGCAGTTCTACACCAGGTGATATTTTTATTTAAATCAGTAATTTGGTTTTCAAGCAATTCCAATGTTATCATTGTTGAGTTCTGTTTTGTTGGATGTGATTTTGTAGTTCAATGTAATCAAAATGTCTATACTGTTATATACAACCCTTATTAGTTCTAAAAATTGTAAGCATTCCTTTTAATCTCCAAAATATACATTCAGTAATTATTCGGTGAATTGCCAGCAAAATTGCAATTTCATGGTCAATAAATTATTGACAAAATTTCTGCTGTTTGGATCTATTCACAGGAAATACTTGCTAATGGATTGCTAGCAAACGGTACGGGTGTAAATATAAATAATATTGAAGGATACGTTTGCAAGTAAATGAGAATGGTTTAATATTTGTAACTACCGCTTAGAAATTTGAGGACATTCTTATGTTAGTTTCCCCACCGCTTCGACATTTTCTTTTTTAATCATTAGTACACTACTGCTTTTTTCGCATACATGCTTTGTTTAATCAGATGCGATATGTATGTATGTATATCTACAAATTCTGATATACGACTCTGACACAATAAATCCATTCATCGAAAATTATTGAGAAATCTCTTCCTCTTCTTAGGCAACTTCCAAAACATACTCCGCTGAATTAGCAGTTTTTCTGCGATATTTTTAAGAATCATTTATGATTTTGTTATTCTAATTCCATTTGCTCATTTCAGTACTTATAGTATAATCACAAATTGAAACTTTTGCTAGGTATATCTTGTGTAGATGTTTACGATGAAACCCGATTTAGATATACACCATTGCAATTTTTTTAAGGATTATTTATCTCGTTTTTTATTTGCATCTAACTTACAATGTTTTGCTATTCATCGCTGTATACAAAATGTGTTATAAATGTTTCCAATTATTTCAATTAACTCCTTTTGTAATTCCGCGAATAACTTTATAATAAGCTTAATGCAGTTCATACCGTAAATAAAGATAATCTTGAAAGTACAAATGCCAAATTTTAAATGCCTATCGCACATATGTGATATAAAGATTTATGGGATACTACTTAAACGGATTGTAATGAAGGAAGATATAGATTATGTAATTACATAAAAATATTTCTTTACAGGTTATTAAGAAAGAATTAGGACTAGAAAAAGAGGACAAGGATGCCATTGGTGAAAAGTTTCGAGAACGAATTAAAGATAAAATTTTACCACAAGCTGTTTCCAGTGTAATTGAGGAAGAATTGAATAAATTAAGTTTTCTTGAAAGCCACAGTTCTGAATTTAAGTAAGTATTTTACAATATTAAGACAAACAAATCATAAATGAATAAATTGAAATAGTGTTACACGAAATTACCTCGATTGGCTTACTTCTCTTCCGTGGGGTGTGCAGAGTGCTGAAAATCTAAATCTTCAACGTGCTACTGAAATCTTAGATGAAGATCATTATGGCATGGAAGATATTAAACGTCGTATTTTAGAATTCATTGCTGTAAGTCAGCTAAAGGGGTCTACGCAAGGTAAAATACTATGCTTCTATGGTCCGCCAGGAGTAGGCAAAACTAGCATAGGTGAGAATGCAAGTATTTTTATAATAGTTAGTAGGAGCTAGTGATTGCCATTTCAAAATAAGTCAATTAGTATGAGCAATTAGGGTTCAAGGTAAAGCATAAGTGATACTTTTTATTATTTTTTACATTTTCTCCTATAGATAGCTAAAACTGAACAGTCAAATATATTTTGTCACATTTTTATAATTCAGCAATACCCACAAGCTTTTTTCTACTTTTTCTTTGAAAATCAGGCTCTGTTCATGTACGTGAAATTCGCTAAAATATTTAGAAGTTTTCTGATACAACTAATACCAACCACATATACAAAAAAATACCACATTTTTATAGACATTATATCAGTAAAATGTATCCAAGACGGACACCGTTGGTTCCAGGTTTTTTTGTCCGGTTAAGAGATTAAGGAAAGAATGGATGTAGATAATAATACAAATACTAAACACTAACCAATGCGCTTATTTATATATTTTGAATATAACAGGGAACTTAGAAAATTCGAACATATACAAAATATACTTACATGTAAAAAAATAGGTACTTACGAGTATGTAACAGAAAAACAAGTTTATATTAAATTATATAAATTTGAACGTAACTATGTACACATGATTTAGTATTTAAAAAATTCGACCATGGTTGACTAACATAAATTTGCTTTTCTAATTTTGAGTGTTTCAAAATGCATCGTTTGAGAGAAGCAAATGAATCCAAATCTCCATTTTCGGTGCTAAATTGTTTTAAATCTTTTGCTACTTCTAAAGCATGAGCGTAATTTTTTATGGTAGTTTTCTTCGCTGCGATGCCTGCTTCATCGTTAGAACTAATAGATTCATTTTCATCCATTGTTTTTTAAATTTCCGACTCATGTTCAAACATTAAATTTGCGTCTATATTTATAAAATCATCTGTATTTACAGTGCTGGCTCCGGTACTTCTTTTTATCCAATTTGAAATGTTGGCAAAAACAGATAACGGTAGATCATCTTCCTCATCGAAGTTTTCATCACCGTTAATAACGCTCTGCACAAAGCCAGCCTTTCTAAAGCAATTTTAAATTGTAGTACTAGATACATTTTCCCATGCCGTTTAAATAAAATAAATTGCGTCCAGTAAATCTACCGCGCTTTTACAATATCAGTAATATCATATAATTTTGATATCACGTGTTTGAGCACCAGTAATCTACACCAAGCCTTGAAATTTTTTTTAATCTCTTGGTCTAGTGGCTGACTTAAAGCCGTTGCAGCAGGAGGAAGAAACATAACTTTTATATTTTCGAATTCTATTTCGCGTGGATGACACCATACCCACGCCACTCTCTAAATTTGAATTTTATGGGTCAGTGCTGCCCTCTAACAATTAGGCGAGCCTAGCGTTGAAAATTTGTAGTATATTGGTTTGTAGCTCGACTAAAAGGCGGGAATATTAAATCAACTTTAAAATAAAATGTTTCCTCTACCGAATTTTGTACATTTTCAAATGAGAAATATTCCATTAAAATATATTTGTACATGTGTATATATTTGAACAAATTTTTAATATGTTCCAGCGATATATTTCCTACCATTTGAAATGTATAAAATTCAGTAACGCTAACTCACAAGACAAATCTGCTTATAAAATCACATGTTAGATAATTAAAGCTCTTTGTCTTTAATATAATGGCAAAAAGTTAAGAGAGGTTACAATACAATGGTTTCATTTCTGTAAGATTTATTGTATATTACACAGCTCGTGCATACAAGAGTTATTTTATATTAATTATTTTAGTGATTTAACATATTTATTATATGCCATTATTAATATCATGTCCTTTGCTTTTTAGAAGTAATACGCCTGTTAAAACTTGCCGTTAAATGTGTTGTTTAAAATTTTGATACTTTATCGGCCCTTGTCGTCAATCTTTGAAACAAAGCAGAAATTTTACTTAAGTAGTGGAATATGTAATATTAATCTCTATTAAACCGATCATGAGTTAGCGGGTGGTCGAAGAGTTATTCATGGAACTTTTGTATAACTTCCAGTTTATCGGAAGTTCACATCAACTTTCTTAATTTAAATAGCTTAGTGTATTCTTTATGAGTTTTTTAGATCGCGCATACAATTCTGCATCAAAACTTATGATACCCTATACCAAATATTAGCCGTTTTTGACTTATTCAATTTATTTTAAATATACGGCCAACTGCAATGTTATGTTAAAAATTCTGTATTTATGAAAACATTGCACGGTCATTTCAACTAAGTTCACATCGATCAAAGTCACTATTTTATAAACGGAACAGGCTGTATATTATTGCATCTTTAAATACACATATTAACTTGTATTTTTTACGGTTTTCGAGTTATTTTTGCGTTTTTGGCGAACGTCCGCAAAATACGCCTTTTTAGTGTATTTAGAATTTTACAGTGATGTGATTTATTTGGAACTGTTTTCCTCGAAAAACTAAAAAAAATGAAATATCTCAAAAACTATTAATTTTTGGTATAGGACATGGTATATGAAATTTACTCAACATTTAATGGAGAATTTAAAAATTAAATAAAAAATACCGAGTTCTATTTAAAATAAGCGAGTTGGTATGTACTTCCGGTGTATTGGAAGTAGATTATTCATGAAAATATTACATTTAAAATCAGCATTATCGACAATATATTGTGGTACCTATGACTGCATCCCTAAAAACCTCTAATAAAAACTCTCCGTGCCACACCTTGTATAGTATGGAAGTATATAAATATCATTATTATTAAGTAATATAAAATACATTTATTACTAATATATGATTAATTTCAGCTCGCTCGATAGCTCGCGCTTTGAATCGAGAATACTTTAGATTTTCTGTGGGAGGCATGACCGATGTGGCAGAAATAAAAGGACATAGGCGAACGTATGTTGGTGCTATGCCAGGAAAAGTTATTCAATGTTTAAAGAAGACTAAAACTGAAAATCCACTGGTACTTATTGACGAAGTAGATAAAATTGGAAAGTATGTTCTAAAACGAATAATAACATTTTATGTCACACATATACTTGAATTTCAGAGGGTATACCGGTGATCCAAGTTCTGCTTTACTTGAATTATTGGATCCAGAACAGAACGCAAATTTTCTTGATCATTATCTAGATGTTCCAGTAGATCTTTCAAAAATTCTGTTCATTTGCACCGCAAATGTTATCGAAACAATTCCAGAACCGCTTAGAGACCGTATGGAAATGATTGATATGTCTGGATATGTAGCAGAAGAAAAGATGGCTATTGCAAAGCAATATTTACTTCCGCAAGCTATGAAAAATAGCGGTCTAAAATCTGAGAATATTAAACTTGATGATGATACATTGCAAGTCTTAATTAAAAGCTACTGTAGGGAATCTGGCGTTAGAAATTTACAGAAACAGATTGAAAAGGTGAGAAAATTGATGTACTAATATGGAAACTTGTTCAAAAGAATACTTTCAAAACTTCTTTTAAGTATGTGCGATATATAAAAAATTAATCACATATTCAAAAGAATAAGTGATATAAAAAAGAACTTGATATGTAAAGGTCATAAATTATATGTATTAACAAGCTTCTTTAATGTAGCACGATAGTAATCTTTAACTGAAATTTAATTTGATTCCTTCACCTTGCCATACTGTGTAGGTTTTAATCATTCCTTTTTATATTTTTAATCTGGTCTTTTTCGAGATTATTTTGATTCAACTCTACACAATAATCTGACACAAAAGCGAGTACACTTATTCTTCCTTTAAGTCATTTCTTAACACAGATATGCCTATAATAAAGCATTTCATAAAGTTGTTTAGTTGATGCAACATATTTTGTATTTAATCAAAAGCAATGTTTCCTGGGCATAAGTTTTACTTGTAATTGCGTTATAAGACTTTTTGGTTTTTTGTCTGCGCAGCGTAATTTCTTTTAATTCAGGGTGAATTTAAAGGCATTTGGAAAAGAGACAATGTGCTCTTTTATTTGCACTATTAGTGCTTCGTATATCTATTTCACTTGACAAAAAATTGGTGTTTAAGCGTTATGCCCTCTGCAGAGATACAGCATACAATCTCACAACTGTTTTACATATGTGTTCTTTATTGCTGAGAACAAAATAAAAAATAGTTATTTTCAGCAATACGTTTTCTTCATTTGTCAATTGGCATGCCGTCCACTGGCTTTAAGATGTTTGTATCTTGATATTTCTTACTATTTCACTCAAAATCATTATTCATGTAATAATTTTGTTTTTTTGTAAACCCTAAGAAAATAATACGAGATTAAAACTGCAGTGAAAAGTAATGTATGTTTTGGATTTCGACAGTCTTTCCACTTAATTTTCTATAAGTAGCATCGTTAAAGATTTTCTATCAAATGCATATGTGCTATTTTTTAACTACATATCATATAATATCAGAGCAATTAGTTATCTCGATAATAAATGTAATTTTTTTGAAGTTACAAATTTTGTGCCCACATTTGCACAATTTAAAAATGCAATTGTAATTAGCTTTTCTCTACTTTATTCATTCTTTGAAAGCTGCGATTAATTTTTTACATACTATATATATATCTGTTTCATAGTGTCTTTAAAGAAATTATAAACTTTTCTTGGAGGCATTAACACGTAGTCACTTTGTTACAGTATTGTAGAAAGTCAGATTAAATTTAAAATTCTTCACTGGATCTCTTGGTGCAGAAGTAGAACACTAAACACTTCAACCCACTAAACACCAAAAACTTTTAACTAAACACCGACGCGTTTCGACAGCAAAGCTGTCATTATCAAGGCGATAATCACCTTGCCTTGAAATGCGTTGGTGTTTAGTTAAAAGTTGTTGGTGTTTAGTGCGTTGACGTGTTTAGTATTCAAAATATGAAATTATGATAATTTAAAATTCAAGTGTTAAGGATTGAGGGAATTCATGTAAAGATTATTTGTAGGTCATAAGAAAAGTGGCATACAAAGTTGTAAAAGACGAGACACATTTCGTTCATGTAACGCCAGAAAATCTCCAACAATTCGTAGGGAAACCGATTTTCACCCAAGACCGGATGTATCCTAAGACACCGATTGGTGTTGTTATGGGTTTAGCATGGACTGCTATGGGTAAGAGGTTGTTGATTTTCACTGAATTTTGATAATATTAGTAATAAACTGATAGGTGGTTCAACACTTTTCATTGAAACAACAACACGAAAACCAACCTCCGAAAAGGACATGGATGGCTCAATCGAATTGACAGGTCATTTAGGTGAAGTTATGAAGGAATCAGCTAAAATAGCTTTAACGGTAGCAAGAAATTTTATTGCAAGAACGGACAAAGATAATATATTCTTAAACAAAAGGTAATTTGAGTTATTTTGTACTTCAAAGTCGCCTATCTACTTGTGTTAAAGGTATATAATTTGAATGTTGGGGAGCACATGTACTTTGTACTTTGCATTTATATAGCTTTATAGTTATTCATAGAAAGCGGAAGTACGTATTCCATAGGGGGAGCATTGAAACATAACATTAAAATTGATTCTCCTCTAAGATTTTAATGTCTGTTGAAACTGCAATGCTCTGTCAAAATTGATAAAGAAATAAATGACTTCTGGACGTCTAAATTTTAACCAGAGATGTTAAACGAAACTATTAAAATGTTCATTTTAAAAGTTCATTTTAATATAGTTTTAAACGTTCTGTTACTTCGAAGTATTTTTTCAAAATTGTGATTTTAGTGCCATTTTGCACTGTATTACAGTAAAATTTAGCATAGATAAGGCCCCTTAAATATTTAAGCTCACCTTCATTACCGCTTGGCTCATACACAGCACCGCGTCACATGGTGACGTGTATTACTGCGTTAAAGCTCAATATATCAATATTCATAATATCAAAAAACGTTATGTTCGAAAATTATAGATAGTCTTAAGCTACACATTTTAAAATTATATTCATATATACAGCGTGTTTCATATTGCCAGAGTGAACCAAACATAGATTTTCTTAAATAATAAATAAATACACTATATATTATTTCAAATTTAGATTAAGCCCATCTTCCTCATACTTTCGATATAGGGTTGCATTGAGTTATACAGAGTATTTCGGAAGTTATAGTTAATTTTGTATAAAAATCATTGCGTGTTTAATGTCTTATGTATTCCACACGAAACAGCTTCAATTGATTTTTTTGCAATAACTTTTATATTACAGTTTTATAGCAAAGTGATATTTTTCCAATATTGCGAAAACTGTATTCGGGGCATTTCAAAACAGAAATACAGTATGTTTCTATAAACACAATATTGGGGAAGCAGCCAAATGAAACTAGTAATTACTTATTACTAGTATTACCTTATTACTATCTAAACTTTCGTAAAATTTATTCACATCACCAGAGACAAATGATCGGAAATGTTAGACAAGACATCAATGTAAATCGATGGTCATCCTCACAGCAGTAAGGTAAACGTAAACCTCTTAAGAGAGATAGGTTATATTTTTTTAGGCTATTTTAACCAAATTAAATTTTTTGTGATAATCGCAGTTATTTTATAGATTATTTCTTAGTCATCCGATTGATTGTGTATTTATACTAACTTCAGCGTTAAGCAAACTTTTGCAAATGAAAGTAAAGGGTGATGGATATTGACAACTGTCACAACTTTCAACAAAATGTATACAGCATGTGCAGAAATTAGCAACCAATTCAGATGGCTTTAAACATTAAAAATCTTTTTTTGTGAAATGACACAACAGTTTTTATTGCAGCAATTTATCAAGAAATTCTACATCGATTCGTATTCAGGTCTGATATACCTATCTTTATTAGTTTTTGAGTTATTAGAATTTATTGGTTTCAACTACGAAAAGTATACTATACTGCTATTTTTTGTCATAGGTAGCTATCAAAATAAACTTTTTCGATAAGAGTTGTCAAATGAGTGACAGTTTTGTTGTTTTTCATTTACACCAAATCTCTCTTTTTTCTTCTTTCCCTCTATTATACAAGTGTGGGCAAGAAAATTGCTGTTTTTTTTTAACTTCTACCGTGAATGCTCTGAATGGCAGTTCTATCTTTCCCTCAAAATGTCCAGTACAGTCATTTTTTTCTATATCTGAATGGTCTATTTAACTTGAATCATGTCAATTAAACTTCTAATGGATCATCCGTCTTGAAATAATGTAATTATTTCGACTACTCTGTTACATGTATGAATTATTTGATTCCACAATAGTATTTAGTTTTATTAGACTTATTTAGACAAAAGCATTCCTAGCGAGTGGATTAGAAGAGGCTTTATTGTGTGTAGATCATCAAACTAAATATTTCCTGATTTTTGATAAGTAATGTAAGTGAACAAGATTTTCCGATAAAATTGATTTGGCTAATTTGTAAGTGCTTGTTGGGATAATAATTTCACGAGCCCGAAGGATATTTAAGATAATTAATTAAGGTAATTAAGAAAACAAAAAAAAACAAGCTTGGCCGTTGCTAAAGAATTCCAAGTGTGTGATTGGTTGAAAAAAATGTGAATGATATAGTCAGTAATAAACAAACTATCTCCAAGACTTAAGATAACATATTAAGCAGTAGTAAATTTTAGTTTTTGTCTTACTATGTAGAATCATTCAGTACACTACGCTTTAGTATTGTGGATGATCTGTACAGGATGATCCATTTTCGGATGTTTTCAAGGGTTCCAGGGAATCTACGAAAGAAAAACAACAATGACGCATACCGAATTCCGCGATCTCTTACCGTTTTCAAACTACAGGGAGTTTTAGCAGTTTAACCCTATATCTCGCTTTTCTTAAGTGCTATCGAAAATCGGTTTCGACGTTAGGAGATAACAGAATTCGGTTTACACCATTGTTATTTTTAGGAAAAAAGAGCTATGGAACCGTACTTCAGATTTTTTCTATCTCCCATAAATTCCGTAGAACTCTCGAAAACTTACGAAAATGGGTCAACAATTTATTTTAATTTCTCCGGAAACAATGTTAAATTATAATAATTACATAGATTAGATTTGGATTGATAAAGCAGTTGAAATTGAGATATTCTATTAAAGTTAAAGACAAAATCATAGTATAGTTTATCTTCGGTAGTGCTAAGCAGGTAATTGCATAAGACAAAAAGTAAAATTTTCTATTCTACAAATTCGTCTCAATATACTTCAGAATCTCCGAGAACATTTCCATCAGAGAGTATTACTTTATGAAAGTTTGCGATTGACGGTTTTAACATTTATTTATGTAGTTGTAATCCAATTGTGTCGATATAGAAAGCCACTATTTTAAAGAAAAATCTTATTGTCGGATAATAAATCAAAAACGATGTGGGATATAATAAACCTAAACAAAGGTAAACAAATTAAATATATAAATAGATATTTCTCAAGGAAACAATGCAACAGTGAACAGTGTTTGTTCTATAATATTTTAGTTGTACGAATGGCGGTGAAGTACGTTTAATATTTTGTGGGTTTCAGTAAATGTCAACATTCCATCAGTCTTCGCGTTCGAAATTGTTTACTCAGAATTTTTTAAACCTGATCGTTATCGGTTAAGCCCAAACATTTTTGAATCCCTTGAACACTTGAATGTAATGAATGAATGAATGTGTTGAATTGTTGCTGGTATTGAATGGTTTATTTTAATAATTAGTTTTTTTTTAATTTCTAGTCATCTACATATTCACGTTCCAGAGGGTGCAACCCCTAAAGATGGACCTAGTGCTGGTTGCACAATTGTAACAGCACTCTTATCTTTAGCTAAAAATATGCCTATTCGTCAAGATGTTGCGATGACAGGTGAAATATCATTGACGGGCAGAATTTTACCAGTTGGAGGAATTAAAGAGAAAACAATTGCGGTAAAAACAGTGTTTAATATTCATTATAGAATATTTTTTAACTTTTTTTTTCGCAGGCTAAAAGATCTGGTGTACAGTGCATAATTCTACCCGAGGAAAACAAAAAAGATTTCAACGATCTTCCGAAGTATATTACAGAGGGTCTCGAAGTTCATTTTGTTAATAATTTTGATCAAGTATATAAAATTGTATTTAATAATGAAAGTGCTACAGCTAGATAATTAAAGCCTAATAAAAATTAAAATGTCTAGTATTCGTTTACTGAACTGTGTACTATATAGTGTAATCGAATATTAGAATTATACATCTATATATAATTTCATTTAAATTATTCTGTGAATAAAGACTTTTACTACATTTTATTCATCAATATTTTGTACTGATGTTTAATAAATTATTTTGTTTATTTTTTCGTTTTATTTAATCCATATTAGAAGATAGAACTAAGAATTCCGCTGCACTATATTTTGATTTTGAAACTAAGGTTGTTTATCTTTGATAGTGGTAATTACGGCCCGTCATTGTTTAATTAACTATAATTCTAATAAGCTAATACTTTACGCTCGAGCTTGAGCGGGAGATATTTCGAGCGTTATCCGGTTTGCGATCGACCAGCAAACCGTACGTATCAAGTACGTGTTTCGAAAACGCATGGGTTTTCGAAACACGTGTCCCGAATAATTAATCAAAGTTGTGGTGTGAGGTGATACCGATGTTTATTGTTAAATGTATTAAGTGTTTAATTAATTATTATATTTAATTTAAAAAATTAATTATGAAGCTCACAACGTATAAGGTCGTTGTAAGCCTTATGATTAATTTTTTAGTGTATGTTGTTTATTTCACATTTCTCATCATTAAACATGGCATGCCACATACATAGCGGAAGATATTTCGAGCGTTATCGGGCTTGTAATCGGTCATCTAGCCGTACGTAAGATAGCAACCTTGAATTGCAAATTAGGTATGTAGTTGTGTCATGTATAAATACGTCACGGTCGGTGAGCTTGCTTAAGCGTTCCATGTGGATATTTTTCTTAGAATTTAAACTGCCTCTGCGTATGCTGCTGGCATGTGTATCGAATTTTCCATGTTTAGTCAGCATATCATATAAATATTTTTAATATTTTTCCTGATGAAAATCGAAGTATTGAGAAATTGAACAAAGCACCGTATACCTGTTTTTTACGCTATTTCATTAGATTAATATAGTACGGTCGGAATATTTTCCTTCAATTCAAAATATACAATGTTAAAAATGGTTAAGTTCCAGATTCATATGTTGACCAAAACTCGTGTTTCTTTCTATAATCAATCCTATAATTGGGTAATATGTCCGAGAACCTATATTTTAACAGTGTATGTATGGCGACGCTCGAACGACTAGGTCTGTCAGTCTAGAATCAGTGGATTTCTAAATGTAACTAGAAATTCAACTACTCATCATGTAAGTTAAAACGACTACGAGTAGATTTAGATGCATCGCTTTTTTTGTTCTTTATATTATGAATATTATTCATTAGTTCAGTTCTGCATGCGAATCCGCTCTAAACTCGATCGACTAACCTTAACTGTCTTACACTTATCCTGCCATTTAGCATCTTAATTACTTTTTTTCACATGAGTTAGCTTGTGTTCGATTTCGTAATAAAAAGAACAGAATGTATCTTGCTCTAGAAAATAAAATGACCATTACTTTTTTTTCACAGGATAGCTTATGTTCGATTTTGTAATAAAAAGAACAGAATGTATCTTGCTCCAGAAAATAAAATGACCTTTATATTACAAAATAATCTTTTAAGATACATTTTATTATAATCCAGTAATTAACGGGTCGATGGCCGCAGTGGTTAGGCGGCTGACTATTGTTGTGAGAGGACGATAGGTGCCGGGGTTCAAAACGGTTTTTTTTCAAGATTTAATCCCGGATCGACATTCGCTGTTGGGAGCAAAGTTTAACAGATCATAAAAGGCGATTTGCTGTCATTGAACAAACATACCACACAAAAACTACACCGCGAGAGTTAATAGCCAGACAAGCGATACAGTTTACGGAGTCACTGCAACTAAGCACCCACCACATATTAAAAAAAAAAAAAATGTAGTAGGTCAAAACCAACACATTATAAATTCCCATAAATTCTAATTGCAGTAAGTAAGTAAATGAAAATATGTATACAGGTGTCTCACGATGACCGTTTATTAGAACTTTATGGGGTTTTGCCAAAACGAAAATATTGACAATTCGCAATCAACTATTATATACGCATTTTTGCTCCATATTTCATTTATTTGCGGTGGTTTAGCACCTGCGGTATAAACCTTTTTCTAAAAAGTTATTTAACTCAAAATTTTAATAATGTCTGAATAAAAAATATTCGGTACTTATTATCACCGCAATCCATTACTGGCAAAATATATAGGTGCTTTATTTAAACTAACAAAGTTAAAGACAACTTCCTGTATAACTATTTAATTCCATATTTTCAATATTTACACATTTATACAACCTCATTAAATTCTAATGAACGGTCACCGCGAGGAACTCCACATATAGGTTCTTTTAATTCAAGAATTTTAGAAATATTCACGCACAAGTTATTTCAAAGCAACTCGCAACCTTTACAAAAGATTAGTGTAGTGTGTTGTGTTTTCAACAATTACTGTAATATAAAACAAATAAAAAGAATTGTTTTTGTTATAGCCAGGTTGTTATTGAGTTTTATATTTATTTATATATTTTTAACAGAATATGTACAGAGAAAGCTGTTTTTATTAAACATAACAAAAGATATACTATGCTGTTTATATACATATCCATCTTCATCCCTCATCTTCACCCTGTGAACTTCAGTCTCAGGCTAATGGTATTGAGGGCCTCTTGCTTGTTTTTATTTTGTCGATTCCGGTTATATTATTTATGATTATTCATTTGTTGGTTTTTTATTTATTTATTTATTTATTTATTTTTTGTTCTCTTAGTAGCTGTATTATTTTTGTTTTAAAAAGTTTATAAGGAGATTTTCTTATTTCGTTTTGTATTCTATTATAGTAATTTATTGCCGATGTTGTCAAAGATTGTGCGTATGTTTGTTTGGTGTGTCTTCTAGTTTTGTAATTATGTGTGTCGCTGTTTGTCACTAATAATTGTATTCTTAATTTAATTGCATTGTTTTCTATTTTGTGAAGAGTTTTCTTAAGTCGGTCTACAGCCGCAGGCGTAATAATAACTCATGGCCAGCCGATGCCCCCTGTAATTGAAGAGTAAGGCATGGATTATTATTATTATTATTATTATTATTATTACATACATATGTTATTTAGTTGTATGAACTGGTGTATGTTTAGCTCGTGTGTTTTTTCGTATACCTCTGATGTCGGAGTTTTGTATGGAATGTTGTATATTGCTTGTAAACTTTTGTTTTGTTGTCGTTGGAGTTGCGCTATATTCTTTTTCGTTGTGTTTTCCCAAATGTTGATTAGGTAGGTGTTTTTTGATGAAAAGAGCGTGGTATATAGATTTTTTATATGTGTTTGGAATCATTTTTATTTTATTCAGTACAGCAATAGTTTTGGCATTTTGCTCTATTGTTTTATGTATATGTCTATCCCATTTCATGGTGTTCTGGATTTTCAGTCACAAATATGTTGTATCGTTCACTTCTAGTTTTTAATTTTTTTGTTATTTTTTGTTTTTCTTTTTTATTGTTGTATATCATATATTCAGTTTTCTTTTCATTTATGGTAAGTAAGTTGTTAAAAAACCTAGAAGGTCTTCATTTATGCTTTGTTTCATGTGTTTGGTATTAAGACTGGAATATAGGATACATGTATCATCTGCGTATGCGTATAAATTTCCATTAAATGTTTGTTCTAAGAGATTATTCATATATAGGGCGTATAAATAAAAAATATAATAGATAATATGTAATAACTTCTTTATTTTTTCTTAGTGATGTATTAAAACTTTTTCGTTCAGAATTAAATTCTCAATTAGACTGGAGTGAAATAAACAGGATGTTCCATTGAAAAGAAAAAATTATTTCAGTTATACCAAATAAAATCCCTGAAATCTGCCCATTTAACCAAATTTGTTACGTCAAAGGTAATAAAGTTGGCAATGGTGCGTACGTAACTTAAACCAGTCTGTATAAATAGGTATTACGTAGGTACGCACAAGAAGCAAGCATTTTTTAGATTCATTTATATTTTTTTCAATTTGTAAACGCTCCTCACAATTTCGTGAAGTGACTATTAAATTTATGTTATATATAAATTTATTATACTTATTTGCATAACAATTTCTATTAAATCCCGTCACTTTCTGATTACAGGCTGATTTATATTATAGGAGGCGAAAAATAAAAATTCGTGTTTGAAATTGGATTTTAAGCAAAAATATAAAATAATGTTTTCTCCGATTTGTCTTTGTTTTAAATATATCGAAATTCAAACTTCAATATAATTTCAAGTTTCATAAAAAAACTACTAGAGGTCTTATGGAAACTTTATTTACTCACTGAAAAGGTTACACAGAAAGCAAATTCATTACATCAATTCATAACTTATCTTGGAAAAGTCTACTGCTATCCAAGCCTAGTAACGTCGTAGAGCTACGGAATTATAACCTGCAGCAAAATTTTATTGCGCATTTTAAATTTAGTAGGCCTTTTAATTGGATCGTTGATATGGTTGTCTAGTCATTCTACAATAACCATTGCAGAATCTGAAAGCGCATCATCGCGCAACGAGATAACATATCATATTACACAATGTAAGTGGAAAGTACGTGGGGATTTTGTAGTGATTCCCATATACATACTTACATTGTTATTGTGATAACTATTGATACACGTTTCTGGTGAAAGTACCATAAAATGCAATGAACAAAGCTAGGATCTTGTCTGTGCAGTACTTCATTTCCTGGTTGTAAGTGACGGACAATAATTGATAATGCGAAGGCATTGTCGTCCTTCTTTGCAGAACATTATTATTGACAAATTGGTATTTTTTTACGCTAATAATTAAAAACACTACCCAAAGTATGTGACAACTGTCAACCAGTAGGTACATAAGTCTTTTATTTTACTGCAATTTAAATGACGTACCTACTATTAATTTCATGGAGTAATTCAGAAAACTTTATTCCTTGGTATTTGCAAAACAAAACCTGTTTCGAAAAAGTATGTTTTTTCGCATTTTTCGCCTGGAATCTAATCTTAAATACGAATTTTCATTTTTCGCCTCCTGGTATAAATCACGCTGTGTATATCTGGGAGTTTAAACAATTTGACTTATATACTATTAGTCGTTTATTTACTATTTTATTAAATGTTTTGCGAGAATTTTATTTTACTGAAAATGACAAAAATATTTATAAACGTGCTTAACATTGTATATACTTTGTGTGTTTATTGTTTCGAATTTATGGAACCAGTAGTCGTTTAATTTCATTTGTATTATCGCACATAATAGAAGTATAAACCTTTACTGCGATTATTCTAAAATATGCATGCCTAATGAATGTGGGTTTTTAGTAGTTAAAAAGACGTTTAATTTGATCGTTTGGAGCACTATTAATTTAGTTTTTATTTTCTTAGGCCACAAGTCTAGAGACTGTCCATACATTACGTTATATTTATGTTAGTTTTGTATATTTTCTTGATAAGCCAATAAGCAAATAAGTTGTTGCAACATTAGAAAAAGCCGTTATCTTTGGCTAGACCTACAATTCTTAAACTAATATTTATAATAAATATATACCTTAATGTTAATTGAAGTAGTGTTTATCGTCCACAAAAAGAAATAATTTGTGCAGGTATGTTTATTATTTTCACATTTTTAGTTCGTCTAATTAAATATTCTATCCGGTAACTTCGCGGACTTGACTAGTCGGTGTTACATCATAATATAATAAATATCTATATGTCGATATTAGTGTAGTGTGTTTTTGTTATTGGTTTGTTTGTGTACTATTTGTGAAGCTGTAGTGTTACATATAATTTTCTTCGACTTATAACGGGAATGACCAGAAAAATCTAAAGCACTAAGATTGTTTACAAGCATGAGTAAAACTAGTTTAGTTAGCTTCTTTAGGAAGGTTTGTACATGTAAATATTCTGTATATTTTTATGCAACTAATCTATTACAACGTATGTGTATATATAAATACATACGTACTCTATATCTGTATAAACAGTTTTATACTTCACTGGAAGGTTAAACACAAACTAACTGTAAATAGTTTGATATTGTTAACTTCTAAGAGTCATATAAGTTATCGCTATTTTTATTTGGCAGCAAACAATAACCAGGCTTAGATTTTAATCAAAGTTAAAATTTTGTTACCGTCAGATTGGGCACACTTTTTATATATTATTATTATTAATCCTATATTTTCAATGAATTCAGTTAACTCAGTTTATTTAACAATACACATATTTCATAATGGGCACTCTCACCGATAAAACTTAAACTAAAGGAAATTTGAGTTAACTAACAGTCATGCCTTTTTTTAAATATTTTAAACTTTACCAATAACATCTTTATTAATTAATATATTTCGGAAAAATATATAAAAAATAATAATTGTGGATTTACTACCCACTTAGAAATGTGGTTTAGTTACCGTTTAGAGTATAGGCTCACAATCTCCTAATTCTTATTTTTCTTTTTTCTTGAAGTTTTGGTTTTGTTTATAGAAACTAGTTCCAGTATTTCAGCTTTTATGACTGAGCTCAAAATTGCTATATGTTATATATACAATGTGGCCGCGTGCGTCTGCACTACAGCGATACCTGTAGTGCAAGCCAAACACACAGAGGTGTCCGTGTATTAGAACGGTAAATAGACGATAAATGTGGATTTTTTGAACAAATGCGGGTGCATCATAGGGGTATGCGTAATACTAGCTCTGTTGTAGTTCAGTAGAACATTGCGTTTACTTGTTTACCGTTGCTTGTAACACATGGACACTTCTGTGTGTTTCGCTTACACTACAGGTATCGCTATAGTGCAGACGCAGGCGGCCACATTGTATATAATTAAATTGTAGTCAATTGAGTTATTCTCTTAGTTCTAAAGATACAATGAAACATTAAGAAAATAAAGTAACGTTTTTTCTAATATAAAATATACCACTTATTTGATAATTTGGGTAATAATGGTTTTAGATTGTACGATCGAATATTTTCTTTCAATAAGTCAATTAGGTAAAGCCATTTTATTTACAAGTTTAACTAATATCTTTTCTAAAGATAAATGTTAGATAATAAGTGCTATTTGTATGAAGCCGTGGAAGGGACACACGTAAATATCTATCGTCTTCTTGGTGTATAGAAAATTGTTAATTCTGTGATATGTAACGCATATAATTAATTGTTTATTAATTCATTGCGCGTTACGCCGTGCGGAATTAATTATTTCTCAGTTATGTTCCGCGGAATTAATTATTTAGCATTTACGTAACGCAGAATTAATTATTTCTTAGTTACATAACACATAATTAATTATTTCTCAGTTATGTAACAACGAAATAATGTCATTTTTGTGACTCAATAGCACGCATGATTTAACGATAATTTAGTTGAATTTGTTCAAGCGACGTTGACTCTGCTAAACTTGTAGTTGTTAATAATGGTTAATCACTCATAGCATACTATTTTGCACTAGGATTAGAACAAAAGGAATCATCGGATTGATGGAAATTGTTCACAATTAGAAGTTACATCCTCAAACACTTAAACGTATCCTACGTAAATTAATGTTGTATTGCCGAAAGAACTTTTCTCCGTTCGCACAAGTGTGTAACTTTAGTAAAGGTCAATTGGACAAATCTAGTGAACTCTACGGTTATAGATGCATGCACTTGAAATGTATTGAGGATGGTCTGACAGTTACAGATTTGAAGACGTAAACGATTACGGAGAAGACGCTATTTCAATGAAGGACCTAACTCCGTTTGGCACATGGATTTATACGACAAATAATAATAATAATAATACTCGTAATAATTCATGCCTTAGCATCCCCCAACAGCTTGCGCCAATTACAGGAGGCATCGGCTGGCCATGAGTTATTATTACGCCTGCGGCTGTAGATCGACTTAAGATGTTACCTTTCCGCATTTGCCGTGGAATTTGGAAAACTACAAAAAACCAAACTCAGAAAGGAAGCACCGGGGTTCGAACCCGGTACTGCCGAACTACGAGGCAAGTGTACAAGCCACTAGGCCACTAGCCCGTGAAATTGAAAAGATATGAGTTTTCTATGAATGGCGCAATTGATGGTTTTTCTGGATATACAATCTGGTTATAAGCTGGCTGGAATTGTGCAGAAATATCATCGCCGAAAATCTTGTAGGATTAAATGGTGGGAACAGTCCCTACGAAGCAGTAAAATTATATATTGAAATAGGAACAATTATATGTATATCCGTTATAAAAGCAAGTGTAGATTTATTTCTTTAAAATGTAATAATACAAAAATAAAATATATTATAATAAATAAATTCCGAATAAGTTGCGTATTATGCGTATCTATGGTGCATCGTGGAAGACTATTAGAGGGAAATGTTAAAAATTAATTCAGACTCTAACTATTTTTTTCAAAATTTTTCTCGTATTTGTATTGTCTCTGATAGAATCAGTACTACCACGTGTTTTCATTCTTTTTTTTGCGAGTAATCTTCATCAGAATTGCATTCCTTTAATTTTTTATTGTAGGTCATTTGGTCTCAAGTTGTAGGAATGTACTTTTGAAGTTAATTGTATATCATGCGTCCTGTAATTCATCTTTTTAAATACCGGCAATGACACATATATGTATATATCTGTACTCTTGACTTCACAGTTTCTAATGCATTTGCAATATAATAGTTCAAATACATACCAAAAACAGCATACTAGTGAATATCTTGTCCTATAGATTGTACCTTCTCACTTCTCATTTCATCTAAACTGTTTTTATTTACTGCCTCTCGGGCTAGTAAAAACTCTTTCAATGTAGGATCCATTACGAAGTTAGTTTCACAGATGCACTCACACTATACTTGTACTACATGTGCGCGTACCTACTAAAGTAAAGCTACGTAACTGAGAAATAATTAATTCTGTGTTATGTAACTGAGAAATGATTTCTTCTGTATGAACTAACTGAAAAATAATTAATTCCGTCTTATGTAATCATCATCATAGCACGCCGCAATTATTTGTACTGATATCAGCGCTAGTATGAGGCAGATAGCAGCAGTTCTGTTATGTCTCTTCCAAATGAGTTAGACGTATTCAGGCACCCTATCTCAGGTAAAGGCTCCAAAAATTGTAAACTTATCTTGCATTATTTTAATTCTTTGGAAGGTAAATATTGAATTATATGTGTGTATTGACTAGGTATCGATACCGTATTTTGGTGTGTGATATGTAGCTAAGATTTTCGTAATATGGGTGTTTATCAGGGATTGAATCTTGATTGAATTTGTACCATTACATCTGATGAAAACGAAGAACTGAAAAAAGAAATTAGAAGTGTTAAAGGAAGATTAGATAAACTCGAGGGTGTGAATAGAAGAAAGAACGCAGTTATGCAAGGCTTGAAAGTAGATGTGAGTGATCAAGATCAATTTATCAGGAAGTACATGGAAATACAAATAGAAACTAAAGCGGTGAAACAACTGGGTCCAAAAACTTGTTTAATAGAACTGAAGAGTACAGATGATAAGATAAAAATAATGAAAAATAAGGGCAAATTAAGGGGATTTACAGAACGAAAGATATACATTAACGGCGACATGACAAAAGAGGAAAGAGAAATACAAGAAAAGATACGAAGAAAGGCCGAAGAAGAGAGAATGAAAGGAAAAACCGTTAAGATAGGATTCCAAAAGTTAATAGTAGAGGGAGAACAATGGAGGTGGAATAGGGAAAAAGCGAATTGGAATAAGGAGGAACGAGAATTGGAAAGAAAAAGAAAATCCCGAAAATAGTGTCAAAAAACTAATAGTAGAGACTAGTGAAAATAAAGATGATGACCCGGATAAGAAAAATGACACGATAAAGGAAAATAAACAAAATAATGATCAGTATGATAATGGTGATACACAAAAAATAAAAAAGATAGAGAAAAGTAAGGATAAAGAAACTGTAACATGGAAAATTGGTACTTGGAATTTAAAGAGCATAAGGAGGAAAAGAAAAGGAATCAGAAAAGGAGTTTGAAGAGTTAGAAGTGGAAGTATTAGCAATTACGGAAACAAAGAAAAAGGGACAGGGAATTATTAAGACGGATAATGGTCACATTATGATATATAGTGGTGTAGGAAAAGAAAAAAGAGCAGCTGCAGGAGTAGGATGCATTATCCACAAAAAATTAGAAAACCAAATTTATAGATGGAATGCCTGGTCAGAAAGAATATTACTAATAGAGATGAAGGAAAGAAACAGAACGAAAACAATAATAGTGGTGTACGGGCCAAACGAAGATGATACATCAGATAATAAGAATAAATTTTGGGAAGAACTAACATTAGTGGTGGAAGACGCGAAAGGAATAATGTTTGTAGTAGGGGATTTTAACAGTAAAGTTGGCATAAGAGACGATGAATATAGTGAAGTATTAGGAACAAACGGGGAGACTGTTAGAAATAACAATGGAAAAAGAATGCTGGACTTCTGCATTATACACAACTTGGTAATAACTAACACTTTCTTCTTTTCCAACATAAAAATATACACAGATATACTAGAGAAGTCAAGAGTAGGGGATAGAAGTCCATAATTGACTACATATTGGTTAACAAAAATAACAGAAGAATTGTGAGCGATACGAAAGTAAGAAGAGGGCCGGAAATAGGGAGCGATCACTTTGTGGTTATATCAAGAATAAAAGAAAAATTTCAAAACAAGGAAAACCAATGTATATGTACACAGAAAGAAAACCAACCAGAATCACTTAGAATATACAAATTAAGAAGTAAAGTCATTCCTGAAAAATATCAGAAAAGGATAACCGAAAGAGTAGAAAATATAGAAATTAATGGACCTATCGAATAAATTTGGAATAGGTTTAAAAAATAATAACTACAACAAAAGAGATATGTAGCGTAAGAAAAAATAAAATGAAAAAACAAACAAAATGGTCGACAAATCAAATAAGACATCAAATCAAGGTAAAGAAAAAACCATGGAAAACATACTTATCAGAACAAACAGCGGAAAAATACGATATATATAAAGAAGAAAGAAAGAAAGTGAAACATTTAGTAGTGCACGCAAAAAAGGAGACATGGAAAAAATTTGGAGAAAAGATGGAAAAAAACAGCAAAGAGAACCAAAAACTATTTTATAGAGTATTCAAATCAGTAAGGAATGAAGAAAGGTCACAATGTACACATTATATACAAAATAAGAAGGGAGAGATCCTAAGCGATAGAAAGAAGATTATAGAAAAGTGGAAAGAATACTTTCAGGATTTGTTAAGCGGAGGAGTGGAAAACGAGAATGCTAGTGAACAACAAATAATAGGAGAAGAAGAGACAGAAGAAATAATTACCATGGACGAACTGGAAGAAGCAATACAAAAACAGAAAAATGGAAAAGCGCCAGGCTGCGACAAAATTACGGCAGAAATGATAAAATATATAGGACAAAAAGGAAGAGAATTAATATTGAAAATATATAACAGAATATGGAGAGAAGAGGAAATACCAAACGATTGGAAGAAGTCATTGATAGTACCAATATACAAGAATAAAGGAAATAAGAAGGAATGCAATAATTATGGAGGAATATCCCTTCTAAGTATTTCAATGAAGATTCTCGAGCAAATAATAGATAAAAGATTAAGAACAGAACTCGAAAATACGTTACATGAGTCACAAAGTGGGTTTAGAAAAGGAAAGAGCACACAAGACCAAATATTCTCTGTGAAACAATTAATACAAAAAGCCTCTAGGGAACAGAAGAAAGTATTCTTAGCTTTTATAGACTTGGAAAAAACATTCGAAAAGTACCAAGAGAAAGATTATGGAATATATTAAGAGAAAGAGGTGTAAACGGCAAATTAAGGCGATTAATGCAGAAAATATAAACAACAATACAATGCTGTACTAACAATTTAGAATCGGAGATATTTAAAACAAACGAGGGATTATTGGATTAATTCTGTTCATTATTTATATGGATGGCATTATCAAACAATGTACAAGCAAAAGTAAAAAGTTCAGAGTTGGACACCTTAACTTGAATGCAGTCGAAATTTCGGAAGGGGCATTATCAGACGATATAGTAGATATAGCCGACAATGAGGAAGATCTGAATATACGAAACCTAATTACATGGAATATGACTCTAAAAGACAGTGGAATGACGATGAATAAGAGCAAAACTAAAGTAATGGTAGTGGGAGATCAACAAGTAGATACGAAAATCGTAATAGAAGGAACTGAAATAGAACAAGTGATCAACATTTCAGTACTTGGGAGTAAGAATTGATGGAAAAGGTAAGGACGCTGAAATTTATCAAAAAATAGAAAAAACAACAAAGCTCTACCACAGCATGAGGAATAATTTCGTTAACAAAAAAGAGATATCCCGAGAAACTAAAAGTATATAAGGCAATTTACCGACCGATATTAACATATGGCTGTGAATCCTGGATATTAAATGCTGAAGGCAAAAGAATAAATTACAGGCAGTAGAAATTAAGTATCTAAGAAGAGGAGTTAGAGGAGTTACAAAGATGGACAGAATAAGAAATTCGGCAATACGAAAAGATTTTAAAAATGCCGTCAATGCTAGAATACATTGAACAATTTGACTTATTTAGTTTGAAATAATTCAGTATTTACGGGACACTTATATAGAATGGAAAATACAAGACAAACAATAAGGATATGGGAAGCAAGAATAATGAAAAATAAAAAATTTCTGAAGAGGAAGGCCAAGGACAACATGGAATGATGTCATAGCAGAAATACTGGGAAGGAAAGACAAAACATGGAAAGAAGCGAAAAACATGACAAGGAATAGAAATGAATGGAAAACGTTTATAAAAAGCTAGAAGAAGATAAACGCCCTACACCATTGTTATGGTAGAAGGGATTATTGGATTATATATGTATATATATATAATGTATACCATTATGCACCAAATGCAAATTACCAATTACTTTAAGCTCAGATGTACGACCCTTTTATCTGTTAGCGTTAGTTATTTCTCTAATACAAAAACTGTCTTTCTGAGATTCAAATTACACAAAATCGTCATCATCATCAATTATAGATCACCGCTTCTAAATAGAAATAATTTAACATATATTTCCTATCCTGTATTGTGGAAAGAAACAACATTGTAACACGTTAAAAAAACTGTTATGCATCACGTAATATATTATAATAAACCAGTTTTGCACGATGGACCTCTTTATTTTTATTATCTTGAGCATGCTATATTTTGTTTTCTAGTTTTACTTTTTTTAATTTTTTAGGTAATTTGTGTAACATTGCTTTTATTTATACAAAATTGTTATAACTCGAACATTTACTGCAACTTGTATTTATAGACTTCGAACAGAAAGTACACGAATATTGTACGAGGTCGGTTATGTGTGTGAATATCGATTTATTTGTTTCTAACAGGACTAGGGATTAGAACCTAATGTAAAAAAGTGAATGATTGTCAGTCAACATGCTGAATTGTAAAGATTTTAAGGTATTATACGTAGATAATAAAAGTTTCAAACCTAGATTACTTACAAATAATAAAAAGCATTAAAACAAAAATTAAGAACGATAATACAATAAATGCTCCTATCGCTTTTACAATTTTCGCAACTAGTTGAATTCACTTATAATTTGACTTATTTATGTTTTAGTTTGAAATAATTCAGTATTTACGGTAGATAACTAAACGAAGTATCCCTTTTCTGTATTTCTTGACAATGAACCGATAAATTAAAAAAAAATGTCTGAAATCGACTTGAACTGTCTACTTTTTAATGAACTGATGTTGAATGTTACAGATGAAATATCGGTAACACCAACACCACAACCTTTGATTACTAGGGACATGTGTTTCGAAAGCGCATGGGCTCTCATAATCAACTGAATATCGAATGAATAAATAAAATTAAAAACTATCAATATAAACATCCCCTCTTCTAATATAAACAACCATGCGTGATACTTTTTACCTAAACCGAACTAATTGCTAACATATGTTGAGAAAGAACCGTCCTTTTTTAAGTGTTCGAAGAAAAACGATTTTCCGAGAATCGATAGAAATAATAAAAAAAAATGAAAAATGCGATCCCAAACAGCAATTTGTAACTAAAGTTATATTGCGATTGAAGTTCATTTTGTAATATCATATTATTTTAATCGATGTGGTACCCCAGATCATAGTAAAACTGAATTGTTACTGTAATATAACTATCAAATAAGTGATATTGGTAGCTAGTGTAATTTTTGTAATAAGCAAAACATTTTTACTTTCTATTTAGTTTGCAAATACTCTAATAGTTTTGTTTTATTTTGTAACTGCCGTTGTAATTACATACTTATCTCAAGTATCAAGTAGAAATATGTATTTGTGACCGGCTACAGCAAATACAGTTGCTGGTACATGTAGAAGGGCGTACACAATTACTTTTACTTCAAATTGGAAGTAATTCATTGCACAATCTAAGTTGTAACATAGTGTTACAACTCTATGGGCAAAAAAATTGCTGTTTTGGGTAATATGTAATATACAGGATGAGGCACCACATTCGCCTCGGTTGATATACAAAAAATGGTAATACATATTTAAAATCTTTTTGTTGGAGTATGTGTAGGTCCATTGGGAGCATGTTCTAAAATTATTTTGAAATATACAGAGTGTCTCAAAATAAAGATACACATCAGTTATCAAAATTTAAATGGAACACCATGTATATTATTGAATATTTCGATGACCCAGACTAAATAAACGCAAGTTACTGTTATATTCCCTATACCTAGGTTCAGCAGTTTCTGATATATTTAACAATTTTTGAAAATATAGATCAGTTTTTAGAATGACTACCTGCTGTACCTATTTAAGTTATGTGTTTTAAGTTGTATTGTTTCTTTAGCCATTACATCTAATGCTAAAATAAAAAAGCTGTCTAAAAATTATACAGGGTGCTTAAAATCTTACCTTTAACTGTGGGTACCATTAATGCTCAATAACTTGCGTTTTTTAAATGCAACAACCTGTATTTAACATCGTCATTCGATTTTATTAAACTTTCCTATATCTACCTCTTATAGTTTCTCTATAAAAGTCAATTTAGTGTTCTGATTGGCTGGACACGTTAGGTCTGGGGATCTTGCAAGTCAGTTCAGCAAGTTATCCCAATGGACCTACACATACTCCAACAAAAATATTTTAAATACTTATGTATTACCGTTTTTGTATATCAATCGAGGCGAATATAGTGCCTCACAAATTTAAATTTTTGTCTTAAAAATTATTAATCTTACAATGCATTTACAAAATTCAATGATTATACTTTTCCTGTTTTGGCTACCTAACAATGATAGTAATTTATATTATATCTATCACTGCATTAATCTATTGCATACCTGCAGCAATATAATCTATTGCATGGTTAATGCGTAAGTAGTCGTACTACTGGGAAATTTTGGCAGTATTTGGAACGGATTGTAAAGTTTGGTTTGCACAGATAATCATCGCTATCACCACTACGATTAATTAATTCGGGACATGTGTTTCGATGACGCGTGAGCCATCATTATCAGCCATTATGGAAGACATCCCCTCCTCAAGTATTTACAAAAAATCAATACGTTTGACTATTTATCCAAGACGACCTAATTGTTACAGATGTTGGGAACAGAAGGATCTATCATAAAATCTCAAACAAACTGGAGTTTCGTAGAACCCACTCATATACATGCTCTTGTATAGTTTCAAAATCTTCTAGTTCTCGCTGTGAATTTACAGCTTTTAATAATTTGAGATAGTTTCAAATTCTTCTGGGTTCTACGAAATTCGGTTTTGTTTGAAATTTTACGATAGGGTCTTCTGTTCTCAACATATTTTATAATAAATTACCATGACCTACTAAAAATGCTACAAATATTTTTAATTTTAAGAAATTATTAAAGAAGATATGTGATATAGAAGATGAGAAACAGGAGGCAGAGGAAAGAACATGGAATTTGATCAGAGGAATCATGTAACAAAACAGAGAGTTTGTGGGTGTCACCATTGTACTCGACATGGCCTGGTCAGAAGATATACAACCTTGGCCAAATGTGTTAGACACCCTCATAAAACCCCATTATTATAAGTATTATTACACTTCCAAGAAAATGACCATCGAATTTATACTTACTTTACATATTTACTGCCTACTTTGGGACAATGGGTAAGCAGGCAGCAATATTTCGATTTTAAATATTAGTGTATTGTCGACGCGATTGGAGAGAGGTATGTGTTAGGAGTTTATAACCAGGATGTTTTTTGTTGGATACTTTCATTTTTATGGATTGAACTTAATTTAGTGAAATAATGCCAAAAGTTTGCAAATTAACCAAAGTAGAACGTGAGCAAACAGTCCTACTTAAGACACAAAGTAAGACTTTAATCGCTATAGTGAGAATAATGAAGTATTCGCGATGTGCGGTTCGTACCACCCTGCAACGATATGAATAGTGGATCGTCAACAAATCGACCAAAAAGCGGACGGAAACACCTTTCGAACCTATGAAAGTAAAGGGTGTCTAACACATTTGGCCAAGGTTGTAAGGATCTTTGTCCTAACATATGGAGGCTACGAATAAGAGACGCCTCAACGAATGTGGCGATTATGCGATATTCCTGGACGCCGAAGGAGCCAAAGACAACAGAACACTTGAAAATCTAACACTCCTATACCCAGGCTTAACAGATGTAATTACCAAAAATGAAGGCCGGATAGACTATACATCATTAAAAAGGTGGCAACGCTAACAAAAAGCATGACAACACAAGAGGCATCCACTGCACTATATGTTATGCCTATAAAAATACACCAGGGTGTCACTAACATGGAAGAAACGTTCAGCATGCTGTCGGAGCTGCGAGATACTATGCAGGCTGTACATGAGACAGTAAAAATGGACATAATATTAAGCGAGGGCCTGGATAAGGGCCATATAAGAAAACTGTCGGAATACGTCTTTGCCAACACTGGCTTAAATATTTCGCTATTAGTGGCTCCTATTATTGTTTCTAGTACGCAGAAAGCACTAGCGAAAAACAGTACACCGAGACCTCCCACGGAGAAAGTAATAATTAAGAATACGGGCAACACATACGCTGACCTACTTAAATCCGTGAAGGACGTCGACTTAAATCACTTAAATACGAAAGACCGTTGCAGGCGACGTGATGCTTGAGGTTGAGGGAGACAAAAAGAAGGCTGGAGCCCTGAAGGAGGCAATAAGTAACAAGACAGGCAATGAAGTTAGAATAGCCAATAATACAGTGACGCTACATGTACTGGATATTGACGCTGCAACAAATAATGATGAAGTCGAAAACGCGCTTAAGACAATACTACCAGGTAACGGACAGGACATAATAGTCAAGTCAATGAGACCCAGTAGAGATGGGAATCAAGTAGCGACCATGCAGGTCAGTAGAGTGAATGCCGGTAAGCTGACAAAGGCCGGCAGAGTGAAAATTGGATGGATTAGCTGCAGAATTAGAGAGAGAATGATGGTACTGAGATGCTATAGATGTTTGGAGTTTGGGCATGGTTCCAAGGACTGCAAAGGACCAGACCGGTCAAACTTATGTATTAACTGCGGTCAAGAGGGTCATTGCAAGGAAGATCATTACTGACATTACTGACTACTAAAGTGTAATTCAAATGACCATCGTGCAGACACAATCAAATGCCCGAATTTCCGGCAGTTACTAAACGAGCAAAGGAAGACACACTCAATTAATAAGAATGCCAAGAAGTAACTCCAATATACCTCCAATAACCTTAAGATTCTCCAAGTCAACATCGGTAGGGCTAGGATGGCGCATGACATACTACAGCGAGCGCAAGGCATCTCGATATCGTTATCGTCAGTCAACCCAATAAAAAAAATCTGAATGGAAAACAACTTTATCCTGGATAATAAAAACAACGTTGCCATGTAAGTACATAAGAAATAAAAACTTAGGCATCCGCAGACACACGAAGGACGATTGATACGTATGCTTGAAATGGAATTCATGGTGCCTCCTGGGATGCTACTGTTCCCCTAACATTGATTTACAGGAGTATGGATCATTTGTGGACGCTATTACAAGCGAATTTAGATCAACAAACCTCGAAGCGGTCATAGCTGGAGACTTCAACGCTAAGTCTCCCATGTGGGGTCACCGGTCACAGGCGCTCGCGGTGAATATCTTATGGAATGGGCGGCGGAACTGGACCTCAGCGCTATAAACTCAGGTAACACGCCTACTTTCGAGAGAGGGAACAGCAAATCATTTATCAATGTAACCTGGGCCACGAGGAATATGACAGAGCAGATCTACAATTGGGAAGTAATTACCGGCGAGATTTTTACCGACCACAACTATATCTACTCTGAACTAGGAACAGGCAAAAGATCACGGAAAGGACAACAGCGACTACTAAATAAAACCAAGTTGGCGCAAATGCTAAAGGAAAATTACAAGGACGGAACGGTAATTACCCCAAATACGTTCATAAAAAAGATAAATCGCGAATGTACGATGTACGATTAATATGTACTGCCTAAAAGGAACCGCCCCATGCCTTACTGGTGGAATTCAGACATTGAATTCAAGAGAAGGGAGTGCCATAGTCTCCGCCGTAGACGGATGAGAACAAAAAGAACCGAGGAAACGTCTCTATACCTTCCGCTGATGAACAGGCATATAAAAAAGCAAGAAGGATGCTAAAACATATGATCTTGAGCGCAAAAAGGCGTCATTGGGCAAATACAGAGGTGGGAATAAGTCACCTGGCAAATTTGCACAAATTTAAGTAATTTTAGAAAACGATAGCACAAGATTAAAAAAACGTTGGTTTTCTTTCATTATACTGAAAAATATTTACAATAGGTGTTCAAAATGTTCACTGTTCATCTCGATACACTTCAAATAACGTTTTTCGATCGAATTAACAATACGGGCGCGCATCGGGAACTGGATTGTTATCCAATGTTTGAGATCTTTCGACGTCCTGCTACAAAATGATGTCCCGTCCGTTGAATCTATCATTCTCATCCAAAGTGATGTGTAATTCTTGTAAAAGCTGCAAGTACATTTCCGAATTGATGGACCCGTTGAAGAAATAGGGGCCAACAACCCCTCTATAATTCATTCCGGCCCAAACCATAACTCCGGGAGAATTCACTTCCTTTTTGGGGATCTCAAGAGGATGAGCATTGGCTCAATAAATGCAGTTGTGTTCAAGCATGAACAATGTGAAGTTCAACCATGTAATTGCAGTTTCGGAATTGTGTATCAGGCCACCTTTCTCTAAAACCCTCTTCAATAGCTCCGTAATCGCGATCAAGACAATAAAACTGTTTCAATAAAAATACACGCTGTTGTAATGAAAACTTGACTCGAACATTTAGAAGCCATACACTCGACAAAAATCTAACCACGCAACAATACCGGTTGATTGATCTTTCGCGAGGTCGACAAGCATACTAACTTACTAACTGACATACTAACTAACGCATGCCCTGTTTTCAAGACTGCCAGGCCTTGAAACTGGCCACCCCGTTATACTAGATATATAGGGCGACGGATACAGAATTGCCATGAGACACGCAAGCAGTCAACCACGTTCGTACAACCCGATTACGGAGCAGAGGAGTCAAATAATAAGGGACCTGTTCCCAGTCAAAAACGACTTGTTTATAAGGCATACCCAAAAGGTAGTAGATGTCGCACCCTTCACGCAGTCGGAAGTCACCGAGGCATTGAAAAAAATTAAGAGAGGCAAATCACCAGGACCAGATCAGTAGCTTACTACAGAAGCAGTAATGACGATCGCAAAGACAATTCCGGCAGTACTGCTTGAGGTGTTCAATCAGCTCCTGAAGAATAAGCAATTCCCGACAGATTGGAAGAAGGCCATAGTCGTCCTCCTGCCGAAAGGTTCAGACCTATTTGCTTGCTTAGTACATTGGGCAAAACATATGAACGTTTAATTAAAAAGAGGCGGAAGAAATTAACAAGTCAGGTGGGGTCTCAGAATAACAGTTTGGTTTCGGCAAAGGTAAATCAACGGTGCATGTCGTCAGAGAGGTAGTGAGATTGGTCAAATCGTCAAAAAAGAAATGGGTAGCTATGATAGCACTGGATGTCAGAAACGCTTTTAACTCAGCATCCTGGAGTGGAATAATTGGAGAGCTCAAGAGGAGAAATATCTCAAGATATCTTATAAATATTGTGGAGGAATACTTCCATTACAGGCAGATTCTACTCTTCCCAAGAAATATTTGGATTTGAACGCTGGCATTCCGTAGGGCTTGGTTCTGGGGCCGACCCTGTGGAATATACTGTACGACCCAGTCTTACTTCTAGCCCTCGAGGAAGGAGTTACTACGACAGTATACGCAGAAGATAATTATAGAAGCTGAGGACTAAAGAGATCTGGTCTTCAAAACCAATGAGTCACTAGAAAGCATTGCTAAATGGATGCTAAACTGAGCGACCATCCTCAAGGGCCCTTACAGGAGCGTAGACGTCAAGTTTGTTGTGTCGGAGAAAGAGGTCACTCCCCAAATAAACATGAAATACGTAGGCATAATGCTAGACCACAACTTAAATTTCGGAGTGCACGTGAAACAGGTAATAGAGAAGGCTGACGCAACCCTTACAGCCCTGTTAAAAGTGCTACCGAATATAGGAGGTCCAAGTAGTAACCGCACGCAGATACTATATAAGGCCATAGAATCGCAAATCCTGTATGCAATTGCAGCTTGGGTCACTGCATTGGATACTAAAAGAAAACCGAGAAGCGCTTGTAAGCTTCAAGCGAAGAATATTTTTTAGAGTGATAAGCGGAATCCAGGTTATAGCGGGAGTACCACCAATCTCCCTTCTTGCCAAAGAACACGCAGAATCATTATTCTCAAGAGCGATAGAAGATCAGAAAGGGCCCTAATTATACGAAGATGGCAAAGAAAGTGGGAGAACTTGGAGTCCACAGCCAACTGGACCAAAACTCTCATAGGCAACATAACACCTTGCCTGGACTGCAAAGATCCAAAGATTCAATTTGGCAGAAGATGACTTGTGCCAGGACTGTAAGATGGTGGAAAATGAGCCTGCCCACATGGCTTTCAAATGCGACAGGTGGAATACGGAAACTAGAGACTCAGTTACGCCGGCCAATAAGCGAAGAAAACATTATCGCAATGATGCTAGAAAATGAGGCAAACTGGCGGACAGTGGAAGGGTACATTAAAAAAAATCATGATGGCAAGGGAGAATAGAAAAGACAATTAACAAAAGACAACCGCGCCATCGATGCAACGCTAACAGCAGTTCCGATGGTCGGAGGAAATGAGGGTTTTTAGCAGGTAGGCCACGATGGAAAGTCCTACACTATCGACCAAATGACATTATGACTCGATGACCATAAAGGATTTTCCCCCAAAAAAAAAAGAAATTATTAAAGAAGTATTTATTAACACTTTCTTGTTATAGTGTAAATGAATTCTATAGCAGATCTAGCTTTGTTTTCTTTTGTGAAATGTTTCAGGCTACATTTATTTGTTTTGTTTCTTCTAACTGCTTTCATGAAATAAATACTATTTATTTTTTTAATATATGGTGGGTGCTTAGTTGCAGTGACTCCGTAAGCTGTATCACTTGCCTGGCTATCATGCAACTCTTGCGGTGTAGTTTGGTGTGTGTAAGTTGTGTTCAAATTATTATTATTATTATGATTATTATGTATCTAGCAATTAAGTTATCTTAAGCAAATAGACAAACTTGATTTTTTGGAAAATACTTGGGGAGTAGATATTTTTAACACTAGTTTTTGTTTTTATTTTTATTTAGTCATTCAATATCCTGTTGATAATGATGACCCACGTGTCGTCGAAACACGTACAAAATTAATTAAACGCTGTGGTGTTTGGTGTTACCGGTGATTATCTCTATTATACAAGCCCACAATCCTTGAAATTATAAAAATTAATTGAGCAAAAAACTAACTTACAGATATGTGCGAGTTTGAGAAAAAGTTAGAAAGGAATTGAATTGATGATATTAATAAGTGCACTGGTGGACATAATTCACAAGCATATAGAAAGGAAGTAAATTTTAACATAAGCACATACGTATTTATCAGTTGACTAATTACCGTTTGTTTGAGTAAATTTGCTGAGAATTGTTGAGAACTACATTTAAAGCATACATATATGTAATTAACGTGCTATTTAACATCAATGTGATGGTTATGAATTTCTAACGTGGTATATTATTTGGTACATAATAATTTATTGTATTTATATAATAGCAAAAAATCATTCAATACTTTATAGTATTGTTTTACAGTGGTGTTATTTTTGTTAAAGGTTACCGGCAAAAAAACAAATTACTGTTTCGAAAACTTACCAACGATAATAGTGGAAACTCCATTAGAGTCAAAGTAACTTATGTAGAAGGAACAGACATAGAAGATGCAATACCGCATAATCCTGATGGAGAAGAAAAAGAGGAATTAGAGGATAATCTCGCAGATTTGTTGCAAAATGTGCATCTTAGTCGCGCTAATATGTTGCGAAGAAATAGTATATCTCTGCCCAATCTCGATGGTGTAGAATTAAACATGTCGACAGAACGTGAAAATAAGGTAATATGTCTGTTTTTGTTTCTATCTTATCACCTCGTTCTTTAGATATGTGTTAAAAATACTTATCTATTTGTCGTGCTTCGCGGCACAATGAAATTTTAAATGAAATTCCGCAAGTGAACGTTTATAGAATAAATGGCCAATTGTTGAATTGTGCGATTCAGTGCTTACTTTGTTTAAATTATTAATTTAGTTGCGATAAACAGCACCAATGAATACATCTCCGTCTCAAGCTTCTGAAAACTATTACAAGAATGATTTCAATTCAGAAGACTACGTTTATTGGAAGGTAAGTTAAAAATTATGCATTGATTATTGAAGTACATGTTATCGTTTCAATTAGGAAAATTATATAGAATACGTAATGTAATTGTAACAACTATAGCGCATGGCTATGTTTGTGCATGTATTTTTCTGTAACCTTCACTTCTTAGACCGTCTTTTTACGGTTACGTTAAATTAGTATATTATTACCTGAATTGCATATTGCTTTGTTTGTCATTAATTTAGTAATGTAGGTAGGTATATTGTACGTAGAAAATGTTACTCTAGAGTAACGAAGAAACTTTTGTTATGTTCGATAAGCTTTGCTTAATGCAGAGCATGTACAACACCTTGTATCTATTAATTATTTTATAGTCGCTGCTATATATGAGTGTGATTAAAAATAATTGAAAACACCGAATACTTATTACTTTAAAAATGGTAGGTAATTATTTCAAAATCATAATTTTGAATGTAATATTATTGTATACTGAATATTGTACATACAAACGTAATAAAGTAAAGTCTGTATAAGAACTAAATAATGACTGTTAGTTTGGATTTATACTCCATGTAGTGATGTTGGCGTCTTCCGTAACGTTTCGACGAGACGGGAGAAAACAGTGTTGAACAGAATTTACAAACAACCTGGTATAGTTCAAACACGCGCAAATATAAATGTAGTAGTAGTAGGTACTTGGTGAGCAATGACTAGATTCTGCTGGTTTGCCTTAATCCAGTCTTATAGTAACTTTTATTGTGTATGTATATCTTTGATTCCTTGCTATATTATGAAGCTTTACTTCATATTCTGAATTTCTTTAATTTTATTCATCAGATAAATTATTATATGTATATAAGTATATTCATATTTTTACATAAAATTTATATATTTATTATATATTAATAAAATAAACTTTTAATATTAGCAGATTAATTAATAAAATATAAAATAAACAGTTAGGTTGCAATTTTCGGTATTTTTATTATCTTCAGATTTTTTTTTGTTTCTTACATATAATCTAGAAATATACATCAAACATTAATACATTGGATATGTAACTAAAATTATATGTATAAATCGTATGCTTATTGTTGTTTGTATCAACAAAATCAACTAAGAAACTATATTAAAGGATCGACTTTACGAACAAATGTACAAATCTTTTTTAAAAATTATTGTACTTATTATTAATTAGAATGAATTCGAAAACTAAAAGTTTTGTAAAGAAAATCCTCAGATGATTATTAAGTTAAAATTCGATAACGGTAAGAAAGCTTTTGTCGTGAACATAACACACTATGGCGTAAAATGTTTCAATTATTTAATGCTGCTACTGATGCTGATGACATTTTAAAGAAGAATGTGAACATAATGGTATTATGCTGTCCCAAAATTTACCATATGCTAAAAATATGTAGCGACTATCCATCTAAAACACATGGGTTTCCTACAATACATATATAAAGAGAGCTATCGAATCAAACCAACAGTATTCAGTGTGTGTTCAGAGAGATCTTACTATAAACTTGTGAAATACTTAGCTACCATAACTAAAAATATTACAAGAAGAAATGATTATTATATTAGAAACTGGCAACTCAGAAACTCAGAACAACGATAAAATCTCTCCATTAGAGAATTATTTGGAACTCTCTTTTGTGTTATTATCCTCTATATCAAGATCCCCATAACTCTTGGCATAGTAATTGTAATCAAAGATGGGACATAACTAAAGAGTACCCTGTCTTTCCTATTCAACATTTCGTCAAAGCTTTAAAACTATGTCTAGTATCTACAGATTTTCAGTTCTCAAACAAATTTGGAGACAGATAAAAGGATAAATTTTACAGACAAAAATGCGTGGGTGTTCAATTAATTATGGAAGCTTTTCAAAGAATCTGTTATTGAGTATAACAACGTTCACTTGTCTTTTGTTAAGGATTGAAAATGTTGACAGTTAGTAACTGGAGTACCTGTTAATTCAAGCTATTGTAAATTACATAGCAAACTTGCTTGATAAAGCCGTTATATGACTATGACTACTCTAAATTTTTGAATAAGAAGTATATATAAATCATATAACCGACATAAAACTGAAAAATAGGAACAGAAATCGTAATTTAAACTACATAGCTTTGTTACATGTCCTAAACTTTTCTGAAAACTAAATAAATAATTTATACCATATGACATTACCATATTTCAAAGCTTTACCAATCTAAAATCCACCATTGTCTATCTATCAAACCTTCAATTTAAATTTACTGCCAATTTAATATGTAGTTCGGGAATTTGAAAGTTGCTCTCAAAGCTCCCCATGCAGGTCTAAGAGCATTGATAAACTGCTATATCTGTGATGGTTTTAGACAAGGTATTTCTTCTTCGTCCATGACGTCTTTGCCGAGATAATTATCTCGGGTTTCCGTGATGGTGGTGTAGTAAGATGTCAGGTGTTCCTTTTTCATCCTCCGCCTCGCAGAACCCAGTCATTTTGTTTTAGACCTATCCTCGTCATGTGTTTGCCAAGGTGACAATGCCCTGTAAGAAAACCTGTGAGGATGCGTAGTCTATTTCTGCTAAGTTTTTTTCTCTGTGCTTATTGTAGTTACCAAGGAATATCTTGGAGTGTCTCAGACCAGGAAGATTCTTCCAGACGGAGACTGTGAGCCTCTTCTCTATCGTTAAGTTCTATTTTGTAGGTGCTCATCCCTATGCCAGAACGGTTCTGGTCTCATAAATAAAGTTGTGTTGCCTCTGATTCCAGTCCTGGTACCCAGCATAATTTTCTGTTAAGACATTCCCAGACTAATTTTTTTGAGCTGATGGTGCTCAACGTCGTTATGGCTCCTTGATTCCAATGTTTCGCTTCCGATGTCCCAGGTTCACTTGAGTACGTTGATCTCCGCTTGAAGACACTGGGGTATATTTCCATTGGCTCGAGTATTTTGTTGCTGTAACCTTTAGTACAAATTAAAGCATTAAGTTTCCCGCCAACTACTTAAAGTTAAGTGATGACAATTATAGGAAAACCATCATCTGTAGTACATTAATAACTAAATACAGAACAACAAACTTGCGGGTATTCAATTTAATTCAGACCGTTGTAAAAAACATCTAAGACTTTCCTTGAATAGTTAGGAAAAACCAAATGCTCAGATAAAATGTAATAGTATGTATAAGTATAAGCAACAAACTTGCGGGCAATTTAATTCAGACCGTTGTAAACATGTGCAAGTGAAACTATGAACAGATAAAAATGTCAGGTTCTTTTATTAATTTATTATGTCGTTAGAGCGTGAAATAAATTTTATTATTCTGCTAAATTAATCTCAGTAAAAGAACCACCACATCTTTAAATTGATGTGTACTTTTAGAAATAACAAAGGAAGTAACTTTGATTCCTAGCTTTTTATATTTCAATGTGATGTATGCCTTCACCATATGAACAATGGTATGAACCGGTATGAACAATGTCCAGTTCGTCATTTTTCTAATAAATAGAACATTGTGTTATATAACAGTATGCTCTAAAATCGGACAATTTAAACGATTAAGTATTATATATGTAAGTATTTATGTAGTAACATGGTATAGTTATGTTAAGATGAAGAAATGCATCACATTGAAAAGTAAAAAGCTAGTAATCAATATTGCTTCCTTTGTTATTTCTGAAAGTACACATTAATTTAATGATGGTGGTTCTTTTACTGAGATTATTTTAACAGAATAATAAAATTTATTTCACATCCTAACGATGAAATAAATTAATAAAATAACCTGGCATTTAATCTGTACATAGTTATTATTTCTATAGTGATTGTTTTTAGTTTTTATACATGTATAAGTACCAGAACTAGGTTTAATTTAAAATTAATCAATAACAGGTTTCTTTAAACATTCTGTTAGTAGTAAATAATGCTTATATCATATAATGCATTTCAACCACCGAAACAGTTTAGAAACAGTATTTTACAGTAGATTTTGTAAAATAATGCAAAAGAAAACCAACAATTAAAGCAGTTGTGTTACAGTTTTACAGAATATTTACCGTTCTGTATTTCTTGGGTATCTAAAAATTTACAGCTTTCACTTTTGTATTGTTCACAGGCTCAAGTTTCTTTAGGTTTCTAAACTGTTTCGGTGATTAAAATACATCATATAACATAAGCATTATTTACTATTAATAGAATGTTTAGCGAAACCCAAGATATTGATTGATTTTAAATTAAATCTAGTTTTGACTGTAGAAATAATAATAATCAGAAGCGCTAACAAAAAAATGGACTAAATTCAGTTTTTCAAAACCAAACATCCCTCAATCACAATAAATAAAACGTAAATATAAACAAATGCTACTTCTCACATGGCGATTTGTGATTCTACGCATAAATGATCGCCACTTGTTCCTCCTGGCTATTCTGTAATCACACTCTGTATTCAAAAATAGAATCATTGTAACCATATGATTACTTATTATGTTTCTTTTAAAATTTCTCAAAAGAAAGATATCAGAAACATATTTAAAAAAACGGTTTTGTTATGTTACAGAGACAAGATGTACATACGTATGTGTACTTTGATAAGATAACGTGTACTGATACACTTTGCGGTAATTTATAAATTATAAAAATGAATCTTTGGCATACTCATAAAACTCTACAAGGCTGTTTTGTTGATATAGGTAAGTTAGAGTTCGAAATAATGTCTGGGTTTGAATTGGTATAATGAAGGAGACAATACAGAGGTTTTCCACATGCGATCGCCAAAAATGTTGTATGTTTGTTGTTGGTCTAAGATTTTACATCCATAAGTAGGAATTGTGCTTTACTGTAACAAAGCCAAAATAGTAACATAAAAATCATAAACCAGATACAATTATGTACCTATATTTTTCTATTTATTTCAAATGTTGAATTATATGAAATAGGAAATATATTAAAGTACGTTACCAGTTTCTCGATGTCTGTAAATGCATTACTACTAAAACAATCAATAAATTGGGCAAAATACACTATGTAGCATTTTGTAATGTAAATCCTACTGCGATTTGTCAATATTCAAGTCTCCACACAATAATGTATGTTGAAAGAATTTTCTGCATACATCAATTTCTCAAAATATGTGCGAATGTCTCCCAAAGAAGATCTACACAGTCTATTCAGTGGTATTATACAGCATTAAATAACATACTCCATAGTAGTTTTATTTATGTAATCAAAAGGTTTATATGAACGCAATATACTATTTGGAATAGGAAGTAGCTTACCAAACCGACAGTATCGTGAAAGAGCTTCCATTTGATGGTGTAAAATATAGAATAATTTTTAGAAAATGATGTAGTTGAGTTTTGACTCTCGACTTGTATACAGTTCTTGAAATATTGACATAATTGTACTTTGTTATTAAGCTGGATCGACGAAACTGGTGTGGTTTAAAGTATATAGACCGTTAAAGTTGCGATGATTTTGATATGAAATCCAAATATGAATGTTTGAAGAATTCGTTTGGAGAAATTGATGAAAATTAATATTTGTTTAACTATTATATTTTCGTTTGAAATAACTTTACTAGAATTCTCAGGTAACTGAGTCATTTTGTGTGTCTTTGTATTTAAATTAAGTTCTAAATCAACAGCCACAAAACACCCTAGCATTGACGAAGCATCCGCGGCACTAATACAAACATGCGTAGGTATACTAATAACTGATTACCTTAAATTTGTTAATTTCAATTGACAAAACTGTAAATATTTATTAACTATTTTTCTTGGTCTTTTAATTCTATTTTTGACTTAGCAAAACAGTCACTTTTTATAATTGCACATAAAACAATTTAAAAAATTTGTTCATTAGCCTAAAATCAATTACTCATTTACCCAAATAATCCTATATAAACACTGTGAAGTTGTATATATTGTACATACAAACAAAGCAACATTACTAAATTTAGCTTTGATAAAACTAAAATGTTGCACAAAGAAGTGAAAAACTGGTCAACTGCAACTACTAGTAAACACTACTTGTGGATCGTCTGCCTATGGACTAGCTATGTTGCTAGACATTTACGGCAGTACACTAGACAAACGAACGTAGAATTCTGAACACTTTGTAGAGACTTTTTAATGAATTTCGACGTAGAGTTTCTCTTCATCAACGCAACAGTAGTAGTCGAAACATTAAACAATTGATACCAGAAGAATTACAAAAAAAATTATAGAAACTCCGAGATTTTGCCTGAGTTTAACGTACTTGTGGTGTAACGAAAATTTCTACGTATAGAAAAGCGGTACAGTAACTAACTTTACGAAGAAGGATTACCATATTAAAGATTAAGATATCAAGGGTTAAGATATTAGGATATAACAGGGAGCAGAAGATAACAACATTATTCTTTAGAAACCTTCTGAAGTAATAGATGCAATGATCAGCGAAACATCAAGTGAAAACTTATTTATGCGACAACACCAGGAAGACTTCAATACAGCAACGATTGTGAAAATTGAAGCTCAACCAAGGTACAATTTACTCCCAACAGTAAAATACAAAGGTAGTTGCTAAACAGTTTATGGGAGCATGTTATTCATCATATAGTTACTCTTAAAATATTGAGCTCCAAATATCAATAAAATTGGGTAAATATTAGGTTAGCTAGACTATTAAAATACCGCTACGTTAACTCTAAGCATTGTATTTACATAAAAGATCAATTTTAGAATTTTCAAACAGACTGTGTACATACACTAGAGTTTTGAAACGTATATAGATCGTCAAAATGTTTTGTAGATGAATAATTGCATATGGTAAAGTACATTTAGTTTAGGAGGTAATTTAATGTTAGATATTTATTACATTTAGTGTGCTCACTACGTAATGTCGTAATTAATAAGAATATTTACAACTAACTTTAAATTGAGTTTATAAACATATACATATACCGACTACGTACAAACTAGAATGGTGTCAAGTTTATTACAATAGTCATAACAGAAAAAGTAAATATTTATGTTCCACTATTGTTGTTTTACTTTAGATACAAAGTATGTACGTAACATATGTTTTTTATTTAGCGCGCAAGGGTTAACAAGTTTTAAAGTAATGAATGAAATTTGTAAACTAAACAGGAGTCTTTTAATGCTAATTAGCGTAGTATGTGGTTAAATAAATTGTATCATATTTAAAGTGATCAACTATATAGCAATTGCAAGATACCTAAAACCATTGGTAACATAATACAGAATCCAACAGTAGATTGGAATAGGAATAATATATTATGTTCTAAAGTTCTGATCATAATAATAGTAGATGTTAATATCTTTCTGTATATTCATGGAATTACTGACATCCAGTAACTTACTTTTAATATTCGGTAAAGTATGAATTATGTTTTTGGAGAGTAAAGTAACATTAAAAATATTTTATGTATTACTAACTGGATTAGTAACTTTGCCTGTCCTCGGTTAAATGATCCTAATGGATTCCATGGTGCCAATAAGTCCGCGTTTTTGGCTTGTCATATTTCTCTTCCTTATTATCAGTTTATATAGGGTTGGGCAAATGTATCGGGATGACTTAATTACAAGAGAACGAAAAGCATTAGTCTATGGTTTTGGGCAATCTGTATGACCAAAATTATAGTATTTTTTATGTCTCCAATTAAGGGAGTGACGTCGTTAACTGTTAAAATATCGTAACATCTGTCATATTTTTAAATGAAATACACTTCTGTATATATTATTACTTATTACAAATCCCCTACTAATTTAAAATATTTTTTATTCTATCATCTTATGTATAAATCTAGTCGTTTTAGAAATATTTACAATTCATTGTGAAAACTTCATAATATACCTCATTCAAAAAAATATTTATTTGATTGCACACGTTTAGCGCACACATTTTTGTGTCAAATATTTGTTTCAACCAAGTGGGACTAGTACGCCGAACGCGGCCTACTGTTGCATCCACGTAATCTGTTTTTGTCATGAAATCCATACTTCATTGTTTGCTTTTTACGTTTTTTATGTTTTTACAGTTAATTAGATCACTCCTAGTTCACTGTTAATATTTCGATCCAAATATTACCATTTACAAAGATCGGTATAAATCAGCTAACAGAATGAGAACTTATAACGTTGCTTATGATAGTAGGATTCGGGCATAGGCTTAGGTCCTTTTGAGAAATAATTGACATCTTCAATCAAAGATCCCTTCGCCATGTTTCTAAGTCAATAACCTACAGAATTTTGCATAATTTTGAACACTGAGGTATCGTGAAACATTTGTTAAAAATGGGCTGTGTGAAACAGCTACGAATTTTGAAAAATCTCTTTTTACTTTACTGTACTACATAATAACAGAGAAAGGTCAATTAAAAGGATTCTCAAAAGCAGTGAAATGCAATTCTTAAATACTTTATCTGCTAAACTGCTATTTATTATGTTTTTATTACTTTATTATTATTATTAAAACAGTTGAATGTATACATAAGGTAGTATAATAACATTTGTATATACATAATATTAAATTAAAACTAGACTTATAATAAGCAATTATATATACAGATTGTTTAATTTAAAAACGATAAATGTTACTGAGGGCTGATGACGTTACTCACTAATTGAAGGCATAAATATGGTATAATTTTAGTAATACAGATTGTCGAAAACCGTTCTTTTAGAGTTAAGCCGTCCCGGAGCATTTTTCCAGCTCCCTATAAAAAAAAATAGAAATACAGCAGAAATACATCATACGGCAGTAAGTCGAAAACGCTATTTAGTTTTGCTCTATTTTAATAGGGACTACAAAGCTATTTATTTATGATATATATACAGGGTGTCTTAGCGAGACCGTTCATTAGAAGTTTATGGTGTTCCAGTCATATAAATATAAATTTGAAAATTTGTAATTATATATTGTTGATTATGTCCTGTTCAATGAAAATATTATTAGATTTCTAGCGCTTCCGGCTATACCGGAAGTCGCCATCTACTTTATTATTTTTAAAGGAACACCCTGTATATTTTTACACATTTGGATTTCCCTAGTTTTAAGCCTTATGAATATCTTTACTTTTTGCAATTTGATTCGGGCGTTTTGTAGTTGTTCGATTTTTTCTGAAAAAATTTGCTATAGGAGACATTTATTAAAAAAATCATAGAACACTCGATTTTTCGGATATCAATTTAAAATTCATAATTTACTTAAACAACATGTTGGAGTATATTTTAGCGCCGAGGATAGCTGTCTACATTGCGCGGTTACTTTACTATTGCACATTAACTCTTCGAAATTCATTTTTTCAAATGATACCCTCCATATTTTATTACTTAGTGGTCTTCGGGGTCCAATTCTACATCTTTTCTGTCCCATATGTCCTATACGTAAAATTAATTCTTTAGGAGATAATTAGATTTTTTGGAAACTTGCCCCAAAATTTATTGTCAAAGTCTAACCTCAAAATCACTCTTCGTCGTTTGATGCTTGTCAGTTAATAATTATCCGTTAAAACAGTGTTTACACAAATCAAGAAATTCTGAATTTATTTTTTAAGAAATGGGTGTGAAAAGCTGTCACACATGATCGTCAAAGGAAAAAGTCCACAGGTGTTATATCTGGAGATTTTACAGGCCAATTCCTAACCTAAAACTTAGTAAGGCACCTGTTTTCGAATATTAAGGTGTAAAAACTGTTTTCGTTATTCTTATATATTTAATGCGCCGAAGACGATTAAGTAATAAAATATGGAAGGTGCCATTTGAAAAAATGAAGTTATGGTTCTTCAACACTTCGAAGAGTTAACGTGCCATAGTGAAATATACTCCAACATGTTGTTTAAGTATATTATGAATTTTAAATTGATATCCAAAAAATCGAGTGTTCTACGATTTTTTGAATAAATATCTGCAAATGCAAATTTGTTCAGAAAAAAACTGAATAACTACAAAACGCCCGAATCAAATTGCAAAAAGTAAAGATATTCATAAGGCTTAAAACTAGGGAAATCCAAATGTGTAAAAATATACAGGGTGTTCCATTAAAAATAATAAACTAGATGGCGACTTCCGGTATAACCGGAAGCGCTAGAAATCTAATAGTATTTTCATTGAAGAGAACATAATTGACTATATATAATTTTAAATTTCGCGAATGCGAAAGTGCATTGAGGCTGGTGGCCGCCAATTTGATGCTGCGCATCCGTGCAGAAGAATCGCTATATTTATTTTAAGTGTACAATATCGACTTGTTGTATATGACACGTAACCAACAACACCAGAAAACATGCAGCAGGAAATAAGACATGCATGTGCAGACATTTCTTCACATGCATATTACTGCGTGTGCATAGAGATTTTTCTGCGCGAATGCGAAAGTGCAATGCGGCTGGTGGCCGCCATTTTGAACATTTAATTCGATATCCGGCTGCTTTCTTCAACTGTTTACCTTATCTAAACAATTTGTAGCTACTATTAACATTTATTTCCTACTTTTACATTTAACAAACGAAGGAAAAACATTGCTGCACTGACTTTTATTATGTCCTCATTTTTCGAAATATCTCGATTAATATTAATTTGAGGTCATATGTGGTTTACTATTTCTACAAAACTTATTGCTCTTTTAGAATTTGATTAAAAAAATACCATATGCTATTTGAAAAAAAGAGTTGACCTTGCTCTGACCTTTGTGTCTTTCTTTCTAGTGACAACAGTAGCGCCATCGAATGAGCCCCTTCATGTAGTTAAACTTTTTGTCTAACACTTTTCTTCATAACACTAATGGTTTCAAAGATATTACAGTGTTACACTTTAAATAGACCACCCTGTATAACTTATTTCTTATTCGCTTTGCTGAATCGTACCGTTACAGTTCGATGAGCTGCATCCGTTGGGTATTGTGGTTACGTCGATGACCTCGTTACTAGAGCACGACCAAATAGATTTGGGACCCGGACAATATGCTAACTTATCAACCCCCTTACCGCACTTATCCGCGCACCCTCATTTTTCACATTTGACAATCACGTACAGTCCCGTTCCGTTTGTGTACTGTTCATTTGTCTCTGTTTCGCTATTTATCTTTTTATGTTAGGTTAGAAGAAATTCAAATTTGACGCCACAAAACTCTTGTCTCCGAATGTACCCCTTGATTCGACTGTGCTGCTTCAGGTCTCAATTCTACTTGGTTGCACTATAGTTATTTGCAAGGTATTGTTCAGTTTGTACTCATCTTCTTGTTGAAGTTACTCTTCAATGGTAATAATAATATCTGTAATATACAATATCTTGTTTCGAAATGTTCAATTTAATGCTTAAACTATCTTAAATATATTTAAAATTCATACAAGAATCACGTGTTAGCAAATAGGTACGCTATATCTGTAGTAAGGCTGTACTGTTACTGATGGCTATAGCTGTCACAGAAACGCTGCACGTTATAAGTAAACGCATCGTAACAAGTGCAATAACATTAATTGTAAGTTATTAGTAAGAAATGCACTAATAGCTCATATATAACAGACAAAATCGTAGATAACATGAAAACAACTTAATTTAGAGATAAGGAATTCTAACACAAATAACTATAACTATAATATGTAGGGTATTAAAATAATAAAAATATATCATTCCATTTAAAATAAGAACTTATATGTTGACACCCTATATATTCGAAATGATTGCTAGCTGGAAAAGTTTTCAAAGAATTAACTGAAAGTCCTAAAAGACCTAAGAGTCTAAAACTTGGTACAAAATTTCAGAATTATTTAATTTAAAATAAGAACGTATTTGTCGCCACCCTATATACCAGAAGTTTAATGTGCTCTGTATATTAAACGCTTTCTACAGATGTTGAACAGATTCCTCGCAGTTAATGTTGAAAGGTAGAAAACAGATTATAGACGATAAATAAAACAACAAAATTGAAATTGAAATATTTAGATGATTATTAGATGATATCGAAGCCTGGATTATTGTTATCTATTCAATTTAATATTTAAAAAAATGAAACAGGAGCATTATGCTTTCCTTATTGCAACTGATTGTGCAGTCATATCTGAGATAATTGATTTTTTTAAAAATTTCATGTGCCTAGTTTTCTCAAGATCTACAAATCTAAAACAATACCGATTATACAAGCTGTTCAATTTTCTCCAGATGGAACGCAACTTTTTTTTTACTGCAAACCTATGTATATTTTTTTATTATTTATTCTGAATCTATGAAAAATAAAAGGCACTTTATGTAGGTTTGCATTAAGAAAAACAAAGTTGCTTTCCATCTGGAGGAAATTATTTTAGGTTTGTAGATCTTAAGAAAACTACATAGACACATGAAATTAAAAAAAATCAATTATCTTTCTTATCAACCGAGATATTGGACGTCCGCGTACTAGGTTGGCACCCTGTATATCTATGTAATTTGACTTGGTAATGGTGATATACTTTGCTCAACTATAACACACTAAACTGTGTTGTAACGAACGCGTTTGTACACTATTTCGACATGATTGTATGTAAAGTTTACGAATGGTAAATCTTTTGCTTTTCCCTCATTTGCCACTTGTGTTGCAATGATGTAGCTTCTACAGTTTTCATACAACTGACTAGACTCTCACGACAATATATCTATTCCGTCCCATTATTCTAATATATTACGATGTGTAGATTTATTGATGAATCTTATAAAACGTATTTCTCATTAGAACTGGCCGAAGTATCAATACATCGTCCAGTACACGATACCATTACTGGCATGAATTCCCCGATACCTTATATAACGTCGGCATCGAAACCTAGATATCGATACCAATACAATGATATCGATACCAATACAACGGTTCCTAGGTATTGATACTAATACTGCAATACTAGCGTATCAATCCCAAAGATTCTTGAAAGAATTGCGTATACAAAACATTACTTTTCCGCATTTCGTTCTTTTTCGTATGTCGTTTAGTATTCGAGAAAAATTAAAACCTCATATATGTAAGTAAGTATTTATTTACCCATTAAATAGCTATGGAACTTGTCAATGTACAATATATGCAATTGCTGAGTGATACATTTCCGATAAACTAACATTTACACGAGTATATTTATATAAGGTACAGAAGTTAGCAAACTATAATATATGTATTTCTATTAAAAAAATTGTGAAACTTGTAATATAGCGTTTGGCGTAATTGTTTGAAAAAATAATTAAAACAGTTTGCCATATCATTTTTTGAACATATTTCAACGTTGTCAACTGAAGTTAGGCGATGTTTTCGTTCTTTCCTGCATTATTTGTTATATTATTGATATATTGTCCATTGTGTCTTAGCTCTATATTTATTGTCAAGGTCTATGTTCTGTTGCGTTTGTCAAAATTTTGTGGATGTTTTTGTGTTGCGTGTGATAATTAGGAGGTATGTTTATATTTCCATTTGGAAGCTATATAGGCTTCAAATTGATAAGAATGTTAAGATTAATGTCCATGTTTACGTACACCCTAATTGTGCAAATGTCATCACGAGAAAATGATATGTAAATTATTTTCTAAGTGGTAACTTCATGCTATTATATTCATTACTTTATTAAGACTAAAAAGTTCTATTGTTAGTTACTTCATTTGAGAAAATTATATAAATTGAGAAAAAACTATAGTGGTATTAAGATACTACTTAATTGTAAACATGCTATTGAAATCTATTAAAATAGTTTTCAACTAGTAATAAAACAACATCTTTTTAAGATACTCACCTTGGAAACAGAGCGTTTTGAGATAAATATTTATGGAACTATTTTTCACATATTGGCTGAAATATTAATTAATGAATGAGGATATGTATATTGTAATTATTCGTGCACAATCACTATTATTATTAAAATGCCAAAGTATTATAATATTGTAAATTTGGTACCGTAAATATGTTAGAGTCGACAAATTAAGATTATAACTATTAAAATCGATGTTAAAAACGATACTTACAAACAATTTCTAAGTATTGACACGAAGTTTTCGAATCAAGATATCGATACCTTGGCATCGATACCTTGCTCAGCACTGACATCGTGATACTGTGTAATGGAAATGATACATCGGAGGCATTATACTCTGCTGGTATCGATACTCGATACCGAAAATGTCGGTACCGTCCAGCTCTATTTTTGATGGATTGGTCTTCTAAAATCAAATATAAATACTACTTACTACTATAAAAGTATAAACTAGACTAGTTACTTTTATACAGACCATGCATCTATAAATGACAAATGTTAGTGTCCTAGACGCATGTGCTATAGGTTTTTACTACTACAATTATATTATATTGTTACAGGATGGCGACGAATTTGATGATGAATCGAGAAGTGATTTTTCTAATGACAGTGATCTAAGTGAATCGGACAACGAAGTCATTTTAAGCCACAATGAAGTTATTCCAATTAAAAGGTATGTTTGGAAATGTATTATACTTATATTAAATTATAAATTATATATAAATGTTTTTATAGTATAAATATAAATATCCCATGTGGCGGTTTTTGAATGCAAATCTTAAATTCAAACTGTTTACCAAGTATTACACAGATATTTTAAAGCGGATGTAAATGTTGGTTTACTTAAGTTGCCAAGTCAGTGCTGTTTTGTTGACTGTAACAATAATAAACAACATGAACAATACGTTCAGGCTTAAGAAATGTTAGTGGTCCTAGTATAATGTAATTATGACGCATAGGTACTACATTTAATACTTTCTGTAATTAGTTAAATTCATTGTAGTTGTATTCTTCTTGTCTACATAACTGGTTTTCTCGAATTTCCACAAAAAGAAATCTAGAGGAGTTAAATGTGGACTTTTTGCAGACCATTTCGCGACACGTCTTTTTCCAGATCAGTTTTTAGGAAAGATTTCATTAAGGTAATCAGATATAATTTGACCATTATGAAGGTGAGCATCGTCATGTTGTCACTATCGGTTCAATTGATATAAGTATTTTCAATAGGCCAATAATGTTTGCTGTTTCTATCGTGCATAGTGTATTCAAATTACGTTTTCTCTTACTTATTTATAGTTTTTTGGTGATCTTATGTCAATATCCTAACTCTCGCTTATTATTGTTTGGTCTTAACTCGTGACCAATAGTAGTTATTATTTTAAAGATTTCACTGCTGCAGCTAAATTACCGGCAGCCGATGTCCATTGTAGATACTGATAGACTATTTTTTATCTAATTTTCTCCCAGTGAATTCTTTCATACATCTAAATCTGAGTGACTAGTTTTGAATTCTATTACATTTCTACCTGATATATTTGCGGTATAATTAACTGGTTACTTAATTAAAAAACACAACTAAATTATATATTTGATGACTTTTTGGTACTCAATAAAAAACAATTAATAACTGTCAAATTACAACAGTTTGTATTCACATAAAGTGATAAAACCAGCATGATTTTTATATAGAGGAAACATATTAACAAAATATCTGTAATCTAGTAACTGTAGGGTGATGCGTCAGAAAACATATGTATATTAAATTCTTAAGACTTTTAAACCAAGCCTTTTTTTTGGTTTTAAAAGAAAAATGTTTCTATTCAAGCTTATGTTCAAACTGTTGCTTCAATACTCTCGGTGTGTTATATAATTGAAATCGGAAGAAACTAAACTATTTCTATTTACAAAAACAATTTCGAAACGTTTAAATAAAACATTTTAGTGTATTTTTATGATAAAGCTGAGGTCCAGAGCACGAGACACTCCGTAAATTTTAATTTAAATATAAATGAAAATCTAGTCCTTTACTTTATGAGAGAATCTAAAGGTGTTGCAAGTTGCATTTACGCCTAACTTTGACCGTATTCGTGATACGATGTACTAACGCAATTTTGATAACAAGCATATTTTTGTCTTTTTTACCCCTTATACCAGACCCGTCCGACCAATGGTCACCGGTAAGGCACCGCGGCCTTCAAGTTTACTGTGCCACGTCTGTGTGTTCAAGTCAGACACTCTAACACGGTAGTGTCGTCCACTAATCTGTACAGGTCCCTAACCGAATGGGTAAGGTATGTCTCTGGGTCTCCTTTCGTTCTCCCAAATAGGTTTTGCCTTCTGCGATCTAGTGCCTCGCAGTCGCGTAGTATATGATCGGCTGTCTGCGGTTCTATCTCGCAAAGTCTACACTTTGTGTCCCCGTCAAATACTCCGATTTTGTGTAGGGGTTCTTTCACCGCAGTATGTCCGGTCATTAGGCCCGTAACTACATACAGAGCTCTTTTCTGCAAAGCTGTAGTAGTTCTATAGCTCTCTTCCTACATGGTTTCTTGCTGTTTCGTACGGACCCAGTCGTCTATGTATTTCCGGGGCGTTTACCTTGTAACTCTGAAGAAAGGTTCTGGGCCGCACATTTCCATCTCTGACCCTCTTTTTGCGAGTTCGTCAGCCCTTGCGTTGCCATCGATCCTTTGATGACCCGGTATCCAAGTCAAACAGACCTTCTTCCGGTTCTAAAGTTCCACCAATTCGTCGAGGCACTCCGTTAGTTGCCTGGGCGACACTCTCCGGCTTAGTAATGCCTTTAGTGCCGCTTGGCTATCAAACATGATGTGAGTTCGTCCGTTGGTCACCGGTTTCACATTCATTGTGTGTGTGCACTGGAGGATGGCATATACCTTCGCCTGAAACACAGAGGCATATTCTCCCAATGCGTAGCTGTACCCCTCATTCTGAGAGTATATATCCTTGCACCAGTACCATTAGCTGTCTTAGATCCGTCCGTGTATCAGACTAAGTCTTGCCTTTTGATTACAACTGCATACCTGGCAGCCCCCTCACGTCTGTTCAGTATAGACACCGTGATGGGATTCCCATACCTATGCCTTACCGGTATGTGGTCGGTCCGCATTTCCAGAACCCCCTTTCCCACATGCTCGGTTATCGACGTATGTTTTGTTTTGACCTTTTTCGGAGTCACTGTGTATTGCTGCCTGTATGACCCCATCCTTGCATCCCCCTGTATAACCAGGTGCAACGGTGGCAAGTTCAAGAGTGCCCCCATAGCTGCAGTCGGCGTCGACCGCATTGCTCCCGTTATTCCTAAGCAGACAAGTCTTAGGTACACATTTTTGCCTTAAACCGTGTGTACGGGTATTTGATAGTAGGTGCATGATTATTAAACTTGGCGAATTTGCTACACACGCCAACGGCTTACAGATGCAGATTTGCATTTAATTTAAATAATAAGAAAACTTGTACGCACTATATTCACCATTGGACGGTTAAGTAACCTCATCGATGTCGGCATATTTATATACGACAGGACTATATACTAATTTGCAATTCATGGTTGTTATTCTTCGCCCGTATCCTAGCCGCCTAAAAATCCCATAACTCTTCTATATTGCATGTAGTAAGCATATGCCATGTTTAATAATTATTGTGTGCAATATTCTTGTTTGTAGCCTGTTTAGTTAATTCTAATTTGCAAAACCAAAATAGATTTTCATACTAAAGAAATCTTGTATCACAGCAAAAAGAATTCTGACAGTGAGACTTGCACGTTTTTTCATCGACTCTTTTGATAGAACTAAGAAACATAAATCACATCCTAAAAAACATACATAATTGATTCTTATTGGTTATATTTCACGTCTAAGTGCATAAAAGTATAGGATCACATATCAAAATGTGAACGAGGGTGGCGAAAGTAGAGTTCCTGAAATGTTAAAATGGAATATAGTTCAAGGTAATGTTATAATTTTCATAATTTTGTAAACGGATGTGCTTTGTGCTCATGCTTTTGTTATACTTAAATGATTTTACTTGACTCTGTTAATATGCTATTACTATTTTTATATATTTTTGAAATTTAGGTATTAAGTATTGAATCTGCTCCAAATATACATACATATGTACATACATATGTACATACTTAAAAGTTACTCACATATCACAGACAACTAAATAACATATAATTATCACAATTATCACGTGTTATTGCTTAGCTACATATTTTACCTGTAAGAATAACCTGCGTCATTGCGACCGGACTTATCTTCGTGTGATCTTAGCGGCACTCTTATTTTTTCGCCCATATATATACATTCGGATGTCATTTTGTTTATAGTGCAAATGTAATAAAGTATTTTTATTGTCTATTCGATCTGTACATATTATATTTGTGCGTATATATACGTAATGCATAGGTATTAACTGAAAAGAGATACCGAAAGTGATCTTGCACGACAAACAAACTTCGACTTTTCGTATTATCATTATTTTTTCAAGGCTCGCTGTATACACACATACATACCTGCAACAAATTGATCATGCTTACCGTTTCGAGCTAACGAAACAAAATCGACTGAGATATTCATTCAAATGGGATTACTTCATTGTAAATTAGTAGCTATACACTTGTCAATGTACGTATACGTGCGATAAGATTCCTGATAAGTGTCAATTGGAGAAGCGTCTTTTAAATAGTGTATTTTCTACATCCGAAGCTGGTTGTAACTTGAAAAAAAAATGAGCACCGAAGCTAGTGATACTAAAGAAGATGCGAAGAACGTCAAAGATAACAAAAATGGTGAAGATGTGAATAAGATTATGATTATTGACGAAGAAATGTAAGTTTTGTTTGCATTTTATTCAGTGGCCAAATAATTAGTAGGATCATTTATTTGATTGATTGCTATTGTAAATTTTGTCACGAGGTTTTAATATTGATATTGAGCAACTGTAATATAATATGATTTATTAATTACATAAAGTGGACACCGAAACTAAAAATGGCGAAACATTTTTGATTATTTTGCTATGGGTCATAGGAAATTCTTAATATTATTTCTATTTCTAATTTAAGTATGGTGTAGATTTAGAACATTCACTTTTGAAACTTTACAATTGATTGCTTACATATCTGAAGAAATCTCAGAATTAGATACTAATAAGCTTTTCTTATTTAAAATAAAGTGGCGTATGTCTGACTTTGCTCTTAAATTTATCGTATATGTTAAATAAAAAAAATAATTTTAATTCGAGTACATTATACACTTTGATTAAATATTACAACCCTTAAATAGATTAAGTCTCTATAAAACGAAATTATGTAACACAGTGAATACGTGAATAACGTATGATAAGTTTTTTTTTTGCTTAAATAGAAATGTATGATTTCTTTTCGGTAGGTATTGTAACCTACTGGTATGCTGATGCACGATTTGACCAAGTTAGTCATGTACCTAATTTAATTGACATAATAATTGCAGTATGGGCTAAGTATTTTTAATATTGTTGCAGAGATTTGCACAACAATAAGAAAAAAACTGTCGAAAAAACACCTCCTCCCTCGAATTCGAGGTTCGAAATTTTGAAAATAGTTCGCGATTGTTCTAGTTCTTCTGAACATTGTTCCAAAATTGTAGCCATCTATCATGTATTGTTTAGGAAATAATTAATAAAAATGAAATTTTGCCATCTTCTTCTAGTTTTGTTTGAAGTTGTTGAAATAATTGAAAAAAGCAAAATTTTACTTGTGCGAAATTATTTCGTAAAAGGAGTCCTCTTTCGAAATTCGGAAATTGTTTCAAGTTGTTCTATATTGCTCCAGGATTTTAACAGTCGGACGAAATTTCTATACGCCTTTCTTATCCGAAATTTTGAAAGTTGTTCCAGGTTGCCTTTGTTTGTTCTATAGTGTTGTCAAAGTTTCAGTCTTCTATCATGTATACAGGAAAACCTCCACTTTTCCGAAATTTTGAAAGTTGTTCCAGACTATTCTATATTGTTCCAAGATTTTAGTTTTTTACTATGTATACCTACTATATGAAATAATTGTCCGCTTATAATTGAAAAGAATTGTCATATAGTAGACAGAAACACGTGTGTACTTCATAGCATTGTCTAGTACCCTGCTCTCTAATAATTGTTTTCCCAATGTTGTTGAACCTGCTGAAACCACAAGATTTAAATTTATTAAGTTTTATTTATACGGGCTCTACCTAAACAATTTATAAACTTCTTGTAGAGATTCTTAGCAAATTGTTTCTTCTATATAAGCTGGAGTTTGATTCCATTTCCGATATTATAAATTTTTGTTTAGCAAAATTTTGTTTTTCTCAATTACTTTACGTAGTATACATAATAGATAGCTTGGAGCAATTTGGAAGAATTTTCAAATTGTAGAATTTCGTAGGATGTATGGCATAAGGCTAAAACATTGGAACCATATGGAACAAAACTAAAGCAATCTGCGACAACTACACATCGTAGAAGTCTAAAATTTTGGAATAGTATTCAGAACAACAACAACTTTCCAAATTCCGAATTTCGCAAAAGCCTTCTTTTTTTGTTGTAGTTAACCGAAAAAAATGGTTTTTCCATTTTTTTCCGGCAGTTTTCTCATATCATTTTGCAAAAGTTTGGGACAATATGAACAAACTTAGAGTAATTTTCAAAATTTTTCATTTCAAAAAGAGGGCACGCGCTAACTTCACGCAGGCGGACACATAGACTGACCACTAGGACTACTTCTTTATCATTAACATAGAATATAGTGCATTTTAGATTTAGTATCTCTTAGGAGTTTGCAATTCATCGGCTATTTGCGGTATTTCAGTTATAACGTTCCTACTTGCTAATAGATTTTAAAAAGGTTCTGTTGTTGACAGAATTTATTATTCTTTATGTTTTAGAAGGTGTAATTGTATAAACGACTTTCATAATTACTATATAGAAATGAAATGCAATTATACG